>NQVE01000098.1:832500-1432500 GCA_003260385.1 Cuscuta australis | reverse complement strand
CATTTTTTATATCCATAGATTCACAAATATATTCTTTATATCAATTTTTCTCTTGATGTGATGTATAAAAATAAGATATGATAGATAGATTATTAGTGTAAAAATATAATGTGATAGGTATACTAAGAAAAAGTAAGAGTAAAAGTAAGTTTTTAATAAAAAATAGAAGTGTTTTGAAGAAAATAAAATTGAAAGAGAAAATGTTTTAATAAACGAAGGTAATGTTTTTGCAAAATCAATTGGCAATGAAGTTCAAACTCGTAACAAAGAACTAACTCAACCAAAAATTCAAGCTTGTGGTTGTATATGATAGGATTTTGGACAAGATAAAAATCACTAAATTGGATCATAAGACACTCGGGTTTACCACATTAAACTATTGAAATCAATCAATTACATTATTCCACTTAAGAGTTTAGAATTATTTTCTTCTCATATTTTTATGCGGATACACTTTAACTGACATGTTGATGGTTTACACTAATACAAAAATGATAGAAATATTTGCAC
The DNA here is from genome assembly GCA_003260385.1 of Cuscuta australis. Lineage (NCBI taxonomy): Eukaryota > Viridiplantae > Streptophyta > Magnoliopsida > Solanales > Convolvulaceae > Cuscuta > Cuscuta australis. Next base: position 1,431,990 of record NQVE01000098.1, on the reverse strand, counting down.
TAAATAACACTAAAACTTAAGTCATTTCTCTAAATAACACTTACATTTTTTTTTCTTAAATAGCACTTAATAATGTCCATAATATCCCGTGATAACGAATATTTGCTTGAATAATGACTAATGCATAATGATTAAAAGTGCTACATTGGGAAGAAAAACACATGTGGTGCCATTTAGGGAAAGTCATTATGTTTTAGTGCTATTTAAATAAATTTTACTATAAAAATTTGTAATTAAATTAACATTTTGTGCTAATATGAACCATCAAAGTAGGAAATGTATATATGAAGGTACTATACCCTTAATGTACAGCTAGTGTGGTTGAAAACAAAATGTAGTCCAGAAAGTGGGGCAATATATGGGCCGATCTGTCACCCAAATGACCCCTTATGGCACGGCTTAGTCAGTTATTCTCGCAGTGAAGATAAGGTACGAAGTGGCTAGAGATAGAGAGGTACAGAGAACAGAGATTCGTTGAACATAGTTAAACGAAATGAGTTTCACTTGACAGAGATTCGTTTCACTATGTTCAACTCATTTCGTTGTTGAACATAGTTCAACAAAATGAGTTCAACGAACAACTCATTTGAAACGAATCTCTGTTCTCTGTCAACGTATGATTGAAAGTAGATGGAATATTTGCAGAGGAGAGTTACTTTGAAAACCGACCCCCTTTTGTTGTTCTTTTATCTTAGTCTATTTGTTCAGTTTGACTTTTTTGAGTTAAACTGGATAAACTTTGAGCTTCAATTAAATAAAAATCGTAAAGTATTTTAATACTCCCTCCATCCCCAATTTGATTACAAATTGTGGGTTACGGAGTAAAATTTTCTACTTTTTGAAATCATTTTATTTACAAATTGGTATATCAATAAGATATAAAAATTACATATTAAAAAACTACGTCAAAAGTTCTACAAAACAAGAGGTGACAAGAATATTTTTTTTATCAGATATTTAATGAAATCGCGTAAACAAACAAAAGTTATCGAGAAGAAATAGAAAAAAAATTGTAATCTATTTAGAGATGGAGGGAGTATATAAATGATGTTATTGGATTTATCGTATTGAGAACTTTCAAAATTGTATTTCATTATGCTAATATGTAATACAAATTTAGAGTAATTGGAGTTTAAAGTTTGTCCAGTTTGACTCGAAAAAGTCAAACTAGACAAATACTCTGGGACGGAGGTAGTACTCCATATTATCTACCATATTTGAATAAAATTATATACAAATGAATTTTAATGAAAATTAGAGGAAAAAAAAAATTACACGTCGAGTACATACTTAAAAATCATATTAAAAATTCTTAAAAATAATGACTCTGATGATTATATTATTTTATCAAACGAGTAATGAAAATAAATGAGGATAACGATTAAAGATTGACCATACTAATTTTAAACAAACACCTTAAATTGAAATGGAGGAAATCTATACAAGAATTAAATGTAGATGGGACTTTTTTCCTGAAGCAACTTTTTGGTATATTACTCTTCGTAAAAAATGATGCACGGATAAGAAAATTTTACAAGGTTTTAAAAAACTAATGAAAAATAAAAAGTATCCAAGTAAAATTTGTTCAAAGCAGAGAGACTTGTTATTTGCCACTTACTATTTTCATTTCTAAAGAGAGTGTTAAACTCCATATTATCTACCATATTTGAATAAAATTATATACAAATGAATTTTAATGAAAATTAGAGGGAAAAAAAATTTACACGTCGAGTACATACTTAAAAATCATATTAAAAATTCTTAAAAACAATGACTCTGATGATTATATTATTTTATCAAACGAGTAATGAAAATAAATAAGGATAACGATTAAAGATTGACCATACTAATTTTAAACAAACACCTTAAATTGAAATGGAGGAAATTTATACAAGAATTAAATGTAGATGAGACTTTTTTCCTGAAGCAACTTTTTGGTATATTATTCTTCGTAAAAAATGATGCACTGATAAGAAAATTTTACAAGGTTTTAAAAAACTAATGAAAAATAAGAAGTATCCAAGTAAAATTTGTTCAAAGCAGAGAGACTTGTTATTTGCCACTTACTATTTTCATTTCTAAAGAGAGTGTTAAACTTGAAAAAGAATAACGGGGGACAATGTTCTCTGTTTTTTGAACATTAAGTATTCCATGTTTAAGGTCATTTTTTTCACCTGATCTGATTAGTTCTGATTGGAATAAGTTTTGATTTGATCTGGTCTGACTTAATCTTATTGTAGTTATTTTTAAAGTTATTTCTAATTTGATCTGATACGATTTAATCTGGTCTGATTTGATCTCTTTCTTCTCTTTATTATCTTTATAATGATGATTAAAAAATGTTTTAAATCAATGATTATACTTTTGTATACAAACAAAAAATATATTTCTTTCACACTCATTTTCTCTGTATATATAGGTAAAATATTTAAAAAATTAATATCAATTAGTAAGTACAACCTATATATACAAACACAATATTTCTTTTACTTCCATTTTAAACCTTTCTCGATAACCTAAAAGTCTAATTTTTACTCTCTAAAACATTAAATCGTTATATTTTATTTTGGTTTCTTTATTTTTTGTTTGTTTCGAAATTATAATCAAATGGTATTTTTATTCTGGTTTCTATTTAAAAAAAGATTATATTGGTTTGATGAATATATAATAATATTATATATCTAAATTTAGAACAACGTAACACACCTCAAACATGGACATATCCTAAATTTAAAATTTCTAACATATATTGATGATCATTTAATTTCTTGACTTTTTAACTCTTTATTTCTTTAAATATTTTTCAACTTTTTCTAGATTCTTTAAATTTTTTTCCACATCCTAGTCTAAACTTTCAATCGAAAATTAAAGAACAAGTTCCAAATAGTTAACTCGATTTAGTATATTACACAATTACACTTTGTAAGATTAACATTTTTCTTAATTTAGGTAATGTCAAATATGTGACTCGAGTTTCGACACTTTTTTACTTTTACGAATATTCTTTTTCTTTCCTACTCTTTCTATAATTCTATCACCCAAAACTTTTTGAAATATTTTTTTCCGTTCGCTCTAAAATAATTTTTCCCATCTTTTATCTCTGTTTAGAAAACAACATATGGTCCAAAAATTCTCTTTTTCATCTAATTAAATTTTAAGCACATGCCCTTTAATATCATTTCAACATTATTTTAGTTTTTTGTGAAATTAAAATGAATAAGTTGACTCAGAGAGTATTTTTTTTACTACTTCCAACGTCCCAATTTAAATCACTTATTTCGATTATAACATTTGACTGAGGTTATTTTTAAATCATTTTATATAAAAAATGATGTAGAATTAAAAAAATAAACATTACATATTTAAAAACTACGACCAAATAACTATAATGCCTCCTGTAGGTTGGAAATTTGGAACTAATCCTTTATTCAAAAGTTCTCGTGGTTTCAAAATGTTGCACTCACACTCATCTATGATCATTTTTCGGTCATTTTCCGACGAATAGAGGGCATATGTATATATTTTCTAAACCATAGGGGCATACATGCTCATTTCTTATTTTTCATTTATTACTTTAATTTTTTTCCTTTTTTAAAAAGTTTTTTTATCTGTTTGTTTCCCTTTACTAGAAGAGTTTTTAAAATTTATTTTAAATCTTTTATAATGTTTTTAAAAATTCAATTTTTTTAATTTTTGAAATAAAAATTTAAATAACATATACTCCATCTATATCAAATGAAATTTAACTTTTTAACCTTTTGTTTTCTAGAATAATATTTTTGGTATGTTTAAAAAAAATCAAATAAAAAAATAAAAATAAAAAGATAAAAATTATTAACTTAACACGTATAGATGTAGTATGTATTTATTTTTTTAAAAAAAACATTATAAAAACAATTTTAAAAATAAATGTAAAAAAATTTGATTAATAAAAAAGGAGAAAAAACAAAAAACAAACAAAAAATAAGGAACGAGCACCAATGCCCCATATGGTTTGGAAAATAAGCATCAATGCTCTCTTATTCGCTGTGGAAAATGATTAGAGGGTATGGGTGAACCACTTTGAAATCAAAGAACTTTAGAAATAAATTTTTAAAATAGATGTGGAATTGATGTTTGTTTTCCAAATCACTGAGATATTGGTGCTATTTGGCCTACAAACAACACTAAAACATTTACAAAACTAATTGTGACATGACTATATTATTTTATCAAATGACTAACTAAGATATAAAAGAAAGTGAATAAGATTTAACTTTATGAATAATAATAAACAAACAATTTAATTTGGAACGGAAATAGTATTTGAGATGTTCTAGTAACGTAATTTGGATTGTTAAAGGCAAATGAACTTTTTATTTGAGAGTTACCACTCTGATGATTGTAACAAAAATGTAATGCATAACTTGATACAAAAAGGTGTGATACTCTAATGTGTTTAATAAATGTAACATAGGGGCATCTCTTACCGGAATTTTGAGTATCCAGCCGGTGAGTGTACATGCATGTGATGTTCCACTTGCCTTTCTAGTGTACATGTGACATTTCATATAGCTTATAAATTAACTTGTAATTTATGAAATACTTAATTAATTTTGTACTTGACACATATAAAGTCAAGTTTTTTATAAAAAAAAACTAAAGTTCATTTTTATTTATACATTTTAATTTTATACATCAAATGAAAGTATATTTTACGGAGTGTATTTTAATTTTATTTTAACCTGTGCTTTTTATAAGAATTTTATTTTAATTTTAGCATTTTGAAAAATTTATAATTTACAATATACTTTTTATTTTAATCATAAGTACCAATAACATTTTTGTAATTGTCTATAATGTATTCATACGATCGACTACCATCACCATTAAAAGAGTTTTTTAAAGTCATCTTAGTATTTGTTTTAAAGCGACGATCATGCAACATCGTGTTTATTTTTCTATTTAAATTCTAACTCCAAAAGATTATAAGTATTTTAAAATTTAAATAAATAAGAAACCCTTCCCTTTAAATTACAATTTAGAAAATTATTTTAAAAGTAATTGCTAGTTTGGTTTAAAATATTTTGTAAATTAGAAAATATTTCAAAATGCTGAAATTAAAAAAAATCTTCAATAAAGTATAGCGCTAAAATTTTAAAAATGGAATTTGAAATCTATCATCATAAAAAGAAAAAAATGATATTTTATAAATAATGTATTTTTTTAAAAAAATAAAACTTAATTTTATATGTGTCAAGTTTAAAGTTAATCAATCAAATTACAATTGATTTGGAAGTGATATGGAATGTCAAATGTATGCTAGGAAGCCAAATGAACGATCACATGTGCACTCACTGGCAAGATTTTCAACATTCAGTCAACGGGCAACCCTTGTTACATTTTTAAAAAATAGAGTACTTTTTTTGTTATAAATTGAAAAGCCAAGGTAATTATACTCTATTTGTTTACCAAAGATTTTCTTATTACGCTTTTTCTAGATTTGAATCATTTGATTGATTTTATTTTTAATTCAGTTTATTTGGTTGTAAGAATAAAATTTAAAAATAAAATTTATGTAGTAAAAAATTCATGAAAAATTTTATAAAAAAATGCTAACAAGACTATATTATTTTACGAAATGAGCAGTAAAATATACAAACAAAGAGAGTCTAGTTTAACTCTATAAATAGTGTTTGAGAAAATATAAAGATGATTCATACTTGTACAAAATATTACTCTTTCCGTCCTAAAACTTTCTTCGCAGAGTACTATTCCAACTTCACGTGAATTTATATTTATTTGTGTTTTTTCATGGCCTATATGATAAAATAAAATGTTCTTGTCACCACTTATTTTGTTAAACTTTTGATGTAGTTTTTTAAATATGTATGTTTTATTTTTTATTCTATACCAATATTTAAATAAAATAGATTGAAAAAAGCTGAGATTTTTTTCGTTTTCCGTAATGGAAAGAAAGTTTTAGGACGAAGAGAGTAGCACAATCTTTTTTTTGATTGAAGTGATATTTTGTGGCGTTTTTTGTTAGAAAAATGCTAGAGTACACCAAAGGTGTGAGTACACCAAAGGTGTACCCCAATTGTCCCCCACCCCCTCCTTGTCTGCAAAAAAGGCAAGAAAATTCAAAAAAAAGTAAGTTAATAAAAAGCAAATAAAGATATGTAGTGGAAAAACATGTAGTGTACAATTGGAATACACATGTAACCTAGCTCTTTTTGTTAACAAATAACAATGGGTACTAGTGTAGTACTGTTTGAGGTCGGTCTTTTAGAAAAGTCTGCATACATGGATTCACATTTATTTCACGGGATTGTAAATGATGATGAAAGATTCAAAGTTGTTGGGGCAAAGTGGTAAATTTGAAATATTCGGATTTGTTATTTGATTTTTTAGTAAATTCTATAATTGGTCTTTTGTAACAGGGAATTTTTCTATTTAGTTCTCTATTATCAAATATTATTTCAGTGATCCTTCTTTTATGAGTACCTTTCCAGAAATAGTCCTTTTTTTGATCTTCTATCATGTTTGTGTTAATTTGAGGGCTAAAAGTATAATTTTACAATGATAATATATCTTTTTTGTCATATACAATTCCATAGGCTGTTCCATTTTGCGTCGTTTGTGAATTACAGTCGCTTTTTACGACAACTATAGTCTACAAATGCGATCTCAGAACCTAGTCCACAATTATAGTTATTATTTTTGTGTTATCCGTTTAACCAATATCAGAACACGTCACTAGACATAATGTTGATGTCAAATTATACTTTAGCCTTTAAATTAACACCAACACAACAAAAGATCAAAAAAAGGACCATTTGTGGAAAGACAACCTTAAAAAAGAACTACGAGAGTAATATTTAATAATAGAGGACTAAATATGAAAACCTTCTATTATAAAAGACCAATTATTGAATTTACTCTTGATTTTTTCATTCCTAAAAGTTACCCCTTGCATTTCCTCTCCTTTTGATGACTTGCTTTTTACAAGCGTACGACGGAGTAAAAGGCTTTTCAATGGTAATGGTGGAGGAGGAGGAGGAGACCGGAAAAGCATTTCCCTTTTTGTTTTCTTGTTTGAATTTCTTCCCCTTTCCCCCTCCCCCCCTCCAATGCCTATGAACTTCTTGGGTCGCCATTAATGAACCTTCTTATATCTCCAGTCACCATGATGCCTTTTTCCTCCCCTGTTTCCGCTGGCGGTTTAGTTGTGCTCCTACTGTGCTGCACCCTCACTCCTTCCGCCGCCGCCGCCGCTCGCCTTCACCGGCGGGTCCTCCACCAGCCTCTCTCGTACCCACTTGATTCGGCGGCGACTCCGGCTCCGCTTCCCGCCCCCGCCGCCGACAGTATCTCGCAGCCTCCCTCCGCGTCTGCTTCTCCTCCCCTACCGCAGCCTCGGCTACATCATGGTCACCCCAAGTACCCTTTTTCGTCGCAGTCGCAGTCGCCGCCTGGCACGCCGTTGCAGCCTGTCCCCTTTTTTCCGACAATCTCCACTCCACCGCCGCCGGAAGACGCCGGAACCCCTTCGTTTCCGGCCAACATTTCTTCCCTCGTTCTTCCTCGGTCTTCTTCCTCAAACTCGGGTAGACCCATCTCCCGGAAACTCATAGCTCTTATCGTCGCCGTCGCTCTTGTCTTCGTCGCCCTTCTCACATCGCTGGCCGCTTTTCTCCTCAATCATCGCGACCGCGACAAAACCTACAGCCGCCACAGAACCGACAACCTCCGCCTCGTACCGCCCAATACCACTCTCTCCGACGCTGATTTCGGAGATGCCAAGAAGAAATCGCCGCCTCCGCCTCCGCCGCTGCTGCCTCGCTACCAACCCAACGCCGCCTCCACTAGCTCTGAGTTTCTTTACCTCGGCACACTCTTTAGCTCGCGGGAATTGAACGAAGGCGCTGCCCAGAATCAACCATCTACGACACCCGTCAGCGTGGTCCCGTCGAACGGCCAGTTGCCGGGTTCACCGGAGCTCCGCCCTCTTCCTCCGCTTCCGCGCCCACACTTCCTACAGACTCACAGGAAATCAGGCGAGGTAGATGACGAGGATGAATTCTTCTCTCCCGGAAATAGCCCCAACCGCAACAGTTCCATTTCCCGGCGAGCTTCCGATGTACCGGTACAAGTTCCGACTAGCTTTCCCTTTTCGAATTCAAGCTCTCCTACGGCTTCTCTGTCGGCTAGTCCCACCCTGACCATGGAGTTGAACTTGAGCCCTAAAAGCTTGAGATCCAAATCGCCAGATTCACTGGCACACTTTCCGTCTCCGCGGCTTACAATGAATCCACCTCCAACAGTGCCGGCGGCTTCTCTTTCTTCCGGCGACACCCATAACTCCCCAAGTAGAGCTTCAGATTCCTCCGCGCAGGTTTCAGAGAGCCAACTAGCCGATTCCAGGTGGCATGACTCAGTCAGAGTGCCCAAACCACCACCTCCACCGCCTCCACCAAGAGGATTGGAGCCTCTGGCGACGGAGATGGGGGGACCACCTGTGCTCGTCGCACCCTCGAGACCTGTAGTAAGCAAGAATGTGAATGAAGATGTGTTGAAGCCCAAGCTAAAGCCTTTGCATTGGGATAAAGTCAAGTCCAGCTCTGATAGAGTCATGGTTTGGGATCAGCTGAAATCTTCCAGTAACTCTTTCCAGTAAGAAACTATAATTCGTCGAATCTTGCAGTTTGATCTTGTTTCCCCCATTGCATTAGGGTTTTAATGTTGTTTGTCGGATGCGGTTTTGTTTTCAGGTTAAACGAAGAAATGATCGAGTCATTGTTCATAGTCAATCCATCATCAAATCCCTACCCAAAACACACGTCTGTGCAGGAAAACAGAGTGCTTGATCCAAAGAAGTCTCAGAACATTGCAATTTTGTTAAGGGCACTTTACATTACAGTTGAGGAAGTTTGTGAAGCTCTTGTTGAAGGTAAAGCTGGTGTCTTTTTGAGTTCTTAAGATCAACCAATCAAAAAAAGTGGTTCGTTTTTGTAGAATGTTCAACCTGTCTTTTTTCGTTTCTCAACAATGGCGGCGAGCAGGAAATGCAGACAGCTTGGGAGCAGAACTACTCGAGAGCTTATTGAAGATGGCCCCGACCAAGGAAGAAGAACGTAAGCTAATGGGGTTTAAAGATGAATCGCCCTCCAAACTATGCCCTGCGGAAAAGTTTCTCAAGGCAGTTCTTGACATACCATTTGCATTTAGAAGGGTGGATGCCATGCTTTACATGGCCAATTTTGATTCTGATGTTGAGTACCTTAAGAGATCATTTGAGACACTTGAGGTTAGCTGCATCCTTATCATCATCATCCTTATCATCATGCATTGGGTGTTTTAGCCAACTTCAATATTATGATGTGAAGGCTTCTCGATTCGGTATTGAGCGATGAAGGACTCCCAAAAAAGGAAAATGGTTCGGATAGATTCTGGTGCCATAGTTTATTATATACAATGGGTTGAAAATCACTTTTCTGAACCACTCGAAATCCAAACCTAAGAATAAATAGAATGTCTAAATATCATACCTTGCATGCTTCATGGAATTTTCTCGCACATGGAGGAGTAGACTTGTAATCGACAGCCATTTCAACCACTGTCGATCATAAGTCTACTCCTCCCGGTGCGAGAAATTTCGATGAAGCATATAAGCTATGGTACTTAGACAGTTCTTTTTATTCTTAGGTTCAGGGTTTTAGTGTAAAGTAAATAAAGTCAAGAAATTCTGGGAAGAATAGATAATAATTGCAAACTTTCTTGTCTGGATATCTAACTTATTCATCGTTACAGGTTGCATGTCAAGAGTTGAGGAAGAGCAGAATGTTCAAGAAACTTCTAGAAGCTGTACTAAAAACCGGTAATCGCATGAATGTTGGAACCAATCGAGGAGATGCCCGTGCGTTCAAACTCGACACGCTATTAAAGCTTGCGGATGTGAAGGGCACCGATGGGAAAACCACACTTTTGCATTTCGTTGTGCAGGAAATAGTAAGAGCAGAAGGCTCTCGTCTCTCTGGTCAGAAACCAGATGCAGAAAAGCAGCAATTCGTCATACAGGAGGAAGTCGAGCTCAGAAAAGCTGGCCTTCAAGTTGTTTCCGGATTGAGCGGAGAGCTTATGAATGTCAAGAAAGCTGCTGGTATGGACTCCGATGTCCTCGTCAATGAAGTTGCAAAGCTAGCTGATGGAGTTTCCAAGATTACCCAAGTAGTGAAACTGAACGACGAAGGAGGGAAAAACAAGAGTTTTTCAGACTCGATGAACACGTTTCTGAAGAAAGCCGAAGTCGAGATCATGAAGATTCAAGCTCAAGAAGATGTGGCCATGTGCATGGTGAAGGAAGTGACTGAGTACTTCCATGGCAACTTGGCCAAGGAAGAAGCTCGCCCCTTGCGTGTTTTCATGGTGGTTAAGGACTTCTTGTGTGTGCTTGATCAGGTGTGCAAAGATGTTGGGAAGATAAACGAACGAACCATAGTCAGCTCTGGACGACAGTTCCCCATAATGCCCCCCCTTAATGTGCCGATTTTCCCAGAGTACGTGGACAACAACAAACAGAGAGACATTTCTTCGTCTTCGGATGATGATAGCTCTTCCTCAACCGTCTAGTTTTGGCAATCTTTGTTTTTCGCCGGATTTCCACTGTATAGTTCAAGCCACTGTAGCGGTCAAATTTGGGGTTTCCTTCCAGATGCATCAAATGAAAACTCTGTTTTTTGCATGCTCTATGATAGGCAATAGTTTCAATGCAATGCATGTAATGAGTTTTTAGTTTTTAATTCACCAAGAGAAGCCAACTTGGAAACATTCACCCATATATATGACCATATGGGTATTTTGCAAGGCACTGTATGACCTTAAAATGTTTCATATATAATGGCAGGCATCCCCCCCCTTACACAGTTTCTTTTAATGACAGATTATTTATCCTATAACCTTGTTACAATTTGGTCTGCAAAATATTTGACCATTTCTTATTGAAGATGAAGAAGCATCCATCCAACCATCATCACACATATGCACAATTTTTGAGGTCATAAGAGAGCTGAACCCCGAGATGAGAATGGTCCGAGTCCAAGCCTTGCTGCGCGCACTTTGCTCACTAATACCTTCCATTTCGCATCCCCTTTCTTGGTTTGCTGCACCAATTTCTGCTTAAAATGCCTACAATGGAACAATTAATATAGAGTATTATATAAAAAAAGAAAAGAAAAGAAACTTGACCATCCTATCCTAACCTGCAAAGGGGAACACAGCAAGAATCAGGTTGATTGCACATGCGCGAATGGAGTTCAAGAAGTTGCCACATCCGTTTGCAGGGCACACACCCACCGGGGACTCTGGTCCTACAAGTAGAGAAATGGCGCACCAGAGTCTCTAGTCCCTTGCAAGCTGGAAGGTAGTTACAAGGACCTTGGCCTCCTTTCAATACCTTATCTCGTGGCCCGATTGTCCTACACCCATCTTTACAAATATGAACTAGAGCTTCCATGGCTTCGTACAGTTGCAGATATACCTTTTTCTCTTCAACTTTCTTTGCCCGCTCTTGCTTCCTCTTTGAAACAAAGCAATAAGTAAAACAAGGCACCCAAAACTGGCTAAGGAGACATGTTTCTTTCTGTAAAACCGATTCTTGATTTTTAATTACCCCAAAATAACCCATTTTTAAAGTTCAAATGCAAGCAGCAAACACACCCTTTTGGTCATTTTATACAAGGCTACGTTATGGTCACTTGATTCTCTATTTCATTATATGAAAAAACTGCCAAACACTGGAAAAACTCCCTTTTTCATTACTTCAAAAATTGGATTTTTACTTTAAAGGAAACAAAATCACAACCAAGAAGTGATGGGTGGTGAACACTTGAAAAAGGACAAGAATATCTTACCCTATCTGCATCAACTACAAACTCCAAAAGCTCTTGTTCGAGTGCCAGATTTGAACGCCTCATCATTTTCCATCCCTCGGTCGATGAAATGGTTTTGAGGTCCATCACAACCATCCGAGTACACATCAATGAGAGCCGTGGCGCATCACACTTCCTTGCTAACTGAAGCATGTCTATAACATTTTCTGAGTTGAGCAATTCGTGCTCTATAATATGTTCGCATAGTCCTTTAAGTAATGACACCGAGTAGGAATGTGATAAAACTAACAAATGAAGAGCAAATTTCTTCATCTCTGCTTCGTCGTAACTGCATTGCAATGCAACACGACAGAATGTCAATAAACAGTCACACTCTTAAAACCACATATCATTGTTTCCTTCAGCTAGCTAATTTGGGAAAACAAAATTCATTGTGAAAACAGAATTCACAATATTTTTCTTTTTAAATATAAAAAAGTAGTCTTGTGCCATTAATATAAGAAGAGACGTTCGAAGGATCATGCCTGGCAGAATAAAGAAAACGAATGAAGATGCGGACAGCATCATAAGGCATCCCCGGGATCTTTTTATATCTTATGCCATTGTTCATCTCACATTGCTTCAGGAAATTGCCCAATACTGGTGAAGCAGCACACTGAGGATGACGAACAATCAAGAACAAAGGCCATCAAGTTAGGACTATTTTATCAAACAGAATCAACACAAACAAAATTCCGAAATGTTCCCTAGTAATTAAGGTCTATAATGAGCAAAAGACTGTAAGAATTCAATAACTGACCAGAAGACTATAATGAGCTGGAATAATTGATCCATCCTCTGTCATGATATGTACATCTGCTCCAAACCCATCCTTGAAGAGTTTGTCCCATGTCTCTTTTGCTTTATTAAGGATGAAACAAGAACCGGGGACCGTTCTATGGTTTCTGTCTCTTGAACCGGGGTTTGAAGGAGGAGGAGGAGGAGGTGGTGGTTCCGGGACTTTAAGCTTCCAACACATGGGAGGCAAGTCAAAGGTTTCAACATCCGAGGATAACCATTGACTGATGTTGTCGGGTGAAGCCATCAAAAAGCATGAAGAATGAGATTCGGATTTAGCTAGATAAACAAACCAAAAGAAACAAAAAAAAAAGTCAGATTGGTGACATTAATGTATAAGTTGAACCTTAACAGAATTAAGAATCAAACTGCAGACAAGTCATAAAGCAACAGAGAATTAAAGTGATCAAGAAAACTCAAGAAGTCATGTACACCAGATGGGTGGGTATTCATCGAGAATCAATACAAGCGAGGAAAGAGAATCATATCATCAGGCCGCAAGACTGAATCTTTCGGGCAGCCCAAATGAAGAAAAACGAATGGCATCTTAATCACAGAGAAAGATAGATTGGCTTGGACTTACTCAGCCACCTGAACACTGTTATCAAGATAATGAAAAGAAATGAAATCGCACACCTGATTGGATTAATCGTTATACACACAGTTGGAGTGAATTGAAGTTCTTTACGAAGAATATATCATATATATTCACTTGGCCTTTTTATGTTTCGGGTTGGGCGGAGAGGCGCAGTTAAACGATGAAATCGGAAGAAGGTGGGGACTGGGGAAGAAGCGGAGCACGCACGACACTTGAAAAATCACAGGGGTGTGGGGCCTACCATCAGTGCGTCTCTCTAAATATCGCCCTCAAAAAAAGATGAAGAAAAAGAAAATAGCCTCATCCCCGAACAGGTCGGATTGGACTATCACTATCACCGAGAAGGAATATATTGAGTTTTAATTACAAATTGGTAGCAACAATTGCAAAAGCATTATTGCTTCTCTATATGCATTTGCCAACTACGCAACGTTTTCACTAAAAAAAGCCTTAAAACTTAATCAAATGAGTTCCCCATGAATGTTTCAACCAAGTTTGATTACTCATAACTTTGCTCAGAAGTAAATATGCCAAGTATAGGCTTTGTTCCGTTCAACTTATTTTTTTGATCTGATCTGATTTTTTGTAGTTATGATAGGATCTGATCTAATCTGATCTGATTTGATTGGATCTAGTCTGATCTGGTTGGAATTGATCTGATCTGATTAACTCTGATTTGATTTAAAATTCAAATCAATAATTTGATTTGACTTCATAATAATATTTGAAAATTGTAATGATAATTCATACGGAGTATTATAATATAATCAATTTTTTTTATTTTATGATTATTTTTTAATGAAATAAAATTAGTTAATTCATATATTATAATAATCATTCATATTATAATGTAATACTCCGTATTATTTTTTATTTTATGATTACTTTTTTATGAAATAAGAATATTGATTTAATATTTTAATAATTAGTTCATATATACATTAGAATAAATATTTAATTCGTATATTCATTAAAAAGTAATTAAATTAAGATAATCAATATAAAGAAGAGATAATATTTTTATTAAAATATCTCATCCTTATAAAATATCAACGTGTGCTTTGTGCTACGAAACTTTTTTGATCTGGTCTGATTGAATCTGATTTGATCTGATGTGATCTGATTTTAATAAGAATAATAAACATAAGAAAAAATAAGTTGAACGGAAAAGAGCCTAAATATAAAACCCTCTTATTATAAAGGAATGATTATGAAATTTACTCTTTTAATAAATTCAATTTAGTTTTCATATCCAAAATTCTTACATGCATTTATCTACAATATTGGGATTTTTTTTATACTAGGCATCAAGAATCCAAAAAGACATAGATCACGGGAAGCGAGACCTACTCTAGTTAATTAATTTCGCACGGATTTTCTAATGAATCTTTCTCAAACACATTATATCCATTTCCCCACCAATGTCGTTAAGCATTCATCCTTTATAATTAATCTCTCATTTACGTAACCAAATTGTGTTAGGAGTTTCGTTTAAAAAATGCTTTATAAATTTTCTGTTTCCTTAAAATATACTCCCTCCGTCTCTCTAAGATGTTCTTATTTTGACTTTTGGTGATTTTTAAGGAGAGTTGAAAAAAGGTGAAAGTTTACCATAATACCCTTAATGAAAAATGGGTGGAATGTATTAAATGAGGTGGGTGAGGTGTAATAAATAAAGTAAGTGGGGTAGTTGTGGTATTTTAATTGTTAAAAAATGAAATGAGAAGATCTATTGTAGACATCGAAAAAGGGCTATTGAGAATCTATGAGGGACGGAGGGAGTAATTTGTAATGTTTTTCAATCTACTTCTTCTTATACATTGTGATTTCATCAAGAGAAATTTACCTAAATAGGACTAAAACATAATGACTTTCCCAATATATGACCATATGTTTTTATTTCTCAATGTAGGACTTTTGATCATTATCAAGTAGTCATTATTCAAGTAAATGTCCGTCATTAATGAACATTATTCCTTCCACTAGGTCATTATTAAGTCCTATTTAGGGAATAAAAAAGTTTAAGTCCTACATGGGGAAAGTCGTTATGTTTTAGTAATATTTAGTGCAAATCTTACTTTCATCAATCTATAACACTCATAATTAAGCACCCTTTTAGGAAATGTTTTTTTCGTTTGAAAAAATTAACTTTCAACTTTATCCTAATCTTTCAAATTTAAGAAATTATCCTAAATTAGAGTAAAACATATACAAAGTACCAAAATAAGGGTTTTATATTTTAAGGATCTAAATAGGAGTTTGCGATGTGATAATGTGACAGTGTACATAGCCATGTTTGGTAATTTATATGTATTTTAACTTTTATTTCAAGAATAAAAACATGGAACTCCTATTTTGATATATTTTCAATGTTCTACTCATATTTTAGTCTTTTTTCCTTCCAATTTTTTCTAACTCCTAATTTTTTTCAATAACGACTTGAAATATGTATTTATATATGATGATTATACAATAAAATTACATATCCAAATTTATAATATAACACATCAAACACAGACAAAGATGATTTTTAATATCCAAAAATAATTTTTTATATATTTATTTGGGTGATCATTTAATTAAGTAATTTTTTAACACATTATCTTTTCCAACAGTTTTCAACTTCTCTAAGTTTTTTTTTTTTAATTTTTATCAGTTTTCTCCAATATCCAACTTTAAAATTTAACGAAAAAGAAAAGTGTGTAGTGTTCTAGTTAAACAAGGAACAGCGTTGCAGGATCATCACACTATAAATAACTAAAACCATTACGTTGGCACAACTTGCAAGAGGGGATCGGAATTGAACCCAATTCATCAATAACCTTCTCTTCCCAGTTCCCATGCATGCCACTGCGCATCTCAATATAATAATAATTTGAGATGGAAATGGAGAGACGAAAGGGGATCATAGCCGTCCCATTTCCCATTCAAGGACACATTAACCCCATGCTTCGCTTTTGTTCTTCCTTAGCTGCGGCCACCGCCGGCCGCGGCGGTGCCGCCTCCATTCACGTCACCCTAGTCCTCACCCACGGCGTCGCAAAATCCGTGCAATCACTATCCCTTCCCCCGCTCATACACGCCTTCGAGTTCGTCTCCGACGGCAACGACGATGGCCCGCCGAGCACATTCGAGGAATACCGCTCCCGCCTGCAGGCCTCCGTATCGGAGGGGGTCGCCGCCGTGATCGGGAGGCGAAGGAGTGCCGCCGAGCTTCTCTTGTACGATTCGATGATGCCGTGGCTGGCGGAGATCGGAAGGGCGGGTGGGCTGCGCGTGGCGGCGCTGTTCACCCAATCTGCGTCCGTTTGCGCGGTCTATTACCGCATGCTTCGCGGCTGTTCCGATCTGGCGTGTTCGCCGGATTCACGCGGACTGCCGGAGTTTTCATATTTCGGCGACATTTCAGAACAAGTGAAAAGTTTTATTGTGAATCAGGCGTCAAACATGTCCGTGGCTGACTGGCTTCTGTTCAACACATTTAACGACTTGGAGGAAGAGGTAGCTAGCTACCTTTTAGAAAAGGGTTCTTATTTTGACTTTAAGGAGAAATAAAAAGTACTCCCTCCGTCCTAAAAAGTTTGTTACGTTTAGAAAAAATTTCGTCCCATAAAAAACTACTTTTATCCCTTACTTTTTCATACCCTACCTATCACATCATACCTTTATTCTAATAATCTACCCATCACATCAAAGATATTTTTGGAAAGTCAATACCAAAATATCCCTCCCTTAATTTCCCAAAAAGTCAAACCGCCTCATTCTTTTTGAGACGGAAGGACTATATATTTATGGTTTATTTTTCAAAATGTGTTAACAAAAGTATAACAAGAGTACAAAATTATGATGTCAAAATACAATGTGTTACAGGCGGTGAGATGGATGTCGGAAAAATGGGCGGTGAAGACAATAGGGCCGTTGGTTCCAAGAAAAACACAAAGGACACCACTCTTCAAACAAGAAAGGATTGAGCTATACGAGTCAGACGACGAGGGGTGCATGGCGTGGCTGGACAAGCAGCGACCCAACTCCGTCGTCTACGTGTCCTTCGGGACAGTCGTGGTCTGGTCCGAAGAACAAATGCTGGAAATAGCAACGGCGCTCGTCGAATCAGACAAACCCTTCCTATGGGCAGTGAGAGAGTCCGAGGAGTCCAAACTCCCCTCAGGGCTTTTGGACCCGAACGAAAAAGGACTGCTCGTGAGGTGGTGTCCTCAGGCGGAGGTTCTGTCCCACGAGTCGGTCGCGTGCTTCGTGACGCACTGCGGGTGGAACTCCGTGCTGGAAGCCGTGTGCTCGGGCGTGCCCGTGGTGGGGATGCCCCAGATCGTCGACCAACCCGCCAACGCCAGACTCGTGGAGGATGTCTGGCGGGTTGGGGTGCGGGTTAAGGTTGGCGATGAGGAGGAGAAAGGGATTGTCCCTAGAGAAGAAATCAAAGGTTGTGTTGCGCGGGTGACGGGGGGAGACGAGTTTCGAAGGAATGCAATGAAATGGAAAGCGTTGGCGGAAGGGGCTCTGGTGGGAGGGGGAAGTTCTCACGCTAATATCAGAGATTTCGTCTCACAATTGGATTCCCGGCCTTCTCGTTCTAGCTCTAGCTAATTCACAACGACTACTATTGTACGTTATTGATTGATTGCTACAAGAGTTGCAAAATTAACGACTTATTCAGCATGTACTCCGCAGTACTACTTAGCTAATTAAACACAAAAGGTACTTCGTTTATCACAAAAAAAAAAGTTCTTACTTTTAGATATTTAAGGGAGAGATATATATACGGAGTATATATTAAATTTTTGTATTGATTTTCTAAAAATATCTTTGATGTGATAGATAAAATAAGATGTGATGTGTAAAATATTAAAAAAAGATATGATGTGATATGCACGTTAAGAATTATTACGGGTAAAAGTGGAGTTTTAATAGAAATGAGAGGGTTTTATAACATCATCAAATGTCACACACTCTAAAAGCTCTGATACCATGTTAAAAATATAATACTCGTAATAAAGAATAATTGTGTATAGAATTGTCTTGTGAATACAAAGATCTAACACTCTTTATATCAGAAGATGATAAAATAAATAAGAAAATTTATATTCCTACTAAAACAGGAATTAAACAAACTAGGAGAGATAATAAACCGAATCCCAAAGGAAATCGATTTACTTCTTCGATCCGGCATCCTTCTCCTGTCACCAACCGTATGTAAAATTTGTTGCATACAGGAGTAAAACATTGTTCATTTCCCTAAATAGGACCCCTTAATTTTAAATCCATATGCAGGATTTAATTAATTAGTTAGTTATTAAGTAATAATATTCATTTCTTGGATCTGGGAAATGCCCAGTTTTTTTTCTCAATTGGAAAAAGTAAAATTTGCGCTAAATAGGACTAAAACATAAAGACTTTCCTAATGTAGGACTTAAACTTTTTTATTTCCTAAATAGGACTTAATAATGACCTAGTGGAAGTAATGATGGACATTTACTTGAATAATGACTACTTGTTAATAACCAAAAGTTCTACATTGAGAAATAAAAACATATGGTCATATATTGGGAAAGTCATTATGTTTTAGTCCTATTTAGGTAAATTTCTCTTGGAAAAATTTTTTGTTTGACATTCTTGAATGGGCGAGTTTGAGATTTTCCTTCCTCTTTCTCTATTTCTCCTCTTTGCTTTGCTTTTATTTTGATTTGTTTGGGGGGTTTTATTCCTTATACAGAAGAGAAGGGGAAGAAAGATAGATAACTAAAACGAGTAAATGAGAGAGAGGAAAAAGTAGATTAGGAATAAGTGGTAGAGAAGAAGAAGACTATGGATATGGAGGGATTTGACCATGAGCCACCTGAACATCTCAAAGCCGTGATTTAGGAGGTTGAGCTTGATTGGAATACTACAACCAGACTCTAACTAATGTGTTTGGAAAGTATGGAGATCGAGATTGAAGATTTCAAGGAATAAGGAAGGATAACGGTCCGGCGGGTCACGGAGCCGCCCGCCATGAGGGGTGCATAGAATTTTAGATCACCAAGAACGATGACTCCGATACCATGTTGAAATATTAGAATAAAAATATTACTCATTGAATTATGAAGTACATGACAAAGTATATATAAGAGAAACTTTTAACACAACTGGAAGTAACGTATGTAAACTCACTAAAATACTACATCTACCAGAAATAGGAATATAAAGCTGACTAATAATCAATTACTATCACAAATAACTATTGTAAAATTTGCACTGAATATGACTAAAACATAAGTCATTTCCCGATGTAGGACTTAACCTTTTTTATTCCTTAAATAGGACTTAATAATGACTAGTGTGAAGAATAATGTCCAAATGATGCTGGACATTTAGTTGAATAATGACTAATAGATAATGACAAATAGTTCTACATTGGAAAATAAAAACATGTAGTCCTATATCGAGAAAGTAATTATGTTTTAGTCCTATTTAAGTAAATTACTCTTAACTATTATTATTGTCTAACACTAGACAATTAAATATAACATTAAAGAAATACATATAATTCATGAATTATTATAAACTATAAAAAAATATTTTAAAAATCAATCAAACATACGTCTTTAATTTGAAAAAAACATATTGGAAAAGCATTGCGTTAGAATTGATCATTTTAAGAACTATTACCTCTGTTTCGGTTTACGATGTTTGACTGAAATTATTTTCAAACCATTTTATATGACAAATGGTATAGAATTAAAAAATAAAAATTACATATTAAAAACTATATCAAAAGATCTACAAAATTAGTAGTGACAATAATATTTTATTTTATCAAATTACTAACGAAAATAGAGAAAGAAAGTGAATGAAGTTTGACCCTGTGAATAGTAAACATGCATTATAATTTGGGGTGGAGGGAGTAGTTATTAATTTAGCTGATAAAAAATACCAAAATACCCCTCATTTAATCATCAAGTGAAAAACATAATTTACAAGGGACTATTTAATGGACAAACCTCAATTATAGATAATTAAATTTACTCAAAACTATAGTTTTTGAATTGAAATTTCCTTCGGTATACGGACACTAGTCACACTACTTGTGAAATTGGAGACTTTTCCCAGAAAGGACGTGTAAATGTAAACGCACCACAGAGACTCTATTGGGCCGGCCATACCTAACTGCCCTCCACATTAGATGCATTCTTCAATTATTCAACATATTTGTCCCAACCATAATAAGACAAATTCTTTCTATTGTCTTTAGATCCATGTTCAACTCATGAATTTTAATACATACAATAATTGTTTAGAGTGAATTTGCTAAAAAGAATTTAATTATAAAATCATAAAAAATTTATAATAAAAGTCTATATTTCACATTTATGCTTTATGATATCAAATTTTATAATAAACACGATATCAAAGTAGGGGGATATTTCAGAATTCAGAATTTTGAATCTGAGTTACCGTTCAAGTGCAATGTAGAGTTAATTAGTAGGTTAATCTATCAATTAATGTGTATCCCCTTTGGATTATCTTTTTTAATGATTCAACTACATAAGTCTCACTTTCAGTGACAATAGCGTGGGAGCATGAGATATGGAAAAACGATTGTGAACCTGATGTTGTGATGATGACTTCTTGTCTATAAAAGTTTTTGCAATGTAGCCTTAGAGGGTTAAAATTAATCTATTAAAGCAAATTGAAAAAAATGTTCCTTAGATAAAAGTAAAATATCACATCAAAAAACAATAATACGAATGACATTATTTTTATATTCTAGATAGAAGTTTTACAATGCCAGTGAGATAACGATACAACAATGTAATTGATGGCAATGTGAAAGTTGTTGTATAGCGAAGGACCATCGATCAATTGCGGACGGAGAGTAAAAATACAATTTTTTATTTAAAACAGAAAGAATGGTACTCTTATTTTTTTTGGGTCTGTTTGGTATATGAAATTGATGGAATTGGAATTGAATTGAAATTGAAATTCCATGAGATTCAATTTCATGAAATTGAATCCACCAATTCCAATTCATTTTTTTCACTATCAATTCCAAATCCACATAATTTTTGTTCTACCAAACACCAGAATTGGAATTGAACTCCTCAATTCCAATTCCATAGTTTGAATTCCATGTATCAAACGGGCCTTATTGTCTTTCAAATGTTTTTACTCACAAGTATGGAGTATACTCCATCCGTTCCAAAATATTTACAACATTTGTTTCTTTAGCAGTCACGAAAACTTTTGTTTATTTTTACGTTTTCATTAGTTATTTGATAAAATAAAATATTCTTGACACCTCTTATTTCGAATAACTTTTCATGTAGTTTTTTAATATTAAATTTCATCTTTTATTTCAATACCAATATGCAAATACAATGAATTAAAAAAAACTTGATATTTTACCTTGGAAATAAAAGAGTCGCAAATATTTAAGGACGGAGGGAGTATTTAAAAAAAGAAAAAAAAAACAATACCTAAAACACCGCCGTGCGGCGCAATAAATGCAAAAAGGAGGGGAAGACTTGCCATAAAAAGGTTTGTTGAATTCACCAAATTAGAGCGCGCCGAGACCAAATAATGGGTGGGAAAATGAAAATGGAGATCACGGCGGTTCCGGCACCGTTTCAGGGCCACCTCAACCCCATGCTCCGATTCTGTCAATCTTTATCCGCTAAAGGCCTCAGCGTCACCTTGCTCCTCACCCACGCCGTCGCCAAATCACTGCGATCCCCGCTTTCCGGCGTCACGGTGGAGTGCATCTCCGACGGATCCGACGGCGGCGGCGACCCGCTTCAGAGCTTCGAGGAATACCTCGCCCGTCTGCGGCCCGCCTTTTCCGACGGCCTCGCGAGGGTCATCGTGAAAAAGAAGGACATGGCCGGGGGCAGAGGAGGAGTGGTGGTGTACGACGC
This sequence comes from Cuscuta australis, assembly GCA_003260385.1. Classification (NCBI taxonomy): domain Eukaryota; kingdom Viridiplantae; phylum Streptophyta; class Magnoliopsida; order Solanales; family Convolvulaceae; genus Cuscuta; species Cuscuta australis. The sequence goes on along the minus strand of NQVE01000098.1, from coordinate 1,409,773 downwards.
ACTATTGCCGTGGCTCTCGGAGGTCGGCCGGGCCTGCGGAATGCCGGTCGCTGCGTTTTTCACCCAGGCGGCTTCGGTTTGCAGCATCTATTACCGGCAGCTCCAAGGGATTGGCAGAGCTAATTCTGGGGCGGCGGCGTATTTGCCGGCGATGGATTCAGGCGATCTGCCGTCGTTTTCCTACTTCGGGGAGATTGCAGAGCAAATTGAAGAGTTCACTGTGAAACAGGCCTCCAACTTGCCCACAGCAGACTGCCTTTTGTTCAACACTTTTTACGCCTTGGAGGAGGAGGTAATTTGATTCTACTCCTTATATTCGATTAAAACCTTTTTAGTTTGGAAAAATTAAATTTCTAACTTTTTTAAATTCCTTTTAGTTTTTTTCATTCATTCGAGTTTTTTCAATTCTTTCCAGTTTTTTCCATCGACCACTTAAACTTTTAATGTATTTTTGACAAAGATGAATTTCTCTTTATCTAAAATTAGAGTTTTCTTACGTATTTATTTGGACGATTATTTAATTCATTGATTTTTTTAACACTTTAATTTTTCCAATATTTTTCAATTTCTTCTAATTTTTCAAACTCCTTCCAATTTTTTCTAACATTCAACTATAAAATTTCAACCCAAAAAACAAAGACTAAGTATATACTTTATAAATATTGACCATGATAGGGAATTGCAAGTATATTACTTCCATTTTGCAAAAGAATTTCATTTTTTATTTTTGACTATGAATTGGTGGGCCTCTTATTGATACTGATATATTATCTGTCTGGCGATTTTTATCTATTTTGTTAAGAACATTTGATGTTTTTTAAATGAATCTTTTTAAATATCAATAAAAATTAACTATTTAAAAATTGTATTTAAAGTTCTAGAAAACAAGAGTTCACATGAATAATTTCTTTTAACAAATGACAACTGAAAATATGTAAAAAAAGATCAAATTTAAGTTGATCATGTAAATAATGAATGCGACAAAAATAGTGTGATAGAACCTAGAGGGAGTAGCTATTACAAATATTCTTACTTTTTGTTTGGTAGACTTGCTAAACCTTGTCTAACAATGCAATATGTATAATAGGTATTGAAGATGATGGCAAACAAATGGAATGTGAAGACAATTGGACCCTTGGTTCCTAATAGATGTATGATTGGTAAACAAGATAGAATAGACCTATTCAAGGTAGAGGATGAAAGTTACTACATGAAATGGTTAGACAAGAGAGAATCACATTCGGTTGTTTACATATCATTTGGGAGCATTTCTGTATTTTCGGAAGAAGAAATGGAAGAAATAGCAATGGGATTGGCTATGTCCAACAAATATTTCTTGTGGGTTGTTAGGGAGTCAGAAGATGCCAAACTTCCCAAAGATTTCAAATTGAAGACATCAGAAAAAGGTGTCATAGTGAAATGGTGCTCTCAAGTTGAGGTTTTATCACACCGCGCAATTGCATGTTTTGTTACACATTGCGGTTGGAATTCGACTCTCGAAGCGCTCACTTTCGGTGTGCCAATGGTGGGAATTCCTCAAAATGGTGATCAGATAACCAATGCAAAGTTTATCGAGGACGTTTGGCGGGTTGGTATTCGGATTAAGGTTAATGACGATGCAAAAATAGTGTTACGGCATGTAATTGCTAGTAGTATTACGCAAGTAACTGAAAGAGTGAAAGCTGAGGAGTTATGGAAAAATATAAAAAAATTTAAAACATTGGCAAAAGAGGCAACAAGTGAAGGTGGGAGTGTTGATGTTAATATCAAAGATTTCATTACTCAAATGTCTTTCCTACTGAGCCCGATTTCAAATTATTATAAGTTGTAACTTATGACTCACTTTTCAACTTGTATGTGTAACATATTATTAGATTATGAAGTCTTTTTTAAAATCCGATAATGAAATCTATGTTATATTGAATGTCGTACAGAGTATAATAAAATTGGATCTTAAAACGTGTGCTCCATCTTTTAATTCGATCTTGGGGTATGGCATCTCAAAGTATAATGCCATTAGCTTCTCTTATGTTTCTTTTTGAAGTATGTAGCTCAAATTGTATCATTTCATTCATCTCTTTAGCGGCTATGATTGAACAACATAATTGTGATTCTTGTAAAGAAAATGTCATATGTTTAAACTTTAGTAAGACATTGAGGAAATATGTATGAAGAAATACAATATTATAATGAGGTTGATTGTACTTAAAAGAAGACAAGTTGTGTAAGATGACACCTCTTAATTTGAGACATCTATGATGTTATGTTCCTAAAATTGATAATTAATACCCTTTAAAATCGCCTTACGAGTCCCTCGCCCCCCTCACGACCTCCATAGACCCCACAAAATGGTTGGCATTATAAATATCAGTTCTACGTAATGATTTATACTTCAAATTTAAAATAACACTAAGTACATAATTAAAATTTTAATCGTACATTTCAGAAAATAAAACTCTCTTCAACCCAAATTAGACTGCCATTTTAAAATTTAAATGCAAAAATATATATTTTTTATATTATTTTATTTAAAAATTGGTATAAGAATAAAAAATAAACCTAACATTTAAAAAACTACTGGATACATCAAAAGTTTTACAAAACAAAATATGACTAAATCAAATATTTCATTTTATCAAATGATCAATAAAAATACACAAATAAATAAAAAAAACTATTGAGAGATGAGAACAAAAATTATAATGTCTTATAGGACGAAGAAAGTTTGTTAAGAATGGTCGACGAAAACAATTTTGTTGTCGAGAAAGACAAGATGATATGAAGACAATTGTAATTTAAGGATTATTACAGGTTTGGCCCATATCCTTCTCATGTGGGCAACGCCTCAGTTATGGACTGAGCGATTAGACACCTTTCATGCGAGCGAGCGAGCTTGGTGGGCTGGGCTTGACATTAGGATCTACTGCATTTACCTACATGGACTGGGCCAAGTACATCGGGCCTGCACCTGAGCCCTGATATATACCCATCAGGGTCATTCGGTAGAAGAGCAAGAAAATTAATTTAAGTGCTATCATGTAGAAGCATATTTAAAATATCAATTAAACAAAATATTTTATAGATAAATTAAAATACAAAAAAATATATTTATGCTCTGGATTTGATTCACTTTCTATGTTTGGCTATTATAGGGACAAGAAGAGGAAGGTACATGCAAAGTAAGAAAAATAGAATAAAAGTGATGAATCAAGTCACACAAATGTTACTCCCTATTAAATACTCTAATCTCCTAATTTTCTTTTGCTTTGACTTTTATTGCTTATTGTTTTTAAACTTTACTCACATTATGTGACAAAAATATACTGTGTTATAGACTGAATTGAAGGGTGTGAGCTTCCGGATTGTATATTTTTTCCCGAAAACGAAGAAAAATTTTAAGTTTTTTTACTTGATTTTATTTAAACATTGGTATAAAAATTAAAAACAAAATTTACACATTGAAAAGCTACCTCAAAAGTCCTATAAAACAAATAGTGACAAAAAATATTTTATTATTTTATCATATAAATCATGAAAAAATACAAACAAATAAAAATTTTCGTGAAATTGGAATAGTGCAGTGCGAAAATAGATATGGGAATAAGGGAATATATACTCGGTATATAATAGTGTGCCTAGCTAGCTACCTTGCCTTGGTGGTTACATTTGCATGCAGCAATAAGAAGAAAAGAGATCAAATTAAGAGGTGATTAGAATTGTATTATTGTTAATTAGTGCAATTAGTTATGGATATGGATGTGATAGCCATTCCACTCCCATTTCAAGGCCACATAAACCCCATGCTTCGCTTCTGCAACTGCTTATCCGCCAGGGGAGTCAAAGTCACCTTACTCCTCACCCATTCCGTCGCCAAATCCATGCAGTCCTCCCTCTCCGACCACGCCGCGGCCGCCTTCGAGTTCATCTCCGACGGAACCGACGTCGGAGACCCACCGCGTAGCTTCGGCGAGTACGTCGCCTGCATGCGCGCTGCGGTCTCCAACGAGGTCGCGGGGGTCCTAGAGAAGAAGAAGAAGAGTGGCGGCGGCGGAGGAGCGGTCGTGTACGACTCCTTCATGCCGTGGCTAGTGGAGGTGGGGAGGGCGGCCGGGTTTCGGGTGGCGGCGTTTTTCACCCAGACGGCGTCGGTTTGCAGCATCCATTGCTACCACCGACGCATGGCGGCGATGCTTCGAGGCGGGCGTCGTCGGGCGGAACAGGAGGAGGAGGAGGAAAGAGTACTGCGGTTTCCTTGCTTGCCGGAGATGGATCCCGGCGACCTGCCGTCCTATTCGTACTTCGGAGAAATTGCGGAAGAAGTGGCGGTGTTTGCGGGGAACCAGGCCTCCAACATGCACCGAGCTGACTGCCTTTTGTTCAACACATTTGACGCATTGGAACCGGAGGTAATTAAGGATTATGTTTTTATTTAAAAAATTGGTTCGAATTGCTTAAGAAGAGAATATTTTTCGCCATTGCTTGAAAAATTGGTTCTAACGTAATATGTAAAATAAAATTTTTGAAATATTTTACACTAAAAATATATTAAAATTATTCTTTTTTCGGCGTCTTAAAAGTATAAGTTTTTATAATGATCGAATTTTTTTATTAATTTGAATTACAAAAAAATCAAAAATTGAATAAAAGAGTCCCCAGTCCCCACATTGACAACGTTGAAGACAGAGAGGGCTTAAGGTAGATAGATAGGATTTACCGTATTAATTGTGACCACCCCCAACACAGTTTGTCGCTTCGTCAACCCTTATTTATTGTAATATGACAAAGTTGGGTCCATTTTTATGCCATTTGACATTTTTTAAAAAAGTTTTTTGCGTCCTTTTTTACCTCGTCCACCACGCAATTCGAAAGGGTTATAATGTCAATTTCAATGCTAACTAATTGAAGGAGAATTTAACTCATATAATATTGAAACATAGTGAATTTTTCAATATAGTAATTTATTTTTAATTTTTTTATGTGATACTAATGTTTAATGTTCACTGTACATTATTCAAATAATGTACATCGCTTTGGATATTGTTTCAGTCTTTGGACATTATTCAAGTACTATTTAAAGTTTTTGTTACTACAATGGGAAAATACATACATTTAGTACTATTTAGTATAAATTTCACCTAATTGAAATGCTTTTTTATTAGATCTTTTTTTGCTTGAAAGAATCTAGAAGGGAGAAGATAAGAAAATGATTTAAAACGAATTTTTGGTGTTTGTTTGTGAAAACGGTTTTTTTTTCTTTTTTTTACAATTCACGGTGTTTGTTTAGAAAGGAAAAGAAAATAAATATGCAAAGAAAAGAAGTGAAGTATAATGAAAAAAAATAGAAAAATGATTTCTCTTCCATTCTAGTAAAAGAAAGAAAGAATAACAAACCTCTCCCTATTATCTTCCATCACGGGTTAGGCTAAACCACGTCCATACCAGCCCACATTTTTTTAATATTTCTTACTTAAATAAATCATAATGAATAACACGAGATATTTCCCTAATTAGGTGGAACGCCCACCCCCGCACCACCATACTCCGGCCGGACAATTTAGTGAGGATGGTAAATCATGGTATAAACTTAATCTAGTCCTTAGAGAGGTCGTTTTGTGTCCAGTGCGCAGAAGGAGCTGTTACAAAGAATAGAACTCCTACGCTGCCGCTGCCGAGATTCAACCTCAGGATACATGTGCTTGACATCCTCTCCTTGGACTAGCTGATATTTTCCTAATTAGTCATAAGGTGGGCCGAACTCAAGAATAAAAGAGAAATAAAGTGATGCCTAAAAGTCTAGGGTAGAAAAAAGGGTTAAAAGTTACTTTTACTTTTTTTATTTTTCCATTTTTAGTAAAGTAATGATTTTACTTTTACCTAGGTCTTCGTGTTGTAATTACTACAGTAGAATATATTTAGTGAATATAACAAGGCTCAAGTTAAAATAAAAGTGCGGCACATCTCCTAATACTGATTCGGATATATCAGGGCTCCCATTTTTATTCTCAGATTTTGAATTCTCCTCCATATTCACTTCTATATCTCCTCTTCATTAAAAAAACCAAAAATAACTGCTCAAACCTCTTATCATACTCCCTAATTCTTGCCACTCCATTCATCTTCCACAAATTGCCTTTTTCTTATGTACTCAATAAGACCCCTGCTTTGGGTATAACATACACTATCTATCATTCAACAAACAAACCCAAAAACCTAATTTAATTATAAGTGAAAACGAAAGAAAGAACACATGACACAATAAAGAATGTTAAATTTTACTCAATACAAACTTAATACTCACTAAATTACTTTGGGTACCCTCAATTTTCTGACAATAACTACCAAATCGTATATTATCTGAAATATATCTTGTGGAGTCTTGGTATTCACGATATTTTGGTAAGAACTATCAAATTCGACATTATCCGAAATATATTATGAGGTCTTAAAAGTTTGTGATATAATACTCCGATTGTACATTCTGTTCAATTTCTGGTTTTCCTTGGTCAGGATAAATACTTGCTTATAAGGGGAAGAAAACCTACTCCACGTTAATGAAGTTTTTAGTTCAAAAGATTGTGTTTGACTTATCCATGTAGACATATGGTCTTATATTACTGTATAATAAAACTCTCTCTATATAGGTGGTGAAGTTAATGGCAACAAGATGGAAGGTGATGACCATAGGGCCATTGGTTCCCAACCCTTCTAAGAGATTGATGCATGGAAAACAGGACAGAATTGATCTATTCAAGTTAGACAACGAAGTTTACACGAAATGGCTAGACAACAGAGAATCAAAATCCGTGGTTTACGTATCATTTGGGAGCCTAGTGGTCTTGTCAAAAGAACAAATGGGGGAAATAGCAATGGGGCTGGTTGACTCCAACAAATACTTCATGTGGATTGTTAGGGAATCCGAAGAAACCAAACTTCCCAAAGACTTCAAATCGAAGACTTCAGAGAAGGGTGTTATCGTTAGGTGGTGTCCTCAAGTCGAGGTCTTGTCACACCATGCGGTCGCATGCTTCATGACCCATTGTGGCTGGAATTCGACACTCGAGGCACTTACCTTGGGTGTGCCCATGGTAGGCATCCCCCAGCACGACGACCAACAAACAAATGCAAAATTTATCGAAGACGTTTGGAAGGTTGGGGTTCGAATTAAGGTTAGCGAGACGAAAATCATTACCAGACATCAAATCAGAAGTTCCATAAAGGAAGCAACGGAGGGAGTGCGGGCTGAGGAGTTATGGAGAAATGCTGCAAAGTGGAAAAGATTGGCAGAAGAGGCCACAAGTGAAGGAGGAAGTTCTGATGTGAATATCAGCAATTTCATCTCACATATGGCTCTTGTTGAACCAATTTCCAATTAGTCACAACATTTTACCAACCTTTAGAGCCAGCTAAGAGACTTTGCTTTGATGTTAAAATTTGCATATAAATTACAAATTCAAACTCCATACTGTATACTCTAAGAATCGAGATATCTAAAGTATGTATCGCATGTAACATCCCTACAAAATATTCCTAGACATAAAAAACATTGAGCTAATCATTAACATTGAAGTTGATAGATGTATTTAGACCTTAGTGAACATAGGCACAGGTGAAAATGATAGCCAACCGAATAAATATTCCCATTTTAGTTACTCCATCCGTCCCATTTTTATCGTCTCACTTTCCTTTTCAAATTATCCTTTTACTATTGTCCTATTCCAGTTAAAGCTAACAACTGTATGATCCATATCAATTCCATCTCCTATGCATACATTTTAACTGTCTAACCCATTTTGAACAATAAAATAGTCACTGCTAAAACGGTGTTCTACGTGTGTTTTCAAGGGAACAATAAAAGGTACAGAACATAGAATACTAAATTGTTGAGAAAAAACTATCTAATAACCCATTTTGAACTTCAATTGGTAGCGTGCTCATAATTCATGTTTCCAAATTTCTCAAAAGCTGGAAAGGTTGCTATTTCATCGTACCATATGAAGGAACACTTTTAGGAAATATTAAAATTGGCAAAAATAGAATCTATATAAGCACTAAACGTTGGCAAGCAAGATGGGGTAGCCCAGATGGGTAGTTCAATGACTGTTTCATAGTAGTAAAATGGAGCTATTCAATATATTTTAGCTACATGTCACCTGACCTCATTTCCTCTATGCGACTGCCCAATTTGACTATGTCTTCCACACGAATTTTCCCATCTGCATTTGTAAAGAAGTGAGAATGCAACTAGGAACTCTACTGGTAGAGATGTAGACTAGTTTCATGGAAATACACATTTTACCACCCTCCAATAATAAAATCAGGCTTGAGAATTGGAAATCTGTTTTTAGCATTAGAAGCAATCCATGACCGTGTAAAAAACCGATCATTGATGCAAAATAGGGGACGTTATTTGGCATTAGTTAATTACAACAAACCTGCATCTTTGGAGAGGTTGGCAATGAAATCTTGAATCCCTTCTTTTCCCAAAGTTTTCTTCAGATGCTTGGTGGCAGATGCCAATTCCTCTGGAGTCACCTTCCCATCGTAGTCCCTGTACATGTTGATGAATGAAGATCAAATGTTTTGATCACATCAACGTAAATTTAAGGTGTGTTTGATTGGGGGTTTTGGAAGGGACAATTATTTTTTGTTTTAGTGATTAAACTCTATTTTTAATCTAATACGGAGTACTACGTATTAGAAAATAACTATATCCTCAATTAAATCATGAACTTCAACTGATTTTTTCATCTCCAATTTCTTTCCAACCTTTATATGTAAAATTAAATTAAAAAACTAAATATCACCCCACCCCTCCCACTCCATTCAAAACAATGGAACCAACTAAGGGCTTAGCATTTACTCAAAATAATTTAATGCTGCTTTCTATTTCACCTGTCAAGGATTCTCCAGCAGTCACCAATTTCGGCATCCACATCATCAATTTCCTTCTCAAGGTTCTGAAGCATCGCGTCAACCTGAAACAGACCAAACCAAAAAGCATAAGTTCCATGTAAACCACACTGTAGTGATACATCTTTGGTTTGGGTTTTCCTAAGGGCGCATTTGGTGAGCAGAGGGTTGATATGACATGTATTCTGAAATTTGACGAAATTACATGCTTTTGAAATCTAAAATGAAAGTACTCAGAGAGATCTGAAACCTGATATGGTTGTAGTGACAAGTGAGGTAGCCGGAAATGGCGGGAAGCCATCGGTGGCAAAGGATGGTGGCTGGCGGTGGTGACAGGTAGTTGAGGGAGATATCAAAACCTCAGGATTCGTATCTCCAAGATATCAAACTATGTTGGGGATTCACCAAACACCCACATAAGGGATCTAAAAAGGCCCTAAGTTTGTTACGGGGGGTTGAAATTGACTAGGGGTTTTATACGGAGTATATAGTATTGTAGTAGGAAGCCTCACCTTCTCTACAAGAGCAGAAGACACATCGTCATGTGCAGTAACTTCGGACATCTGATTGCTTTCTTCACGAGCAGCTTTATATGCATTCATAGCATCTACTTCACTTACAGTCCCTTCTTTATCTACCATGCTGTTGTAAAGTTCTATCTGAAAATGGTACACTTTTTGCTAAGTATCAAACTAATACTGGCAACTCAAATCGGGGCACACTAGAATATTGCTCAGATAATTGAAAAGACTTGCCTATAAACGGTCCAAATGGTGAATGAATGCTGCAAATTACTTTTTTTGTGCAATTACATTTTGTAGTGTTTTGCTTATACAACATTTAAAAAATCCAATTGTAAAAAGAAACGGTCTTTCCGGTCTATACCAGTTCGGTCCAAGGGTTTTTGGTCCGGACCGGTCTAAGACCGACTACGTATAGGTCCGGTCTTCGGTCCTAATTTTTCCCCATTTTGGTCTTTGATCCAGACCTGGACCGATGAACAGCCCTAGTCCAAAGTAAATGTAAGTGCAACTAAAAATTAGAGGTTTTTTGCAAAATGGTCGAAACCATTTATTCATACAATGAAAGTGGGCATTGATACCTAGCATCTCCAAGTTCAATAATACTTGATAAAAATGCCAATGAACGTAAATGAGAATAGAACACTTCTACAAGGCCACTAGATATGGAAATGTACTAAGAATAAAAAATATTAGTTGCTCAGCAGGCAGGATTAAATGCAAGAGTCCTAGTATTCTAGCTTGTAATACTAAATCACTTTTCGTCCCTTAATCTCTTCCAAAGAGGGTATATAAAAAGTATGTTTCACCCATTGAAAAAGTAAACCAATAGAAGTCAACCAACCATTTCCCTTGTAAATGAAGAGGCCAGCATGTAATATAATCAAGTAAAACAACAAAAATTGATCAAGTCTTTTCAGGAAACAAAGCTGATTGAATTCTTGTGAAGCATAAGAGTAGATTCATTTTTCCTCTCTAATGGATAATGAAACTTAAAAACCGCAAATGAAAATATACCTCCTTATTAACAAGCCTTAGAAACTCTTCCCGTTCCCGATTCACAGACTGATTTCAAAGAACAAAGACACTGTAAGATAGCAATATTTAACACATAATGCAAAAATTAACAGAAGTTAATCAGGTTTTAGTCCACTCACAGAGGCAGAAGCAAGAACAGCTAGGGCACGGCTAATTTCACATAGGTCCTCTTGTTTGTCAAGTGCTCTTGCTCTAGCTTGCTCTTGGGCATCTCTAGCCGTTGGAATAACCATCTCCTTCAAAGCAACATCATCTTCACTGCCAGCAGATTCCTTCTTCTTCTTGGCTTGCTCTTCTTCCTCTTTCTTTTCCTCCTCCTATGTAGGTTGAATGTTTTTTAAATTAACAGTGATACTTTTAAAGATTACGGATTTCCCAAAAAAGTTAAAAATTACTCCTTCCATCTGAAAATAAGGATTTGGGTATGATCCAACACCTATTAGGAAACTCAATATGCGTAGTGAGACTGAAATTTAAGTAGAGAAAAATTATGTGAACCACACAATCCTCTTCTAGAGAAAGGAGATCTTGTCTTGGCAAAAGCTAAAGAAAAAACAGGAATTCTTTTTTTTTTTTTGGGGGGGAGGTAGTATTAACAACACAAAGAAAAAAATCTGTGATTACCTCAAAATGGAAATTATATGCGTACAAGTTTGGGATGGTAGCTCAATAATGAATGGTAGAATACGAAAAAAGGAATCTTATACATGCCAAAATTAACTACATGTCGAGTACTTGAGTTTGACAAGTAATAAGAAGAGCAAATCAACTTATGATCCACTAATAAAGTAATTATTTTTCATAAAAAACGCAATGAAATTTATATTTTTCTTTTGTCTATCTCAAAGTAAACTACATGTTTCTCATTTCCTCTTTAGCAAAGGAATATATCTCATGACATTTTTCTTTCTTCTAACGTCTAAACCAATTCTAATCATACACTTCTCATTTTTCAGGAGATTTCTTAAATCATGCAAAGACAAATTGTGAATTTCATTGAGGAAGAGAGGAAATAATGTTTCTAATTTTTTATAGAGCATTCGTAAAATAGAGCATACTCAGAAGTGCACCCTTTGGTTTACTAAAAGGTCAGAGTTTTCAGCCCACTTGAGAAATCAAAAGATCGAAGTTTAATAAACAAAAAGAGCTTGGATTGGAACATGTTTGGACCCATCTTTTAGGTTGAAATCCAACCTGCCAAAACCAACTGTTTAAAAAGTGATTGATTGATAAGGATCCCCTAATGATCCATTGAAAAATATTTGAAATCAAATCCATACATTTGTATTTATTTTCTTGTTGAGATACTAGAGAAACACATGTGATGATACTTTAGAACATCAATAACAAACAAACAAAGCCATAAGCCCTTAATAAATAGAGAATATCCAATTGGTCCCATGGATTTTAATGGATTATTATGTAATCAAGTTGATTAACCACAACAGGTGAAGCACTAACCATTTAACTCATTGATGGATGGATAGATGGATTATATCCAATGATTTCTTAGTAAAACATTAAACAGGTAGGATACTTTGGGGTGTATGACTGGATGGTGGACAAAGGAACTCCTTTGCCTCCGTTAACCACGTCCAGTTACTTGGTTCGGGAAGGTTGCCACACTTTTGAGAAATAATTACACAAGAGAACATAAAATAAGCAAGTTTAGTAAGAAGTTAAGTAAAAATTCACTAACTCTGATAAGTTCGTCTTGCATCTCAAGGTATTCCAATTTCCTCCTCCTTTCTGAAACAGAATCTTCAGAGGGCAAGGATGTAATCCCCACAGTGTCTACAACCTCATCAGGAAGTGATGATAACGTTGCCCCTACAGCCTCTTCTATCTTGGATCTTCCAGACACAATGAAGGCTCTGTGTAGAGCATAATGGAAATAAACTAAGTGGTGCACTATCAGAATTCAGTTCATGTAAAGTAAAAACTTTTCTGCTTGTGTATGTGTTTGAATGTCATGTGGCAGTTTGAGTCTACGTGTATCTGAATCAATGTACCTAGACAAGATCAACAATGAAGATGGTATTGCATGATTGAGTGACAAATCCAACCAGTCACGAAGCTGAAGCAAGAAGAAACAATTCAATTAGAAGCACAACAATAAAAATGAGATGTAAAGCTGCACTAATACAATAGAAGTCACTTCTGTGTATTCTTCTTCCTCCTTTTTAGGGGGTGTAAACAGTGGCTTTTTACAGTTGCTAGATGCTGACATCAAAGAGCAAAAGGTTCATGCCAAACACTATAAATGAGAACTGACAGAAGTCCAGGGCATGTATCAAAGCCACCTAACCAATTTTTTTTAGCCAAACCCTTTACTTGCTGAGATGACTTTGTATGATTGAGTTGTGGTTGGTTAGCAAATTAACAGATAGCTAATATTCCTAACAAATATAAAAGAACTATGCCACTTACTACATGAAATAGCATTTGGTAGAAGTTGTCCATATATGCCTATCTGGACAAGGGGAAAAAGAAGGGTTTAAGAAAGACAATTGAGGGAGCACCTGTTGGCGCATGTCTTCTACTGAACGCAGCCCAAGCATGCCACGTTCCCTACATTCCTCACGGAGTTCTGCTTCTGATAGAGACTCCACACCTTCAGCTTGAATCAACTTATCATCATTCTTAATCCTAACAAGATAAAATGTTCACCTTCATATAAGAATCACTTTAAGGGGATTGTAGAATGCAAATAAAATGATATATGTAAAATGTAAACTGTAAGCCATATATTCTTGAATAAAACCATAACATACTTAGTAGCTGAACTTGCCAACAAAGTCGATAAATCAAAGTGGACTCAAAGCAGATTCATCTCCTCCAAACAAAACTTAAAAGCATAATTACATTTAGAGGAGGGGTAGTACTCTAGTATCACTTCAGAGAAGCTGAGAATCAGAATTATAGAAGCATGTAGTGACATGTTTCCCTGAAGCTTGTTCCAAACCCTTTTAATCGTCTTATACGAGAATTGATTTCAAAAAGAAGCTCCAAATGCTTCAGTGTCTATTTTAAGCCTAAAAAAAGAATCAATTTCTCATACATGATACATCAAAAAAAAATGTTTTAATTATAAAGAAAATTAGAATCAATGGCAAACACCCCCTAAATCAAGTGATTCCATTAAACAGTACTCCATATCTCATACCTCATTTCATAAGGAGAAGATTCAACAGTAAATACAAAGTATTATTTACAATGTCGGAATGCCAAATTCCTAGGCAGCTAGGCATATGCAATACCTAAGATTAGGTGTTGCAATAAATGTCTATATAACAGTCTTTGTCTAATTTAAATATTCAAAACGATTATATAATAGTATTGTTGCTTGTGCTGGGGGTCTTTTGGAAAGAGCCTCTCTACTTTTAGTAGGGGTAAGGAGTGCGTACCCACACCCTCCCAGACCCTTATGTTGTAGGATTCTACTGGGTTGTTGTTGATTAAAAATAAGAACCCAAAAGTATCCAACTAGGAAGAAATACCCCTAATTCAACTCAATATCATGACTAAAGTAAATTAGCATGTATCAATATACTTCACATAAACTAAAGTAAAATAGCATGACTAATTTCAGAAGTAACACGGTAAAGATATGGCATACCTTTGTAACCTTTTCCGTAGCATAAATCGCAAATAAGCATCTGTCCCAAAAGGACGGATTCCCATGTACTTGCACATACTTACTAAACGAGGCCTGAAACAGACAATATGTTTCAATAATGACACTAAGCAAGATCACAAAATAAGTAGAAAACAAGTTTGTGGAAGAAAGTGTAATACACAAAACCTGCTAATATTATCCAGCGTGAGTTCATCATTGAATAATTTAGCAAACCCCAAAATTTCATCATTTGAGACAGGAGCACCTCTTCTAGCCTGAAAGACACAATGTTCATAATATCAAATTTCCAACCCTGTTTTATCTTTTACCCTTTTTCACCATTTCTGCAGGTGAGGAGGTAGGTGTTACACATGCAGGGATGTATTCAAAGGTAAGCTTACCCTGCCTAAGAAATCATCAAGATCTTCTGCTGTTTTCTTTGCATCCCCGCTCTGTGAATTCTGTACTTCTTTTGCCATTTCTTTGACAGTGTCTTGAAGAAATTTTGCATATTCTATCCTTGCATTTAACTTTCTTTTCAGTGCTTCCTAAATATCAACCATGCAATTAAAGTGCATTATTTAAGGATTATATAGATAGAAAAGTTAAAAATCAACCAATGCATATGCCTAAGGTCATGGTCAATACACTCTCTCAAAGTTAATTGTTACCAGAGAACTAATTGGAGCATTCGAGAACTCGTAGTTAAGTTAAACTAATGTCAAGAAATGCAAGTTATTTCCCAATGGCCAATACAAGGTCTGACACGCTATACAAAAGAGATGATAACTTGGCATGATCAATTGAATATAAAGAAGCGCATGATTCCCACTTCCCAGAATCCTAGCCTTCAAAAAAGAGCTAGTTCTTCATATCTTCTGATAAATGTCAAGGATAAACTATTGTGCTAACATATCCCGAGTCTGGAATTCTCTATCAGTCTATCTCCAAAAAGTTTCTATAATTCCATCCTTTACTGTCCAGCATTCCATTACCCCCACCATGATCACTCGCTATGTTAAACATTATACTGTATTATATACTCTGTACCAAGCTCATATGACGTTTATGACTTACCCTTCTTTCAATCAAAGCCACACAAGGTGCTTATCCTTGGGTCAATATTGTTCCCAAATATTGACAAAATTTTTCAGCATAGATACTTTTGCAGTAAGAATTTATATCAGTCAGTTTGAGAATAAATACATGTAACTTTCAGCAATAACATCTAGAGGCAATGATAGAATCACATATTCTCTTTTCTTAATTCACCAAGCAAGTAGAAATCTTTGGGGGACAAACCCAGGAGCACCATTTCAACTAGAACCAATCCCCTCTCATCCACCAGGCCCAAAATTACGAACATATATTCATTATCTTCTATTTTCCAAATAATTGTTCTTTCAAACATAAGCTGAACAGTGGAACACTACCTGTTCTTTCATCTTGTCTTGAAATGTTGATGGTAACATGTTGGGAAATAATTTCAAGAATACTGGAAGCAAAAATTCCATGAATGGGACAATGATGAAAACAGCAAAAGGAACCAGCCTGAATATATCAGCTGTAGTACGTGTAAGTTGTTGCCGTTCCCTACGGGAGAGACTTTTCCCCTTTGCCAGTTTTAACAATAGTCTTGAACTGATCCTCACATCAGCCCACAAAAGCTTAGAACCCAACCAATAATGTTGCAGTGTTGAAATAAACTCCTTCTTCCAATGAGTGAGTTTTTTGGCCCAATCTTCCCTGAGCACGGAAAATCATGATATCAAAACAAATTATAACCACAAAGTCAGGTGAACTAGTTTACATTTTTAAAAAATCTAACCTGCTCATGGAAGCTACAGCTTGCAAGGCTGGACCAATACCCAGAAGAGTAGCCCATACTCTTTGTGTGACAGATTTGGCAACCTTCTGAGATTCTTGGAGTCGTTTTGCTTTTGCTTTAACAGAACTTAGCCCTTCAACAGCTTGATCGCATTCCTCGGGAGATGCTTCGTTCTTCTTTTTAGCAACTTGGGCTTCATTTTCATCGTCATCACTTCTATTATCAGGTTTTGCAGTTGCAGTTGAAGAATAACGAGCAGTGGAAGAAAACAACCTATGTCCCATTGGTGAGATGATATACAATCTGACAGGCATTTTGATTCCAACATTTCCATGGTCATATGATGTGACTCCAGCAGATCTATGCCATAACAGTGTTGAAGTGGGGAAGCTTGAAACCCCTTCACCCCGTTCACGGTCTTCAAAATGACCAGAAGCTTGAGAACGACAGTTTCCAACAGAGGCAACCCCTCCAGAACAATGAGTGGATTGAAGAGAACTAAAGTAATGAAAATTTTGAAATGAACGAGCAGATGGCTCCAAATAGTCTGAAACAAGTGTCCTTCTCCTTAAAAGAGCTCGACACGCCATTATGTTTGTGTACACAGAGATCACCAGAGTCTCATTCTACAGCAAACAGAACTTCACTTAGTTAATCCAGTTAGGATTTATACACAGAACAACAACAACAACAACCTAAACTGTTAATATCCTCTCGATAGGAAAATGAAACAATCCAAAGGTAAATTCATTTACGTATCTAATAGGCAATAACACATTGTATATACACATATACAGTATCTTATTCAATAAACACAATCTAGAGTAAGGAGAATGTCAGATTGCAAACACCTCAGTGGAAATTCGCTAAAATTATCTATATATCTGCAAGCAATGACGAGAAATTACTTCAATATACAACGCCAACTGAATAGAATATTCAAGCAACAATCCAAAACTGTTATTCTTCATGGGCGGATCCGAGAAATTTATGGATACAGGTTACTCAAATGCAAATATAACGATTTACGTACCAGATACAGATACGCACGCGAATAAGAAAATGGAATGAATGAAACGGAGAGCTTCCAACTTACTGGGAGAGAGAATCGGCAAGAGGATCTAAAGAAAGCTTTTCGTAAGTGTCTGCAGTTTACATGGAGGGGAAAGGTTAGGCTGGAACGGAGACTGACCTGAGGTTTTAGACGAAGACGATGGGGGGGTTTACCGGTTTAGTATCGAGTCTTCCAGTGTGGCTCGGGTATGGTGTATTGAACGGCAAGTCATCTCACTCTACAATCTACACCGTTCGATTTGAAAATTAAAGTCCTGTAGAGAACCAATGTAGATTAAGGGATTGAAGGGGGTTCCATTGGGAACCAATGTCACGACCTCACCTCATCCCGTGTGTTTCGTTTGAAGAATTAATGTTTTTTTTAATTAAATCTTTCGATAAATTATCCATTTGATCCGACGCAAACACACTCTAACACTTTTTTTAATTGTACTGTCTAAATTTAATTTAGAGTTAAAAATTTGACTCTAAAGTCGACGAAATTAACAAAGATAGTCCTATCCCTTCCACTAATTTGATATTCTCACATGTTTTCATTTTTTTCTTTTTATTTTCTTTTGATTTTCTATCATTCAGCATAACTATGATTTCTCTTCATTTTTCTCATTTTCACTAATCTCGTTTTTCTCTGCATCAAAACAAATCATTAATCAATCCGTCAATAAAGTGTAATAATAATAAACACAAACAATTAAGAAAATACAAATATATTTTAGTTTACAAATTTTACAAAATCTAATTTAAAAAATAAGGCTAATGGATTTTTGGATCTAGATATTTAAGTGTGTGTATCTTGAGATAAATAGAAGGTAGTAAGAATTGAAGTATGACGCTTCTTTTCATTATCTCGTTTATATAAATATATGTGTATATATACCACGTACTTACTGGTTTATGTAAACATGACAACGAGACAGATGTGACAACTTTTATTCATTTCAAAGTAGTCTCATTTTAAACCAGTTTGAGACGGGTTCAAAATCAAAATTTGTTGCTCGAAACGAACAAGACATTACATAAGCAGGGTGAATATATTTCGAAATATGGTAATCAAATCGCGCAATCTATATCATACAGCTGGGTGTACGGCTTTTCTTGCACACCTGGTCTGAAAAAGTAAATCACAATGATGAACTAATCGGAACCACATGTACGAGATGATAGGGGAGAAGATTGAGGGGCAATAGCAAATCGAATGTCGATCACAAAGAAGATGAGCTAGCCAATTGATACCATGGCAGAATCCTAGTTGTGGCGGCGTCAAAGGTTGGTGGAAGAAGCTGCTCGGCAGCTAAACAGTAGAGAATTATAATGAGTGCGATAAAGATGACAATGAAGTTGGTGGAGGTGGTGATATGAATTTGGGTGTGATATGAATGCCAAACAAAGTTAGAATGAAGTCAATGAACAGTACATTACTTCAAAATGAATACTATGTTATCTAAGAATGAACATTATATTACGGAGTATTTCATAATGAATCCTATGCTGAGCTGACCTTAGAACTACATCATTTCAAAATGAATATTACATTGATCATAATGAATATTATAATTATAATAAATAAATTTGTGAAAAATAAACACTATATTACTTCAAAGTGAACTTTATGTTGATCAAAAATGAATAATTGTCGATTGTAACTAGCTTTAGCATTTACCATACTACTCTATCTCACTAAAAGATTGTCACCATTTAATTTTTTTGGTCATACTGTGGTACCTTTTGACCACGAATTAAATATAGTTTAAAATAATTACATATTATAAAAATTTGATATAAATAGCAAACCACATTCTAAAATAAATCAAATTTACATTATAACTAAATATACATTATCAATAATTTATGGCAAAAAATGTTACAATTTAACCAAAAAAGGGCAATCTTTAGTTAATGAAGGGCTTTCACCGAAGCCAGATTTTTTGCCACTATCAGCAACTTTTTGGTGATGGGCAAAGTTGCCGGACGAGACCCAATAAGTTCCGCACTGTGCCGGTGCCGCCATTCAGAAAAAACTGAAAATTAAAAAAATCTCCAGGGATCCCACGCCCCTTCTTCACCAGCTTCAATGGCGGCTCTATCAACACACTACTTCACGCCACTCCATGTTCGGAAACCTCCACGCGATGTCCTCGATTTCTCAGCCACGTTCGGTTTCCTTTGCCCCGCCAGCGCAGATATCACCGTCCGGAAGCCCAAAAAACTCGCTGTCGTATTTGCGAATGCCGAATACAGGAAGCCCAAAGCGCAGAGTGAAATCACCATCCCAACACCAGATCCACCTCTCCCTGCGCCGCGGCAGAAGTGAGTTTTTTGTTTTTATTCTATTTTATTCTCATCACCAAGAAACATTGTTTGTACGTTCGTTGCATATTCCTGCTAGACAATCCAAAATGAAACTGAATTATCTTTTGTTTGGTAAGTGATAGAATTTAGGATGACTATGCACAATTGAATCCAATCGATTAGTTAGTTCAACTCAAGAGCTTATATACCGATTATTTTGCTCTTGAACTTCCAATGTGAGATGACACTCTAACAGTAAGGAAGAAATGGGTATCCTCCCCTGAAAATAGTGATGTTGTCTTTCTTGTTCTTTACCTATACAAATTGAGTTAAAGTAAAATGCTCATGTAGGTATATTGCATTCGATGCCTGAAGATGCCCAACTGCCAAAAACAAAAAAAAAGACAGTTGTTTTTGGGTCGGGTCTAATCATTCTTCATACTAAAATGCAGTCACAGCATGTAGTTTCAGATAAATGATTAAGTAATCCGAACTTTTATGATTTTATCCCAACTCTCTAAAATACATGCAGAGACATTAAGGTGGGGTGAGAAGTAGGGTGCCCCTAGCATGGTTTGATGTTTCATTTTACTACTTGATTTGTATCCCGATAATGATGATGTTATGATTTGAAACTGACTGTAGGGTGAGACGCCACACAATCTCAGTTTTTGTTGGGGATGAAAGCGGGATGATAAATAGGATTGCAGGAGTGTTTGCACGGAGAGGGTATAACATTGAGTCCCTTGCTGTTGGTCTGAACAAGGACAAGGCTCTCTTTACCATAGTTGTGCTTGGAACTGAAACGGTGTTACAGAATGTTGTGGAACAGCTCCGGAAGCTGGTCAACGTATTGAAGGTTATTGTCGTACTACATCCCCCCTCCCCTGCCAATAGGGGAGGGAGGGTTTGAACTCTCATTTTAACATGGGTGCATTGTTCTACTTACACTCATTAGAACAGAAAGCTAGGCCAAATTCTTCAAAACTAGTTCCATACTTTCTGCATGCACACATGCCAAATTTGCAAATCTAGTAATTCAAGTTTAAATTGATTAGGTGTTATTAATTGAGATCCGTATGAGGCTTCAAGCAACTTATTTTAAGACCTTAGGAGCATTTTTTGTTCCAATTTAATTAGGCCCGAGCTTTTCTTAGAAAACTTTATTAAGCTGCTGCTTTGCTTCGTTTAGTCCTGTCAAAAGAATTCAAACTTTTTAAGTAGGGTAACGTATGCATGCACTCACTCATCCCAAACCCCACTGGTGAGACCTTATTGGGTTGCTGTTGATGTCGTCATGTCAAATTGCTGTCAGGTTGAAGATATATCGATAGAGCCACAAGTTGAACGTGAACTGATGCTAATAAAAATCGATGCAGATCCAAAATTTCGTGCTGAGGTAAGCATTTTGTTTTCCTGGAATGGCATATCCGTTATCTTGAATAAGAAAAAAGTTGAAATTTATTCTACGCTCTAGTTTTTTCCACTTCGGTGCCCTTTTTTAGAACATTTTTTCGTTTGCATTATTGGCTGTGTTCACCAGGTTATGTGGTTGGTAGACATCTTCCGGGCCAAAATTGTGGATATTTCAGATCACTCACTCACAATTGAGGTGACAAGCTGTGAACTCTTGTAGTTCTGAATTCTGATCAATGCTAAAAGATTTCAGCTTTACTGTGCAAATTGTTGCTAAGAAGAGTTTTGGCTTGTTTCGGACTGCCTTGATTACTGGCGTATTTTAATAATTCAGTTGAGTTGCATATAGGTAACTGGAGATCCTGGAAAGATGGTTGCTGTTCATAGGAACTTGAGTAAATTTGGCATTAGGGAAATTGCCAGGACAGGGAAGGTATTTCATCTTTAGCGCTTGTATACAAATATTAATTATCATGATCCTTTTCAATTCCCATTGTTCTGAGTAACTATATACCTGAGATGTCATGTTTAGATAGCATTGAGACGAGAGAAGATGGGGGAATCCGCTCCTTTTTGGCGGTTTTCAGCCGCTTCATATCCTGACCTTGAGGAAGTTATGCCCACTGCCACCATTTCAAGGAAAACATTGGGTTCTTGTAATGGACATGCTGAATCTTCAGTTGGGGTATGCTGATATGAAAATACACATCTCATCGCATGGCTAAATTTCTTTTATCTGTGTCAAACAGTGAGTTACATCACAGCTAAAGCTGCTCTCTGTGATTTCTCATGATGGTGGCATCATTTTCAATGCATAATCTAAGTTTATGTGATGTTGTGTGAAGGGAGATGTTTATCCAGTAGAACCTCCAGTCAGTCAAGTTCTTGATGCCCATTGGGGTGTTCTCACTGATGATGATGTAAGTGAGAACCCATTTCTCATTCATCCTCTTGGTTTACTTACTTATCAAGTCACTGCATTTCTTTTGCAAAAATTGTCTTGCTTTAACCATTATTATTGGTTTATTTGCAGAATAGTGGGATCCGTTCACACACATTATCATTGCTTGTAAATGATGCTCCCGGAGTCCTCAGCATAGTCACGGGTGTTTTCGCAAGACGCGGATATAATATCCAAGTATATGTTCTAATCTTAATCTGCTCCCAAGTCCCAACACATATTCAGTATTCTACACCTTTTTGCTCAATTACCTAGGATTCGAGTAGTTGAATGGACCTGTAAGCATTAGTTTGTACTTTGTAGTTTATGTTGGTGTGTTTTATGCCTTAGGCTATAGACTGTGCTTGCATGCTTTTTGTGCTCTATGTCTACTTCTCAGAGTTGGTTTGTATACTTCTTTTGTCTTTGTTCGTACTTCATTCTTGCTTCAATGTATTTTTTTGTTCGCACTTCTGTCTTTGAGCCGAGGTCCCTTGAAAACAACATCTCTACTTCATAATAGTTAAGGTCTGCATAAACGAATCCTCTCTAGACCCTACTTTTTGTGTGAATGTATTGGGTATATAATGTAGTGCAATATTTCCTCCCTCCATCTCTCTTAACAGAGTTTAGCTGTTGGGAATGCTGAAGTCGAAGGGCTATCACGCATCACTACAGTTGTTCCGGGCACTGATGAATCAATTGGCAAGTTGGTTCAGCAACTTTGTAAATTGGTAGATCTGCATGAGGTGAGTGCAATTCGCGATGAATTATGCACATCAACGTTTGTTTGTTCCCGAGTAGTCACACGAATGACGGAAGAAGATTTGGTGCTGACTGTTTTCAGGTAAAGGATCTCACCCAGCTGCCATTCGCTGAGCGAGAACTCATGCTGATTAAGGTTGCTGTAAATGCTGCCGTGCGCCGCACTGTTCTTGACATTGCCAGCATTTTTAGAGCCAGAGCTGTTGATGTGTCTGATCATACCATCACTCTTGAGGTGTCTCTCTCTCTCTCTCCCAGTCTCCAATGAAACTTTTGCTACCTGCTTAAATCAAATATTCTTTGTTCAAACACAGTTTTGTTTAAGAAAAAAGGATCCAGATTGATCAAAGAAGCAAAATTTTCTTCTAATTTTTCAAGAGTTGCCAAAAATAATAATCTGAGTCACAGAAAAGAAATGATAAGTTTACTCATTAGCTCCATTGACTTTGGTGAAGGCAAGAACTCATCAATGAACAATTTAAATACGAAAATCAAGAAATCTATAATCACAAAGTCATAGTAATGATTAAGTTTCACCAGCAACTATGTGCACTTTTTGCAGCTTACTGGAGATTTGCATAAGATGGTTGCTCTGCAGAGGCTGTTGGAACCCTATGGCATTTGTGAGGTCTGGTTGTTCTCCAGATTTTGATCAAAGAAAATCCATCAGACATCAAACCTTATAGTCTTTTTTTATAGTCATGAATTGGGTGTTCTCTTGAACAGGTGGCACGGACTGGACGCGTCGCACTCGCTCGTGAATCGGGGGTGGACTCGAAGTACCTTCGTGGATACTCTTTCCCATTTTAGACAAGTCAATTAGGAGAGATACAAACAATCATTTTCTTGTCATTTTCTTATTTTTATTTCCAATAAATAACCCTTTTTCAACCCAATTATCAATCTACTCTTGAAATATGTTTCATTTTTACATGAAAGGATTATTTTAGAACGAATGAAATAGTAACTAATCCGTAGTAAATTACCAAAGATCTTGTAACTGAGTAGCATAATTATGGCTATTCCAAATTGGTCACAAATTTGAATTCCAGTTGGGAAATTTACTCTTCGTGTTTCAATAGAATGAAATAGTATGTATCAAATTACTCCCTCTGTCCCAAAAAGTCTTTCCTGTTTCATCTTTTGCGCATCCCATAAAACACTTATATCCCGCTTTGAATGCCAAAAAAACTTTCAAAATAACTTCTACCCACAATAAACAAGAAATGTTGTAAATTTTGGACATTTTAAATGTCGGTAGAAGTGTTTTATGGGATGCGCAAAAAATGAAACATGAAAGACTTTTTGGGACGGAGGGAATATATCACATTGTCAGAGTTAATAATACTAAAAATAGTAAATTGTGAGGCTTCCTCTCGGTTTTGTTTTCTCATGTGTACTCACTACTCCTTTGCATCACAACACGACATATGGGTGAGCATGATACGGTATGTTACGATATTGAATTCGTATTGATACCGTACCAAATATTTTGGGTCATTATCAAATTTTGCATCATGTTGTTTTCTATCGCAAAAGTTTGGTTCGAGATGGTTTGGTACAATAGGAATAAATACATACGTACATAATTTACACTTTAAAATGTTATAAACTCTTTATTTGTGTAAAAGCAATAATACATTTAAATAAGGAAAAATTGTCAGAAATAATATCACCTTTTTGTGTTTTTTTAAAAAATAATCCACTCTTTATTATCACTAGAAGTAATCCCATCTTCCACAAGTGTGCGAGTTTTGGGTCGTCGTTAAAAAACTAACGGGCACTTAACAGAATTTTTGAAAAATGCCTGTTTTTTTTGCAAATAAATGAAAGGTGAAATTATTTTAGGTAAATTCTCTTTTTTTTATTTTTAACTTTAAATTTAAAAGTATTTTTTAATTTTTTATGGAAAAATAATACCAAACTTAAGTGTTTTTTAGAGTGAAATTAATTTTTTTTTCAATTATCAATAATCTGGTAATAATTAAAAAACAAATTATTTTACATAAAAGAGCTAATTTATTTACTTCATAACTCACTACATTTTTTCGTAAATTGCAATTTTTTTTTTTGAGCGGCACTTTAAATTGTTTTTTGATACTATATTATTATTATTTCTTAAAAAATGGCACTACAAAACTTTTGAATTTTTTTATAATTCTATATAAAAAAAATTGCGAAACAAAATTACAATGATTGTGAAAATAATTACAACAATTTTTTCTCAGAAATGGAACTCTGTTTTTAAATAACTCACTACATTTTCTGCTGTATTGCAAATTTTTCATGAACAACACTCCGAAATATTTATTGATATTCTTTTATTGCCTATATTATTTTTTCTAAAATAGAACTACCTAATTTGTGATTTTTTTGATAATTCAGTACACATTTTTCCCCAAAATAGTATTTCAAAATTGTAAAAATGGCACAATATTTTTTCTCTGAAACAGCACTAATAAATTTTATATTTCACTACTTTTTTTTTATTTTAATTTCTTTCTTTATCGATACTCTAAATTATTTTTGACATTTCAATATTATATTTTCCCAGAACACAAAACAAAATTTATAAATCGTTAGAAAAATCTCTAACAAGAGTGTATTGTTATATTTTTAAAAATATTAATTTTAAATTTAAAATTAAAAAATTCAAAAGTAAATTTGTCTAAATAATCTTATCTTTTATTTGCGAAAAACATGCAGTTTCTAAAAATTCTATTAAGTGACCGTTAGTATTTTAACGTCGACTCAAAAGTCGCACAGATGCGGAAATGTGAGATTATTTCCAGTGAAAGTAAAAAGTGAGATTTTTTTAAAGAGCGCGAAAAGATAAGATTATTTGAGATATTTTTTCTTTTAAATAATGAAACATAAATATTTGAAAAATGAATAATTAAGTGCAATAAACACTTATTAAACTTATTATATACAGAGTATTTCACAACTCAAAGAGAACAAATAATACTCTCCGTAACAAAATATAATATTTCAAGTGCTTGTTAACATTTTTAAATTCACCAACGAAAAATTATAACTCAAAAGAGAGTACAATGTACAGGTAATAAAATTTGAACCATATTCTCAATACTGACTTAATGAAAAATTATAAAAGGTTATTATATTTATATTGGCTAATATATTAGCACAATATATGTTCGGTTCAAGATTTTCTGTGAAAAGTTATCTCATATTGTTTCCATATACCAAAGCAACCGTTTATCCAGTACGATTTGGTTTTTTGAGGAATTTTTTCAGGTCGACAAACTTTTAAGATCGGTTCGGTACACGTTCACCCTACAACGACACAATGATAGAGAGTAGGGGTGCATACAAATCAAATAAAATGTATTCGATTTGTAATTCGTATTCGAAAAAGATGATTCGTATTCGCTATATTCAAATTCGAATCCGAATACAAATCATATTTTAGATTCGAATTATTTTCGAATTCGAATAAAAATATTAATAGATTCGATTCGTTTATTATTCAAATTATTCGAATATTATAATTTATAAATAAATTTATATATATTCTAATATATTAAATATTTGTGTACATATAAATTTATATATATTCAAATATTATAATTTATAAATAAATTTATATATATTCTAACATATTTTTACTACATTTTAATTTTTACTACATTTTACATTATTATAAAATAATAATTTAATGTCTTTAAGAAATTTGTTTTAAGAAAAAAAGTACTAATATTTTCGAATTCGAATATTCGAATACGAATTCAAATCTGTCAAATATCTATCGAATCGAATACGAATGTTTTTTAAAATTTGAATTATATACGAATTCGAATTCGAATACATATCACTTTAATCGAATACGAATCGAATAGTGATATATTTGCTTCGATTCGATTCGTATACACCCCTAATAGAGAGCGCCCCCCTTGTAAATGAACAAGGAGCAATAACACACACACACACCTAAAACAGCAAACTCAATCTTTATTATAATGAACAATCCATTTACGCATTAATTCTTAGAGTATTTATTTGTTCATAGACAGACAAGAAAAACCCACATTACAAATGATGTTCACGCCTCCTATTCACGAGAAACAACAACCAACTGTTTCCCAACATTCCGGCCAGTGAAGAGGCCGACCAGAGCAGCCGGAGCACTCTCAAGCCCCTCGGCAACATCCTCCACATACCTAACCTTCCCTTCCTTAATGCACGGCATGATCATCTCCAGAAACTTTGGATAGAGATGATAGTTGTCAAAAACCAGGAAGCCTTCCATGCGGATTCGTTTTGTTATGAGGCAGAATAAGTTGTTGACACCTTCTGGCTCTTCCAGATTGTATTGTGATATCATTCCACACACGGCGATTCGTCCATGAAGGTTCATGTTGAGGAGAACGGCATCAAGCATTTTCCCTCCCACGTTCTCAAAGTAAATATCAATTCCATTTGGAAAGAACCTTTTTAACAGATGATGAACAAGAAAAAGATCAGTTAAGCCGGAGATGACCAAAGAATAACTCTGTTTCGTCGTCTCTATTTATATATATATCCCGACCTTTTCAAAGCTGCGTCCAAGTCTTGCTCCTCTTTGTAGTTAAAAGCTTCGTCAAACCCAAATTTGTTCTTCAATAATTCCACCTTTAAACATAAAATAGCTTTCAAGGAAAGGTCATGATTTATGGATGTAATTGGGATCAAGTAAAAAGGGAGAGATATTACAAGTCAAGCACCCAAAAAAAAGTTAACAATGTTACTGTAACCAGCACTCAATAACAGACTTCAATTTGTCAACTCCTGAGCATTAGGCATGGGGAGTAAGAAGAAAAAGCTAAATGTGATTTTTTTTTCAACTCATTTGTCAATACAAGACTTTGAATTGTCAACTGCAAGCACAAAATATCAAAAGTATGCAATAACTACTTACTCACTTCCTCCGGTTATAGTTGTCAACTTGTCCCCTAACTTAAAAATTTAAAGAAATTGGTGAATTGGAAAGAAAAAAGCTCTTGTAATTGGCTTGTCTTCCATTGTTGGCAACAAGTTTAATATGTTTTTTTTGGGTAATTGCCCATCATTTGTTTGCCAATTAAAGTTTACAATTAATTTTAGACATCACAAAGAAGAAAAGTGGACACCTAAATCCAGGTGAAAGGGGTATATCCGAATCGTTGGAAAGAAGCAAACCTTTTCTTTGGTACCAGCACTACCAACAACATAGCAACCACAGAGCTTTGCAAATTGCCCAACAAGCTGGCCGACCGCTCCGGATGCAGCTGAAACAAAGACAGTTTCCCCTTTCTTGGGACAGCAAACCTCGTAAAACCCTGCATAAGCTGTCATACCCGGCATTCCTACATAAATTTGGCACATTAAAACCAATTTAAAACCAGAAAAAAGTGTGGGTATGAATAAAAACTTAAGAAGTAAAAAAAACGAAATACCAAGGAGTCCAGTGTAGTAAGAAAGCGGGATATCAGTGTGCTGGATTTTGAAGAGAGAGCTTGTAGCAGTGACAATGCTATACTCCTCCCATCCAGTGAATCCCCAGACTAAGTCACCTTTCTTGAAGTTGGAATGATCAGAATCCACCACTCTTCCCACTCCATATCCCACAATGGGCTGTATACATGACATATTCACAATTTCACATCGGTCTGTATGAAACACTCTCTCCGTCCTAAAACGTTCTTCCCATCTCCCACCACCCAAGGGAAGAACGTTTTGGGACGGAGGGAATAGTAATCAGCAGCAGCAGCAGAATTTTAATACGCCATTAGCTCCCTAAAAACCTATAAACCCTATAAATGTACCCTAATCGACCTACAAATCCCAAACCTAGCTTGAGAGGGAAAGAGAAAAAAACGTACAGATCCAGGAGTGAAGGACTCGACATAGCTTCCCTGGATGTTTCTCATGCGGTTGCGCATGTAAGGGTCGCAGGAAAGATAGAGATTCTTAACCAGCACGGCGTTGGATCCTTCCGGAGCCTTTAGCTGCAGGGTGGTGGTTCGTAATTCCATGTCGGACTCCTTGGGAATTCCGGCGGAGACGTAGTTTTTCAGGATAATTTGCTTATTGCTCACTTCCTCGCCCGCCATCTCGACCGATGATCTCTCCGACCACCCTTGCCAATTTCTATCTGATAGAATTTGAGGGGTTTTGACGTTTGGAAGACTTGTCAGAGCATTTGCTCCTCATCATTTCTCAAAAAAAGATTGAGCTCCACCCTCCACCCCTAAATTGAATTTTTATTGATTGAATTTTTATTGCAGATTGATGACAAAATGGAGAATGTACGTGTTACTTGCAGAGACTCAATGCTTACTATAGTTATCTCACAACGCAGTTGTTAGAAATCTAATTCGGTCTCCTCATCATTTCTCATTGCGTCCTCTCATCTTACATTCTTACCATTCTTTTTTACTAGTAAAAAATACAGAGTATAATTTAAGAATTTTATTATAATGTAATATTGGTTAATAAATGTGGTAAACAATAAAAAGATTATTATAACAATAACTAAAATAAAAGAGAAAGTATGGAACAACGTTGTAAATTGCGAAATACTTAATTATTAATAAGAGGAGATCAAAGTTTAAATTGAAAGTGAAATGAGAGTGAATGTAGAATAAATTAAAATTGGAGAAGTGATAAAAAAATTATTGAGCAACTCTCACATCTATCAATGTAGTATCTGCTCAAATTAATCTCGATAATTTTAAGCGTATAAGTGAGATTCAATTTGAACACTAGATATAGAGTAGCCTGTGATGACTTTCTTGCCACTACGCCCGACAGAGGATAAAAAATTGAACATGAAAGATAATACGTTAACTCTTCATAAATAACATTGTTAGACATTTTATTTTTGGAGACTGTGATGACTTTCTTGCCACTACGCCAACATGCTGATACAGAATAAAAAATTGAACATGAAAGATAATACACTAACTCTTCGTAAATAACTTTGAGTCCAAGTCATGGTTCATTGGTCGGACCGTTACGTTTTCATAACACTGATTTTTACCCATTTTTTTACTTGTCTTATAGAACTATTCCATCTTTTTTGGTACTTATATACGGAGTATATATTTTTCAACATAGAAAAGGATCTAACCAACCAAACAAAATAGGGTCAAGAAAAAGTAAAAAATGTTAGAATTGAAAGTCATTTTAATCACTCTAATAAGATGTGTATTAGAAAGAAAAATGAAGTTCATAAGAAATGCAAGGCCAGGCGCTTGATCAGCGAGACAACAAGCTAGCTAGAATTGCAGCCACAGGCTCAAGCACATATATATAGATTCAATTACATATATTATTTTATACATGCATTTATATACTTCCTTCCTCTCATAAATAAAATCTCATTTTGACATTTTTAGTCAAACAGTGGCACTCTTTAACTACAGAAATATATTTAAGTATATAATTAGGTTCATTATATTGATATATAAAATAATATTTATTTCATTTAAGAATATATTTAATTTGTTATTAAAGAGTGTCACAGTTTAACAAAAAAATTCAAAATGAAACTTTAATTATAGGACGGAGGGAGTATATGTATTTAATTAGGAAGGCGAGCGAGCATGGGCGCGGTGAGCATCAGGGTCAGTTGCGGCGGAAAAGGCGGGGACAAGTGCCGGAGTTGACGCAGGAAGCTTGAGCCGGGTTGCCATTGTAAGTGAGCTTGACCTCGTCTACCGTGATCCCTTTGCACGGCCGACTGCTGCTGCACTGCAGGGCGACGGCGACTTGCGTGGCTGACGTCCCACGTATGTCCCGGAACGTGACACCGGTGATGTTCACGCCGGATGCCTGGTGGGGACAGTTGGCCTGGTTGTGGGGGCAGTAGTTCTGGTCGATGATGATGGGGTTGCGGACATCGACCATGGTGGCCCGCTGGAACAACACGTTCTTGACGAACCCGTTGCTCGCCCGGGCCCATGTCTTGATCCTCACCCCGTTCTCCGTCCCCGTGAATTGAACGTTTTTCACCTTCACGTTCTCCACCCCGGCTTCTTGCATGGCCCACCCTAGACTCCCGATGCTGTTGATGACGAGATAAATTAATTAATAAGAATTCAAGATCTAACATTTTACATGCAAATTAAATGGAAAAAGTATAATTAAAATTGGAACTCGTTTAATTTTGTATACTCCCTCCGTCCACAAATAAATTTTACATTGCGTGTTACGATGTTTGACTGAAGTTATTTTCAAATCATTTTATAAGAAAAATGGTGTAGAATTGAAAAAAATAAAAATTACATATTAAAAAACTATATCAAAAGATCTACTCCCTCCGTTTTTTAAAAGTGTTCCTATTTTGACTTTGTGTAAAAATAAGGAAGTGTTAAAAATAAGGAGTATTTATTTTCACTTTCAACTGAGTCAAAGTTAACATCGAAAGTAGAGTTAAACTTTTTGTAACTTTAAACTTGAAAAGGCAATTCTAAGGGAATTGTCTCCAAAGACCACCATCTCCATTGTGTCACACTTTTTTTTTTTGCAAAATAAAATTTTCACTTCTCACCCATGCACATAAATCTATTGAGATCATTTTTATGTTAATATTTATTATAATTCTTGTTTAATTTAGATCAAAAATTTGTACGGTTTATTTCGAAAAAGTCAAACTAAATGAATACACCAAAATAAAATGTAATATTGAATAGTTCATACCTTATCCCGTGGCCGGGGCCGCAAGCGATGCCATCGATCCACAGGTAGGTGGTGCCGGGGCCGATGGAGACGCAATCGTCGCCGGTGCCGATAAATGAGTTGAGGATGGTAACTTGGGTGGACGATTGGACGTGAATTCCGTCGGTGTTAGGGCTGTCCTCCGGTGCCGATATCTTAATTCCTTGTAGCATCGCTTTGCGGGTCCCATATATCACTATGTGGAACCTTTGACTGTTTTGGGACGTTAGTCCCGTTATTTCCACGTTGTCCGAGTTGTAAAATCCCAATGTCTGAAACGGGATTTACGGAGGTTAAGAGAAATATGAATCATCGTTTTAATCAATGGAGCATTGAAAATGTTCCAATTAAAATGGTATCACGAAGTTGCACCATTTAGGATAATACTCCTTCCGTCCCAAAAAACTTTTCCCTTTTCTTTTTCATCCGTCCCAAAAAACACTTCTCATTTTTATTAAAAAGTCACTTTTACCCCTTACTTTTTCATACCCCACATATTACATCATATCTTTTTACTAATAATCTATCCATCAAATCATACTTTTACCCATCACATCAAATGACATTTTTGGAAATTCAATACCAAAATACACTCCCCTCAAATCTCTCTCCAAAACCAAAACTCCCATGTTTTTCGGGACGGAGGGAGTATAACACTCTAAGTATATTCCTCATATTAAAACGGGGAAATAATATTCTATTTCTTATTATTCCTAGCGAATTATCTAGACTTTATCTTTTATATGTGCATGCATATCATATACGTGCCTACCGTTGCTCCATTAGGGCAGCCACTCTCACCGGAGTTCTTGCAATCCCAGAGAGCGGACCCTTGGGCGTCTAGGGTTCCGCCAACGATGGAAACGTTATTGACTCGGTTGAACTTGATCCACGTCTCGGAGTGTCCGATGACGTTGTAGTCGGAAGGGGCCAGAAGCGTTCCGCTTATTTGAAACGTTATCCCGTGTGTGTTCTTGCACGTTTCGCCCTGGAAAAATACGTTGTGAAGCAAGAAGTTCCCGCGGGGGACGTGAATGGTGGCCGCCCGATTCAACCGACACACCGCATCCCATGCCTTGAGAAACGCGCTCGTCGAGTCGGTCCGCCCATCCGGTTTTGCTCCGTAGCTCTCGACATTGTATGTTCCGTTAGCTGTCGACGTCGTTGCCACGACCAGAAATAAAGCTACAACTAGAGGGAAACACAAATTTCCGCCCATATTTTTTTCTTTCTTTTGAGAAAAAAAATGAAGATGGAAACAATGTTTCTAGCTATAACTTCTATCAATGTAAGTAAGAATTGAAGTTTAGTAAATGAATTAAAATGTGGATACATATATAGGAGAAATGAAGGGAATTTAGTCCATAGTCGTCGGTGCAATTTTCAACTTATTATTAAATTAATTATAATCCTAATAAATAAATACTTAGAGAACATACTACTATGTGTTAGATCTGCAAATATATAAAAGGAGTACAATATATATATATATATATATATATATATATATATATATATATATATATAATATATATATATATATATATATATATATATATATATATATATATTATATATATATATATATATATATATATATATATATATATATATATAATATATATATATATATATATATATATATATATATAATATATATATATATATATATTATATATATATATATATATATATATATATATATATATATAATATATATATAAATTAAGACACAAAATGGAGACAATAATAATTAGGCCAAATTGGATTTTCAAAGGTTTCTACTTTGAGTAATGGAAGTGGTTTGTAAGTTTGACAAAGGAGAGCAAACATTGTGACAATTTGGGCTTTGGCTCCTCAATATTAGGAGAAACTTGTGGGGATTTATTTAAACTCGCAATATTTATTATAATATATGGCTTGATTGAATTGATTGATAGATCTAAATCAAGTTAAGATATTGGAGTAATAATATAATACGGAGTATAATGTATTACTTATATATATTTAGTATATAACTGGAAATACGTACTAAATTAGGAAAAGGCATTAGAGAGCATGATAATATAATTAGGGCACATGGGTATGGGCCGATACATCATATGTACTCCCTTCGTCCCAAAAAGTTTTTCCTGTTTCATTTTTTGCGCATCCCATAAAACACTTCTATCTCGTCTTGAATGCCAAAAAAACTTTCAAAATAACTTCTACCCACAATAAAGAAGAAATGTTGTAAATTTTAGACATTTTAAATGTCGGTAGAAGTGTTTTATGGGATGCGCAAAAAATTAAATCGAAAAGACTTCTTGAGAGGAAGGGAGTACATGTATATGTTAGTTACTCATCATGCACGCACCATAGCTATACTAGCTCCTAGCTCGGAGGCATAGTAGTGCAATGCAATTCAAGAAGAACATGACATTATGTTGGAGTATTTCTTTCGTAACAAATCAATTTTTTTTACACATCCTAACCATATACTCCTTCCGTCCCAGAAAACTTTTCTTCTTTTTTTTATCTGTTCCAAAAAGCACTTTTCATTTCTATTAAAAAGTCACTTTTACCCCTTACTTTTTCATACCCTACCTATCACATCATACCTTTTTACTAATAATCTATCCATCAAATCATATTTTTACCCATCACATCAAAGGACATTTTTGGAAATTCAATACCAAAATACACTCCACTTAAATCCCTCTTCAACACCAAAACTCTCATGTTTTCCGGAACGGAGAGAGTATATTATCTATATTAATCGTTTGCTTCTTTTGAAATTTGTGCCAAATTTCATAAGATGACATTGGCTCAATTGGGGGCAACTACAGTGTCCTAACGATTCCAGCCTCTTTAACCTTCCCGTAAACACCCTCCCATCTTCGACCTGAATTGACTGAAAGAATATCCCACATGAAAATAGTGTGAAAAAAATAATGAGTATATAAGCTTTTGAGTTGAACTAACTAATCGATTGGATTCAATCTTTTAATGTGGTTCAATTCAAGTGTTTTATTGCCCAATCCAGAATTGTCACTATCTCATCCTAAATTCTATCATGGTATCAGAGAAGGTTTTGCCCACTTTCTTTGTCAAGGTGTCCGTCTAGCGTTCATTCCAAGCGACCCATTTTAGCCCAGTTGTCTGTATGGAGTATCTATCCAACGGTTTGTGGCCTGTTTCACACGATTGTTTGTCTGAAAGTCCATACCCAGCGGGTCGTGGTCCTTTAGGTGTTGGCGTTAAAAAAAATCAAGGGGATGAGAGTCCATTTGCAAGTAGTCAACCGGTTAGATTCAAAATAGTCCGATTGTCCACTTGAGGGGGAGTGTGAAAAAATATCTCACATCGGAATAGTGTGAGGAAAATAATGGGTATATAAGCTCTTAACTTGAACTAACTAATCGATTGGATTCAATCTTTTAATGTGGTTTAGTTCAAGTGTCTTATTGCTCAATCCAGTTATCACTACCCCATCCTAAATTATATCACTGACCACTCCAATCACTTCAATTGCACTGTCCAAATTTAGTTGATTTTGATATCAAAAAATTGACCCCTATATCTTGATTTAGATTTATCAATCAAACCATATTATAAGAAATATGGCTTATTATATGTATTGTGTCATCTGCCAATATAATATTTCATACTATCTCTGTCTCAGTCTATTTGTTCGGTTTGACAATTTTGAGTCAAACTAGACAAATTTTGAGTTTCAATTACTTTCAATTTGTATTGCATATTAGTACAATAAGATAACATTTTGAAAGTTCTCATCAAACGCGCCGGCGGGTCGGAGCGTTTTCCGGCCAACTCCGGCGAAATTGACGGCGGGCACCAACGCCAATGTGGTCGTGGCATCCGGGCGACCTCCAAGGACCCCTCAATTGCAAGATTTGATGAAGATTTGCAAAACCCCCAATTTTGGATCCAATTTCGAATTTTAGGGTTTTTTCGAGTAGAAAAATTCAGATTCGAGAAGTTACAGGCCAAATTAGACAAAATGGTTTGGATATTATTGATCCTCGTCTCAAGACAAAGAGAATGACATTGGTCCCGCCGGAATCGGAAAAAGTTCATTTTCCGGCGACTTTGACCGGCGGGCGGGGGGGGGGGGGGCGTGGAAGAAAAGAAAAGAAGAAATGGGGTCAAATTGAAAATTTTAAAATATATAAAATTTGAATTTGGCCCTAATGACCGGAAGTTAACCTAGAAACGGGCTAATGGCTCATTAGTGAAAGGATTGTGTAAGTTCAGGGATTTTTGTGAAAGGATTTGAAGTTCAGGTACCACTTCGAAATTCCAGCTAAAGTTCAGGTACCATTTGTGAAATTTACCCGCAAAATTTGGGAAATAATACTAAATTGCACATTCATTAACATGTCAAAGTAACTAAACACTAAAAATAGATTATGAGCACCCCCTCTTAATTTCTACTCCCTCCGTCCCAAAAAGTATTTCCTGTTTCATTTTTTGCGCATCTCATAAAACACTTCTATCCCGCCTTGAATGCCAAAAAGACTTTCAAAATAACTTTTATCCACAATAAAGAAGAAATGTTGTAAATTTTAAGCATTTTAGATTTCTGTAGAAGTGTTTTATGGGATGCGCAAAAAAATGAAACAATAGCGGCAAATTAGGCCTTCTTCCCTATCCGATACGACATTCGTATCAAAATGACTCCGACTCAGGCAAATTAGGCCTTGATGCCAGTAATAAGGAGATCAGACTTGGAGGAAGCAATTAAGGAAAGAAGAGAATTAATGCATGAGAAGGACGGACTATCACAGCTTCTTCTTGAATCCACGTACGGTTTCTAAGTTAATAAGAGAGGTATTATTGACCAATTGTGACCTAGTAGTACTCAATATAGGGGTTAAAAACAAAACAAAAAAAAATGTTCGTAATTAGATTAGGAACAAATCTCACTTCTTATTCACCAATTAAAAAAAATAAAATTGTACTATTTATTTATCTCTTCTCATTCTATTATTGGCCAAGCAAAGCCCAAATCTGCCTCAGGGGGCCCTACCGTTTCATCTTTTCCACCTTCCTAATAAAACTACTACTAAATTAAAATAACCTCCCACTCCCCGGCCACTCTCTACTAATAATTAATCTTCTACTCCCCAGGCCAGTATATATCTCACATCTCTCCCGGCCATCTTAATTAATTACTATTATTATTGGAGTGCTTAATTTAATTACTCAAGTAAATTACTTTCGACCACCCAGATTAGCTATAATGGATTCCATTATTATTAGCATCAATACTGGATTGTTTACACTATCATTACTATTATTACCATGTTTCCTGCTCTCTAACGAAGCATCAGCTCTTGATTCCGCCACAAACTTAATAAACGTGGTGAGTCTCGGGGCGAAACGCGACGGCAGAACCGACGCGTCGCAAGCGTTCCGCCACGCGTGGTCCGCGGCTTGTGGGTCCCGCGACCCCGTCACCATTTACGTCCCGGACGGGACGTTTTTCGTCCGGCAAGGCCGCTTTGCGGGCCCTTGCCGGAACACGAAGATCGAGTTCCGTATTCGGGGAACACTCGTCGCGCCTTCCGACTACGACGTCATCGGCAGTGCCGGCAGCTGGCTGGCGTTTGAGCAGGTGGACGGGGTTTCTGTCCACGGCGGCAAGCTTTCCGGCCAAGGCGCCGCCATCTGGGCTTGTAAACGTTCCGGCAAGAACTGTCCCAACGGCGCAACGGTACGTAATTAATAAAGTCCATCTCTTTTTTGGAGTTGCATTTCTTTAGATGAATTGAGTGACGGTTACATTTCTTCATATTAATGGCTAAGTTTGGGAGCTTCTGGAAACCATTTGAATATTTTTAATTGTACAAACTACAAACTAAATTTATAAAATGTCATATTAGATGAATTTTTAACTTCAATCAAATAAAAATCATAACATATATTATTAAAATATATATGATCTAATAATATTTATCTTATAGAAAACTTTCAAAATTTTAATTCATTGGTATTAATTAATGTGTTTAAAGTAATTGATAATTAAAGTTCGTCCAGTTTGGCTTGAAATTTTTATTTGGAGACTAATGTCATGTAATTTTTACCTAATCCGAATGATTTTGATTTGATTGAACAAAATTCTGATCCGGTCTGATTTGAAATGACCTGAACACTATTATATTTAAAATCATGTCTGATCTGATATGGTTCCAAAAAGATTATACTCCGTAATTAATAAGAATATGTTGAGAAGAACATGGCCTAAGGAAACATACTTTTGATAATAATGCTAATGAGTAATTTACTTAAATAGGACTAAAACATAATGACTTTTTTAATATAGGACCATATGTTTTTATTTCCCAATGTAGGACCATTGATCATTATCCAATAGTCATTATTCAACTAAATATCCAGTATCACTTGGACATTATTCTTCTCACTAGTCATTATTAAGTCCTATTTAAGGAATAAAAAAGTTTTAGTCCTACATTGAGAAATAATTTATGTTTTAGTCTTATACAGTGCAAATTTCACTACTAATTAATGTTTAAATTATCTACCTATAGTGTCATTGCTTTAATTTTTTTGTATCATGATTGTGGAATTCTTAGTTTACTTTAGACATACAGAGTATTAGTCTTACTAGAACTTAACAAAAAGGTATTCTTTCACCCTTCAAATTGATTATAATTTTTTTCACTCACCTCTTGATAATTTTTGTTTATTAATGTGTTTCCTTTAATTTTTACAGAGTATATAAAATAAAATCTTCATATCATATGTTGTTCTATAGAATTTTTTATATAGTTTTTTAATATTACCTTTTGTTTTTTTATTCTTATACCGATTTTTAATTATTATTTTTTTAAAATAGGGTTTCACATCGTAAAACAAAAAGTGTAATCTAATTTGGTACTACTAAAGAGGTAAGAAAGAGTGTTGAGAAGATAATTTTCGAGAGTACATTTCTTTCATAGATTTTCCGTGTGTTACGTTTAATATGCCTACACATTTAAAAAAAAAAGAAGAAAGAAGAATTTGCACAAGAATTAAGCTAGGGGTACACCAACATGTTGGGGTACGCCAAGTGTACACCAAAGCCAACACAGACACAAAGTGTCTGTGTTGCACAGACATTTTGTGTCTGTGTGTGTCTGTGTTGGCTTGGTGTACACTTGGGGTACCTCATGTTGGTGTACCCCTAGCATTGCCCTTTGCACAAATATACAAAAAATTGTGCAAGCTAAGCAAAGACTTTCTCGGAAATGATGAAACAATGCACATAATCCATGCGGGGCAAGGCATTTAATATAATAGTCAAGATCCAAAATTACTGTAATTAAAATAAAACAGACGTACTTATAATAGCAAGAAAGAACAAATAAATTCAGTTAATTAGCTGCCTGCTTGTAACCTTTTAATTCGCTGTTTTTTAATCCGAAATTAGACATAAATAACATCATCAAGTAAATATAAATTAAAGATCGAACAAGAACACTATCGAATGTACAATTAAAACATTATCAACTATCAGCTATATTGACCAAAAAACAGTATGTTCATATCAGATCAAATTTAATTTGTCAAGTATATCATCTAGTGTTTTATTAAATTCAATTTTTCACATGCATATTTGTGAAAATGGATTTATTATATTCAATTCGGATCGTCTCATGAATTTTTAAATACACGAAATAATTTCAAATATGTGCTAAAATTATTGGAAATTGAAATTTAGACTTCAAATCTAGTTTTGGTTCAAATTTCATGTTTGAGAAATTTAAAAATTTTGAATTTAGATTCGATGCAAATTTCTCTAATTCTTTGCTGTCAAGGAGCCAATTTAACAAAAAGTTCAAACTTGTGATTGGGGTCCCGGAATAATTTTTATATAGTCTAACACGCCTTCTCACGTGAAGACGTGTCTTCTTTGAGTCTTGCATGAGAAACTTAATCTTTTAAAAAAATGAGTGACGGTGAGTTAGAAACTCGTCATCTCTTGGTCGTCAAAGCTCTGATACCATGTCAAGGAACTAATTCAACCGAAAAATCAAGCTTGTAATCGTAGCCAGTGAATAATTTTTATATAATCTAACAAATACAAAGCTCAGTTATAAGTTTATTTATCTCTCTTGTCATTTGAAAATTCAAAAATTCAAACTTTAGAATTGAAATACAAAACGGTCTCTTGTTCTCCACCCCGAAGTCACTTTTTACTGATAATACTTGTCGTCGTTGTCGGTATACGTAGCTAATTCTCACCAGTAACGGCACTTGTTGGAGGAAAAATGTTTGACAATATTTATTGGTGAAAATGTCAAAATTGACAAATGCTGTAGTAGAAATCACGTTTAATAAGACTAAAACATAGATAAAAGTATTAAAATAAAACTTTTATGTTTTTTTTCGAAATAGGATTTTGCACTATGATAATGTGACAATGTACATGTACATATTACTATACTTTTTTGGTAATGTACATGATTATGTTTGGTAATGTAAGTCCTATTTCGGAAATAAAAATATGAAAGTTCTACTTTGGTATATTTTCAATATTGTAGTCCTACTTTAGTCTTTCTCTCATGTTGTAGCTTAGGTAAAAAGTGTTTTGGTGTACACCGTGACGAATAACTACAGAAGAAACTTGTGAAATTTATCCTTAGTTATTTTGACAACAAAATCGTAATGTATGAATGTGTCATTATATATTGTCTTTTTATCTACATTATTTACTTTATTTCATCACATCAAGCATAATCATAAAATGTTTATCTTTTCTTAATTTACGTGTTAAGTCAAATCCAAAAAATCTTTGGATGGGAAAGTAAAGTTAACGAATGGATGGAAAGAAATTTGATTGGTGGGTGGGATGCATGCAGAATCTGTCGTTTACAAAGGCGAAGAACATACTAGTGTCAGGCGTGACATCCCAAAACAGTCAAATGTTTCACTTGGTCATCAACGGGTGCCATAACGTGACACTGCAGCACATCCGGATCGCCGCCCCCGCCGCCAGTCCCAACACCGACGGCATCCACGTCCAGTTTTCCTCCGCCGTCACCCTCCGACACTCCGCCATCGCCACCGGTGACGACTGCATCTCCATCGGCCCCGGCACCGCCAACTTGTCGATGCAAAACTTGACTTGCGGCCCCGGTCACGGCATCAGGTATTTTATTAGTGTTTACTCTAAGAATGAACGCGGACATAACGTATGTCTAAGTTCGTTATAATAAATGCACGTACATGCAGCATCGGGAGTTTGGGAAGAGAGAAAAGAGAGGAGGGAGTGGAGAACATAACGTTGGAGGGAGGGACGTTGAAGGACACACAAAACGGGGTGAGAATCAAAGCATGGGGCAAACCCAGTAATGGGTTTGTGAAAAGTGTGGTTTTCAAAGATTTGACCATGGTCAACGTCCTAAACCCCATTCTCATCGACCAGAACTATTGTCCCCGCCACCACAATTGTCCTCGTCAGGTACCCTACTCCCTTCCATTCTTTAAAATACTTTCTATTTTAACTAATAAAAGCAATTAAGAGAATATATATATATATATATATATATATATATATATATATATATATATATATATATATATTATATATATATATATATATATATATATATATATATATATATATATATATATATATATATATATATATATATATATATATATATATATATCTTTAGGATTGACTTTTCCAAGGTGAGATAGATAAATCATTAGTGAAAAAAATATGTTTTATTAGTGAAAAAATATGATGGTGTATGAGTGCAACACTTTGAAATTACAGGAAATTCACTATGTTTTAATATTATATAGGTAAATTATCCAAACAAAAAATAAAAGATAAATACGAGTGCCCCTATGGTTTAGAAAATAGGCATCAATGATCGGGAGTGCAACATTTTGAAACCACGAGAATTTTAGAAATAAGTTTTGCAAATAGAGGGTATTAATGTCAATTTTCTAAAACAAGAGGGCACTAAGATTATTTGAGCATAGAAACTTTGTTAATTTTTAAAAATGATATATAGGCGTCCGGGGTGAGAATAAGTGACGTGACGTACGAAGACATAAAGGGGACGTCAGCGAGTGAGGTGGCGGTGAAGTTCGAGTGCAGCAAGGTGAAGCCGTGCAAAGGCATTACAATG
Organism: Cuscuta australis; assembly: GCA_003260385.1. NCBI lineage: Eukaryota > Viridiplantae > Streptophyta > Magnoliopsida > Solanales > Convolvulaceae > Cuscuta > Cuscuta australis. The sequence continues at coordinate 1,368,522 of NQVE01000098.1, read as the reverse complement.
AAAGACGTAAAACTGAGCTTCAAAGAGAGTGGCGGCGGCAATGCTCGGGCGTCCTGTGCTTACGCCGCCGGAATGGCCGTCGGCCTCATCCAGCCCTCCAGTTGTCTGTAGCTAGCTGATTACTAGTGTTTGCTGTTTTATTTTATTTAATGTGTACAAAGACTTGGAGAGTTTTGTCACTACAAATTTTGTTACATTATCGTTGTGTTTCTTTTGCCTTTCCCTGTTTTTTATTTACAAATACTCACTTCGTCCACAAATAAACTTTTCGTTGCGCGTTACGATGTTTGACTGAAGTTATTTTCAAATCATTTTATATGAAAAATGGTACTGAAATTAAAAATAAAAATTACATATTAAAAAACTATATCAAAAAATTTACAAAACTAAAGGTGACATGACTATTATTTTATCAAATGGATGAAAAAATAAGCCAACAGAATGAATAAAATTTGGTTCTGTGAATATAGTGAACAATAAATTTATTTGTGGCCGAAGGGAGTATAAACAAGGGCATCAATTTCCGAACACGAATACTCCTTCGTTCAAAATAATTGTCTATTAAAGATTATTAGATATATTATATTTTAAATGAATGTAAATTTAAATATTTCTACAATCATTCAAAATCTAATATATCTAAAAAAATCTTAATTGACAGTTATTATAGAATAAATAAAGTACAAAAGAGACTACACAGAGGAAGTGCTTCAATAAATATTAGATTCAAGTATTTAATTTTAAGGCCATATTTACAAATATCATAATTTGCATTCAATACACATTACATCGTATTAATCCCACCCTCCGGAAATATACTTCACATTTGACTTTTCTTAGTCAAAGTTTGTAAACTTTGACTACGATTTGTGAAAAAAACACATTATAATATAATGTAAGTTTAATATCAATATATTCATAATAAATTTAAATATTAATGGTCAAAGTGCAATATTGGAAACCATGAAAAGTCAAATGGGAAGAACATTTCCGGACGGAGGGAGTATAATTTTAAAAGTCAATATTAGTGTATTTTTAGCATTTATTTATAATCCCTCCGTCCCTAAATAAATTTCTCTTTTCGACTTTTTGAGGATTTAAAGGAGGGATATTTTGTGTTAACTTTCCAAAAATACCCTTGATATGATGTGTAAAAGTAAGATGTAATATATACTCCCTCCGTCCCGTTTTAAATCGCCCGTTTTGACTTTTGAGCATATTTAAGAAAAATTAAAAATAGAGTTGATTTTTCAAAATTGTCAATACTTTTTAGAAGGGATGATGATGAATGAGAATATAATGTGAAGATTGACTTTTTTTTAAAGCATAATGTGGAGAAGATTGACTTATTTTAAATGTAGTTTAGGTATTTTATTTTTAAAAGTTTACAAAAACAACTAACATATAACTTATTTTGGGACGGAGAAAAAAAAGCAAACAGACAATTTAAAATGGGACGGAAGTAGTAGATTATTAGTAAAAAAAGTATGATATGATATGTAAGGTATGAAAAAGTAAGGGATAAAAGGGGTGTTTAAGAGAAAAAGAGAAATTTATTTGGGGACAAAGAAAAAACAAAAGAGAAAATTTATTTAGGGATGGAGGGAGTATATAATAAATATTGAACCAAAAAAACTGTTTTTTAACGAAACTATTACTCCGGTTTATTTTTCCACCCAAGGTCGGTGTTGACTTTTTCCATGCAGTAAAGAAATACTATGAAAAGAAATCAGTTGTCAACTTCTTAAAAAGTTGCATAAAAAAATTATTTTTAAGAAATGAATTTAATATGTCAAATAACTATACTTCTAATGAGGTTACCACTCATTTGAACAATGCTCATATTCCATCTTTAAGAATTTTTAGATAATTCATCATAATTTCATTATTAAATACTCCCTCCGTGCCATTTTATATTGCATGTTTTCTTTTTTTGGCTATCCCAAAATAAATTGTCTACTTCTATTTTGGTAAGATTTTATAAACAAACTTCCTAAAATACCCCCCTTCCCATTTACGTCTCTCACCCACCTTCAACCGATCTATTTCCCGTCTCGCCTCTCCACCTTGTCAAATCTATATTCTTCTTTGTTCCTTCGAAACTCGAAACTCTTCCTATTCTCCTATCCTTTTAGCTATCTCACTCCTCGCCTACACTTCAATTTCGTTATCTCCCTCCTCCACCTTCCTAGATCTATGTTCTTTTTTGTTCACTGTTGAATTCGAATCTAGGGTTCACTGTGTAACCTTATCTACGAAACTTAGATCTAAACATAAACCTAAGGGACATCTGATCCTATTTGACATCTAAGGTTAGTAGGTCAAAATTTTTATTCAATTATTTTAAATTTACCATATTTAATCAATTTATATTTAATCAGAGACATGGATGAACAGTGATGAAAACAATTTCTCATTTGTTTATAGCACTCCAGATTCATATGAATCGGAGCTTGAAGCTGTTTTTGATGAGATTCACATTGGAAAACGGTTGTCAATGGTGCGATAGAAGCTTGAGACATATTATACTAATGTCCCCCCTACTAGTACAGAGGATGAGGATGTTGAGATTGATGATGACACATATTCTGAGTCCTACAAATACGAAGAAGGGGATGATGTTCTATGGGAGGTGTTTATCTCGGATCCAAAGATGCGCTACAAGGACTTCTAGGGAGTATTCCTCTCTTTCTTATGTGCGTCCAATATTTTTATTAAGTGCCTCCTTAATATGTGCATTACTTTATAGTTCACATTATATGGGAAACTAATGATGGCAATTTGCACTCGAATGTGATGCGTGGACTATATGATTGATGTTTGTAATCTTTATGGTCATTTGGGGCAGTATATGTGATGCTTTGATAATTATTTTTTGGAACTTCAGCCACCCACACACGATTAGTGCAGGAGGTAACCATTGTGTATCCTCCCATTGTATCTTGTATTTTTGGAGGTTTTAGAAAGAACACATCCATTTACAGAATAAGATCAAACATGTTCATTATCCATATATACATCCAAAATCCAAAAAAATGTTTGCATACAAAAGTTTCCATACTCACTGCCAAAAAACAAACAAAAAAGTGCATTGGATGAACACATTAAACAAAAGACATTTCAAAGATGATATCACTTAGATTGTTCCTGATGCACTCCCTTCCCCATTTTACCTTGGACACCTTGTAAAGCATATAGACTAAACTCATAGAGTTCTGCACTTCCCTCCACTTGATTTGGTAGTGTACCTTCTCTCTGAACTCTCCCTTGCCTATATGTGCCAATTTAGAGTTATTGCCTCCTTGTACTTTCATAATCTCTATCATTGCTAACTGGTAACTGATCCATACATTATTCAATTTTTTAGCATCCAAATTAGCATATGCTTCTACCACATGTTGTACCAAATCATCCATATTTTTAGAGGCATTGTTGCAATGACTGTATTGATGCAGAAAACCCCAAGTCTGGTGAGTTTGGTGGTTGACATGTAAGCTCAATGATGTAACCACCTACATTGGCTGCTTGCACAAACCCCATGTCATCCATAGCAATATGAGGCTTTGTATTATCTTGGTGTATGATTATGTGTTTTCTAAGTGCATCTGGTACTTTTTCCGCAGAACTTCATGGATCATAAGTCCTCTATACACCTCTTTATTTGGTTACTTTAGGTATGAGTTTGGTCTCTAAAGTTCTTACCCTATATTTACTACTCCTATGTGCAGGAACTTAATTTGTTAGAAGTCAAATTTCAACTTTCCCATCCCAAATAACCTCCCCTTTAGGACCAAGGATAGGCCTGCCTACTGCACATAAGTGCATTAGTTTAGGAATGTGTGCCTTACTTTTAGTTGTCCTATGGGGCTCTCTTTCCTTCTCAGTCTTATACACTCTGAGTGATTGTTTGGACATTTCAAACCATTTCTCATCCACATGAATATTACATGAGAAATCTTTAAACAAGGGTGAGTGGGGAAGGGTTTCTGAAATGAACTGATTTAACACAAAAGCTAACCTTTTCAACTTGTTTTCCTCTGTTATGAAAGGCTTTATAGCATTTGTGTGACTTTGTAGTTGCCCTCCTTGTATGCACCCATGTAGTGTGGATTTGGGTACTTGTATAACAGCAAACAAAGAACGTATGTTAGTTCTTCTGTGAAATGGAATGCCCTTAATCTGTTCCAAATTCAAACAAGCCCCTTTTTTTGCCAACAACTCCTCTTTTGTTGTTACTTGCATCTAACACTTATCCATCCATGAGTTGGTTACGACAATTATGCCAAAGAGAACTCATTGTTCTCCGGTACAGGTTAAAGTCCTTCATGATTTCTCCAATTGTGTCGTGCTGAAGTTTCCCATTCGTTGTCTTGTGTAGAAAGCTGTCTAAGATAACTCACCTTTCCACGTCATTCAGATTTATGTTGGTTTGTTTGATGGGAACGCTGACGTCTTGTTCTTCTTCTTCAATGACAGGTGCACTGCTGGAGATGTGTGGGTGAGGACATGGAGTGGAATGAAGAACCGAAGGTATCATCACAGCATCTCTATTCATGTTGTCCATGGGAAGAATGGATGAGAGTTTCTTTTTTTTGGGCAGTACGTAGTATGCAGGATGTTCTCTTTAAATAATGTTTACATTTGTGTAATTAAATGGAGGGAAATTTTCCCTCCAAGAGAAGCATGTGATATATTGAAGTGTTTGGTGTTAGATTAGATATTTGTAATGATGGTTGTACTCGCAATTCTTATTTGTGTTTTTTACTCCATAAGTGGCGGTTTTGCAATTTTGTGTTTTTTACTTCATTTTTATCAAAAACACAAAAATGCATAGAGGGGCAATTTTGGAAAGCCAACTCCAATTTTTTCCTTCCTTAAATATGCCCCAGAGTCAAAACGGACGATTTAAAACAGGACGGAGGGAATACTGCAGAGTATGAAAAATGGACAACGAATTTTGAATAAACGAGAACAAAAACAACTAAATCCGAACGAAAGAAGTAATTGTTACCGTAATTAGTTTGCAAGAGTTGATTTAAGAAAATCGAAGCGCTTTCTGGTTAGAGCTAATTTTTCTTCTGCTTCGGTTGCCTTGTCTCGTACAGCAAGCACAACTTCTTTAGGTGCTCTTTCGATAAACTACAAAAAATACTTTATTTAGGAACTTGACAAGGCACAAGAATGAAGTAAAAACTACCGTTGTATTTACTTGGAATTTGTTCAAAAAAAAGGAAAGAAATAATATGATTTTCTTTAAAAGGGACAGAAATATAATACACAGATGAATAAAAAGGAAAAATGTGAAGAATGAAGATGATTTAGGGTGAGAGGAGTACCATGGGTGAACTCAAACGAGCCTTGAGCGCATCGTATTCTGCTTGCATTTTGGTGAGTCGCTTAGAAAGGCGCTGAACTTCAGCAGAGATATCCACCATATCTGCTAGTGGAAGATATGCTTCTAAACCTTCACTGGCAACAATGTGGACACATTGATTTGCGTCTCCTGGAATTCAATTCATTCCATGCCAGGAACACAAAGGTGTACCGATTAATACTTAAGGTCAAAAGTTTTTTTAAAAAAAAGAAAAGAAAAATGTCTCCACAAACAAAGAGATTTTAATCACGGTTGCAAACCTGGAGTACATTCCATGAAATTGATACTATGCAAATCCAGTTTAGAAAGAAGGGCTAAAACTTCCTTTTCGCTCTGCATTTACAGGAAACTGGCAGTTAACATCTACATACTGTCTTCTTTCTCGCGAGTAAAATAAATCCAAAAGCAAAGAGACATTTTGGTGAATGTGCAAATTAATGGAAAACTTCAAGAATGTCATATTCGAGCACTGTTTTTTTAATCAATCAAACAAGGCAGTGCAGAGCTGCAGTGGATTATTTGTGATCTTTGAGGGAAGATAGTATTAAGTTAAGGTGGCTTACACTTATATACTGATTAATGTTTGGATTTGCAACAATGGATGCAGTTATGCGCTTTGCTGGCTCAACCGAGTATTCTGCCCGTGCATTTCTAATGGCTCTTGTCTGCAGTCACGAAAAGGATGACTGTAGCCTAGTGGCAGACTGTTGATGGGAGAGTATAAACTCCCAATCTTCCCAGAGGTAATGATAACAACAATAATAATGAATAGAGGAGCGTATAAGCGCACCAAAGATTGTATGTTTTCAAATTTTTTAATTGAATCAGCATTCCTTGGAAGTGAAACTTCTGGCCACGCAGAAATAATAAGAGCAGGTTCCTGTCTTCTGGGCAGTGCCTGCACTGACATCAAGACAATGCATAACAATGGAACTTAAAAGAACACAGGTCCTAAGTCCTATCTACTCCCACCGTCCCATATTAAGAGTCCAAAATTAAGAGTCCAATTCGACCGGACATACTTACCAAAGAGAAATAATGACGGCGCATACTTTCCAAAAAAGAAAATAAACGGTTATTTCAAAACGGATCGAAAAGTAAAGTGTGTTTATTTTGGGATGAAAGGAGTAGTACATTCGACAAATAATAGATGAATAACTTTTTGTTTAATATTAAATGGACTGAAATGCAAGACTAGCGTGGATGGCAAGATGATAATATTGGAAATAATTTCAGTGTCCCCGGTGACAGGATTAAAGGCTCTAATTATTCACATCTCTACAAAATACAAGTAGCTAAAAACTCTGTACTGCTTAAAGAAAATGAAAGCTCTTTCATTCTCTCGAGTGCAGACCTTGAGCTGGAATGAAAACCTCTGACCCTGGTAAAAATAATTAGAGTTGGCAAATTGGTGGGCAAGGTCGGGTTCAGTCACTTCGGGTTCGGGTTACTTCGGGTTCGGGTTGACCCAAAGGTATATGACTTTGGCTTTAAAAAATTTAAATTCACATTAACCCTTGCATTTTGTATTGAATAAATTTAAAATATTAAAAAACATGTATTAAATCTATTAGATTATTTTATTTTAAATTCTAAATTAATTTTTAGATATATAAATTAATATGAAAAATTAAAAAAATGCATAAATTTTAGAAAAAAGATATTTATGCAATATCATTAAAAATTTGTCCGAAAATATAAATTTATATACTAAAAACGAGTAGAAAAGTATATGATTTTGAAAAACTCTTACATTAGCGGGTCGGTCTGGTCGGGTTCGGGTTTGGCCGGGTTTGACCCATTTTTAGCGGGTCATTTCAGGTTCGGTCATCAAAACCTCTGTTCAAAACCCAATGTTTTCGGGTCAGGTTTCGGGTCAAAAAACAGATCGGGTCATTTTTTGCCAGGTCTAGAGATAATCCATGCAAAACAAGACATCATCCACGGAGTCCCAAGTTGAAAAGGAAAATTACCTGCCACAGCTCCTCAGTAACAAATGGCATAAAAGGATGAAGCATCTTCAATACATTCTCAAAAACATATATAAGCACTGCCTGTGCAACAGAAGAAATAGAACTATCTTCGGAGTGATAAAGACGAGCTTTGCTGGCTTCAATGTACCTGGTAAAAACAATAGAATAGTAGAATACTAGCCATGCAAGATAAGCAGATATAAATTACTCAATCCGTTCCATAAAAAAAGTCTAGCTTCACAAAGTAGAACTAAATTTTAAAATACTAGTTGGAAATCACCATACATGACTATTTTTTAAATTATGTGTTGGTTTAAGTATATATAAAGCACAATCTTTGTTTGGGATACTTTTTTTAGATAAACCCATGAAATATAATGCAAATTAGCTTCTTTTTCTTAAGCAGGACATTTTCTTTAAGACAACATTTTTTCTTTGGGACAGAGGAAGTGATATATAACATTGTAACCTCATGTACACAAACAGTCTCTTACTTGGCATAGAGGAAAAGTCTGTGCAGCTCACCTTATCCCGACCCTACATCCAATTGAAACTTACTGGATCTATAAGATTTTATTTATATATAAGTCCTTGCACAGAACTTTATGTATTACTAAAGCAACCACTTGAAAATACTCATGTCCATTGCCAATGGAAGCTAAAAGAATCATAATTGACAATGCTTTAGCTTCAGTAAATAATGGACTGAATCAAAATGACACATTAAACTTGTTTTGTTCCTTACTCATAGAATTTAGGATGAGGTAGGGATCACTAGATTGGGTAATAAGACACTTGGGCTGAACCACATTAAAAGATTGAATCCAATCGATAAGTTAGTTCAACTCAAGAGCTTATATACCGATTATTTTTGCTCTTGAACTTCCGATGTGGGATGACACTCTAACACTCCCTCAAGTGGACAACCGGGCAATATCTAACCGGTTGACCACTTGCAAATGAACTCCCATTCCCTTGACTTTTTTTTGAGTGCCAACACCTAAAGGACCACAAGCTGTTGGGTATGGACTTCTAGACAAGCAATCGTGTTAAACGGGCCATAGGTCGTTGGGTACATACTCCATACGAAACTGGGCTAAAGACTAACGGGCCGCTAGGAATAAACGTCTAGACGGACACCTTGATAAACTAGGTGGGCCAAAACCTGCTCTGATACCATGATGGAATTTAGGATGAGGTAGGGATCACTAGATTGGGTAATAAGACACTTGGGCTGAACCACATTAAAAGATTGAATCCAATTGATTAGTTAGTTCAACTCAAGAGCTTATATACCGATTATTTTTTCTGTTGAACTTCCGATGTGAGATGACACTCTAACACTTACTTTCTATGATGTTTTGGACTTTTGGGTAAGAAATGCAGCAAATGCAATGCATCAGGGGTTTAAAAAAGCAGTCTCATTTTGCAGAGGGTGAGGATGGGTACATCTTGATCCTGTAGACCCAACCGGGTTGGGATTATACTGGGTTTTTGTGATTTTTGCTATAATACTCAAGAAGTTTTCTTTGCCTATATCCCAAAATCAAAGAAATATTAAATATATCCAATATCCAACTGAAAAGAAAACAATTACTCGACAGTTGCACTACAAACTCCACTAACTTCTCTTTATTATCCACAAAAGAGAAACACAATGTTAAAATCAAGATCATGATTATATTAATTACAATAACAAATAAAGGCTTCAGCCTCACCATAATAACATACTCCCTCCGTCCCGGAGTTTTTGTTCACTTTCAGTTTGGCACACACACCAAGATGGAAGGCAAAATGACAACAATACCCCTAAATTATGACGTAACATCCCAGCAGCCTGAATCCCTCTGTTGCAATACTATCCGAGTATCCGGACCATTCTCCCATCCACGGCAGAGCCTAACTCGCATCGCTTTGCCCCCCCCCCCAAGGTTGTTGCCACACAACTCACATTGGTACTCTTCAACATTCATCCAACGCCCAGCCCGTGCTCGTTTCTGGACAACTCACTCCTCCCCTAACACCCTCTACCAATCATTCGCCTAACCCACCTTAGTAACGACCTACGTATCGTGAATAAAACACCCAATTCGAAATCGGATATAAAAAAATGAAAAATGAAGACGACGAAAGAGGTACAGAGATTCCTCTACCGTTGGTCGAATGAGTTGCTCGAAGAGGGCCTTCGTTCCTCGTTCCTTGAAGAGGAATCTTCGAGGTACGACCAACGGAGGAAGCCAAACCGGCCTATTAAGCGTAAGCAAGGATGAGAACACTAGATGACATTCAAACTTTGAACTTAGATCTAGATTTTGAGGGAGGGTTGAAGAAGATAAATCTGATTGCTACCAAGAATCCAAAATCCTTGAATTTTCTGAATTGGATATCCAAGTGAAAAGAATGAAGTTGATGGGGTTGAATATGAACCACAGATCTGGAATCCGTAAAAGGCTGCTGCAGTCTTTAAATTGGAAAAGATAAAAAAAATTGTAACGAGAGAGAAAAGTGACGAGGATGACTGATGAGAGATTGAGGATGAGTATTCCGTAATAGATAAGAACATAATAGACTTTTTATCACTTTTGTAGTCATAAAAGGAAAGTGAACAAATACTCTGGGACGGCCCAAAAAGGAATGCTGGACAAATACTCCGAGACAGAGGGAGTAAATGCTAAATATAACCAAATCATTCTTGTGCATGGCAGCTGAAATCCAGAGATTGATTGTTTAACGCAGCCAGCTCCTTCTAAATAAACTAATGGAAGTAAGAGTCTACCAAGTTAGCAATGCTCAGAAGTTTTACCACTTCCAAATGGCTAAACAATGAACATTTTCTGAGGGGCATTAAGAAATGCAGTGGTCCCCCCCAAACACACTAAAGAGTCCCATGGAAGGTTATCCATATTTCTTTTTCATTATGTCCCAAAACATTGTTTGTTATTGTAAAACACCAAAAAATAAAATTCCCTACAATGCCATTATGAGGAGAGAAAAGTTAATAAAACAATTTTTGCATGCCACAAAGAGATAGGGAGTAAAAACTTAGCTCCTAGATATTTTTGAGAATTTGTCCACACAGTCATTGAGTAATTACTTTAAACCTTACCACAGTAAAGTAGTAAACATACAAATGCTAAAAACCAAAGAGTATTTATCATCTAATGACATAACATACCAATCAGCAAAAACAGCCCAGAAGAAATCATAAACTTCCCTGGCTATGTCTCCAAAGAAGAATTTCTCATAACTTGAAGAGACTGCATCAATAAGCACGTGAAGTTTTGAAACCTGATATGCACACTAACCATTAGACAGATAAAGAGTAAAATCCTATGTGCTCATGGAATCATCATAAGTACTTATTTACTTACCACCCAGCATTCTGGTAGCGGAAGCTTCAGCATTGAATCCATATCATTGAGCTGTGACTGTGATACAGCAATCACAGCTCATTTTAATTAGGAACTTCATAAAGTTTTCATAAAAAGAGGGACAATAGATAAACCTTGCAGGCCAGCAAAGCCTTCCAGGCAGCTTCATCATCTTGACAAGGCAAATTCTGCAGTATAAACTTGCCAGCATTCCACAATTTGTTGGTGAATGCCTTGTTAGAAGTCAACCTCTCTGTAGATAAATTAAGATCCTAAAGCAAATTTAAATAAAAAACAAACCAGAGTCAGAGACTGATTAGTACATTATTCAGTCCCTAAAAACTTGAACTTATTAGCATTTGAGGACATAAAAGTTTTATGCCAACCTGACCAGCAGTTCCTAAAGAGAGTGTGAACCGTAAAGCATCTGTCCCATACTCCCTGATAGTGTCAATAGGATCAATTACATTACCCAACGTTTTGGACATTTTTCTCCCCTGAAGCAACGTTTTAAAGAATAAAAAATGGTGTAAACACAGAAAACATAGTTTTCTTTTAGTCTTTTTTGCAGTTTGTTCATGAACTTGATTGCCAATTTGCCACAAGATGCCATTGCGATTATTAGTCTGCCTTTAGTTAATGAACATATAGTATATGTAGCTCAACAAATACATTGTTTGTAAAGAAAATGTTCTTAACAAAACTTAAAAGGTATCAGCAAATGAAATACAAGTTTATGCGTAGGTAGAGTCAACACCAGAATTTCGGACGAACAAAAAAACTCACTTGACTGTCACGAATAAGTCCATGAAGATAAACATTTGTAAATGGAACAGTGCCTGTAAGTTCTATTCCCATCATCACCATACGTGCCACCCAAAAGAACAATATATCATGCCTGTTTGAATGTTAGAGAGAATTTCAATGGTTAGTGAAACAATACGCACAACAACCCCAATACAATCCCCACTCTGGTGGGATGAAAAAAGAAAAAGTAACAAGCATAAAAGTACGGGTCATTCATTAAGATAACTTAATTATCATAAGAAGAATCTATTTTCCAAGACTGGTTGTCAAAGAAACCCAAACAGTAGTAGCAGACTCTCCCTCAACAGAACCTAGGTAGGAAAAGTTTCATCCATGAAAGGAATTATACTCCCTCTGCCATTTTTTATATTCACACTTTCCTTTTTCATCCGTCCACAATTAAAGTTTGCATTTCCTTTTTTGGATGCTCGAATTGACTCTGAAAGGGTGCTCGCCAGAATTATGTCGCCGAAATTTCTCCCTGATTTTAGAATGATACAGTTGGGCAGCATATTTGAGCTAGGTTGTCCGACGAGATGCTGGGGGATTGTGGGAATGGGTGATAGGATGTTGGAGTAGAAAAATGGGGAGAGCATACTTGGAAAGTCAATGTAAAATTTAACATTCCTTAATCTCCGTGCCCGGTCAAACCATGAACATAAAAAATGGACGGAGGGAGTATGTATTATGGATAAAGGTAAACGTAAACTACTATTTATAATACTCACAATGATTGTGGTGAGTACTAAATAAAGTTCTAATCTATTTCAATATCGACAGTAGAATATTTACTTGAATAGAATAGCTATACTAATAGGAAACTATAAGGATAACTAATACATATAGGAACCTGATACTCATATTACTAAATCGGCCCGGTTCCGTGGCCACTGAAACAGTGGTCACGGAAGCCGTTGTCCTGATTCAGACACCTACGATGCTCCGTTCGTAAAATTGATGATTCCTACCCCTCCTAACCCCCCGGCCAAGTCCCGACCCCAACTCATCCCTCCACCTACGCCAATTGCACCCCGCAAGTATAGTTGACTTTAAAGTCTAAAATTTTGACCTCAAAGTCAACTAAAATTGTGGGGTGTAATTGACGTAGGTGGGGGATGAGTTGGAGTCGGGACTAGGCAGGGAGGTTTACCAGGGTTTTACGAACAGAGCATCGTAGGGGGACAGTGGCTTCCGTGGCCATTGAAATCCAGTGGGCACTGAACCTAGCCGTTACTAAATAATACGGAGTAACAACAACAATAATAATAAGTTAATAACTACAACAACAACAGTAATAATAATAATAATAATGTGTCTGTATCATAGATATAGTAGTAATATTGATTTTAACAATTATTATTATTATTATCATCATCATCATCATAACAGGAGGTACCCAGTTTCTATGATAGATGTTGGATGAAAGCGCTTGAAATCCTCAGCTGATTCATCAGGCCAACCCAGAGTGCTAAAGGGCCAAAGTGAGCTTAAACAAAAGCACAAATAAGTTTTTAGTTCGAGGAATTAGCATTAACATACATGTGTGTGTACAAACATAAGAAAGAATAAAAATGGTACAGGACAACAAATTACGAGGCTGAAATTCTGAACCACGTCGTGATCCAAGATAATCTGACTTTGTTTATTATTTATTTTTCAGATTTTGGGTTCAGCTTCATTCTATGCATGTTTCATCATAGAGGAAGGGGTAAGATGGTTGATAAAACCTTAGGAGAACTTTATGTATGGTACCCAATGGTTTGAGTGAAATACTATTTAGGTGATAATGCAATATCAGTCAAGTCTTCGACAGGACAAAGAAATTGATATTGTTTTTCAAACTTCTATAAGTATTTATTATGACCTGTCTGACAAAATGAGCTGAAAAGTTAGATGGAATATGAAAGCTGAAAATCTCAATACAAGAAACAGAACTCTATAAGTTATGAATATAGCTTGTTAAATATAAGAGTGTTTGGTGCAAATGTAGAATTAGATGTTGAGTAAGCTAATGTATATAAGGAGACATGGTCGCAAGCGTGAGTCCATGAAGTTCTTATAGAGAGAGAAGTTTGAATGCAACATGTACATTTAGACCCCCCCCCCAAAACCCACACACACAACACATGAACATGATACATGGATACAAACAAGTATTCATCATTCCATCGTTCTATACATCCCACTGACGTATTCCATCACATAAAAAGGAATGTGGTTGCATCATGTAATACTAAAAAGAAAGCAACTTTATTTCTCTAATTCTGATTTTAGAAAATATCAAAATCAAACCCAGTCACCCCGACAGCAACTATATTACTCAAGTGCCTCATAGGCTCCCACTTTTATCAATCTTGATCTTGGCTCATCATTTGAATATTGCTTGCATGTTATGATCTTTCTCTACTGTTGTTCCTGAAACCATCAAGTTTGGCTTGATAATTGTACTCGTCCCTTATTTTTCTTCAAAGGACTTGGGGAATTTTTTGATATTTTGTACAAACACCTAGCCCCTTTTAATGACTCCAAACACTTGTGGTTACACTTTATGTGGCCTTTTAAAAAATTTTAAAATGTCTCGTCCCCTGAAGGACTGAAGGAGCATCAAGTTTGCACAATATTCGTGTGCTACATTCTTTGTGTGAACTCAAAGCATTTGAACCTGGTACTTCAGAAGCGTATCCCCCATGAGGGACACTTACAGAAGCTTAGTCTTGTGTGGAAACGGATGGACGGGGAGAAGCCCTATAAATGGTTAAAACCTGACCTCCAGTCCTTCTCATCATCACCAACTCTTCTACTCTGGCTTCTGCATCAGCCATTTCCATAGTGTGTGCTTAGTCCCTCAACCTTTTTAGGGTTAGCTTCTTTGAAAATGCTTTGGTATTCAACACTATATGGAATATGGATAACTTTGTCTTGTCATCGACCTCATATTCTTTCATCGTTTCTAGGTTCCAGTGTGCTAAAAAAATCTCCCACTCTCAACAAGAGCATAGTGGTGGATAACAGATATCCATGGTCGAAGAGAGTTTCTAGAGAGAGAAAGTACCTTGAATCTTGAGTTGATAGAGTATGAATGAATGAGATTCTTCCTCTTCATAAGTTAGGAGGATTATTTATAGACAAAATCTATGACACGCAAGCCCATGAATACAACACGACACATCCTTGGGCCAGCCCAACACTACAATCTGCCGTCAAGAATAAAATGCTTAAGTACTAGCACACATGGCTGACCACTTGATTATCTTGACAAGTGCCCATAGTCCGCTGCCTCATCGTGCCAAGTATCAAAAGACAAGGCTAGTACTCAACTAGCACCATACTAGATTAAGGTCTCCTTGCACCTCTAAGAAAAGGCCTCCCCTCTTGGACAACGATGTGTTCTTTCATGAAATGGACACCCCTTACTTGGAGTATCCTTCACACTCTTAGGTATCTTAACTTAGCTCTTTCCCAGGCATTTATATCGACTATTCACCTACTTTCACAATGGAACCATATTGTGAGTCTGATTGGGTAGCTTGCCCTAACACTCACAGATCTATTAGTGACAAGACAAGACTAAAAAATGAAGACGTATAATGGGATGATGGAATAATTAATAATAATAATAATAATAATAATAAACTTTGCTTTGCAGTTTATCAAAATCAATTCAAGCAACGAGGAAGGCAACCAAAATTTGATTTAAGAAAGACAGTAACAAAAATTGCAATCTGCGAGGAAAGAAAAGTGGTGATGAGAAATCCTACCCTTCGAAGGCAATGAAGATCTGAACCTTTGACGACGCAGGACGAGCAAAACTGAACCATTGATATTGGATGAGCAGATCTTACCCTTCAATGGCGGCGGACGACTGGATCTGACCGAAGTATTTTTTATAAATGAATTTCAAGAATTGCGTAGTAAAGAAGAAAAGATGGGAACTTTTGAAATAGAAATTCATAGTGAACAAATGCAGACTCAATTCAAAGGGGATTTCAATCTTGGTAGTCAGTGCTTCTTTGAGGGCCGGCAAACATCTGGAAAGGAAACTAGTGTTGTTTTTTTGTATCACATTGGATCAATAAGAGGTGGAATTTTAAGGGCAATGAGATGTTAAGGGAGAGCGGTAGTTAAGACATTTGACATAAAAAGGTTGGCAAAAAAAGGAATCCAAAAGAAAATTTTTGAACAATCCATAAAGAAAATTTATGAGGGAGTACATTTTAAATCCCAATGTTTTCAGAGCTCTAGCTCTATTCATATCAAATTTTAAATTGAACTCAAGATTTTTTTTATAAACCAAAAATTAACTTTAAATTAAGAAAAATCAATAAGAAAATGTAACTTCGTAGCCTCTGAAATAGTAAAACTAACCAAACGTGGTTAATATTCCGTATGAATTAAAATATGAAAATTAAAACTTGAATTAAGATTATAAAGTTGTATGGAATAGAGAAATAGGAAATGAAGTGATGAAGGATGGTAGGACACTATGTTGCATGGTTGCGGGTGCATATACGGGGACAGAAAAAGGCATTTTTAAACATTATACGATTCGAGTATTGCAAGGATATAGCAACAAAAAAATAATACAGAGTAAAATACTAGAAATAGAATTGTAAATGTAAACTTTTCCCTAAAATTTGTTGATACCTCCCATCCAAAAAAATTCCAATGACTTTTTTTGTTAAACTTTCGCAAAATTTAACTAAAAATAAAGAAAGCATATTTAGTTATAATATATGCGGAGTATTTCATATAATCTAGTTAATTTTAATATGTGCTTTTGATATATCAAAATTTTCAAACTTTTATTTATTTCCATCATCTCCGGTGGAACCAAAATTTCACCATTTTTTGGCTTTGGGGTGTGATAGAATAAATCAAAATGAATCTCTAAACTGTCTGCGCTTCTTTAATTAATGAAGTAGCAGTTAGTCAAGCAATGCAACTTTCAACGTTGAGCCGGGGGTCTCTTTGAAAATAGCCTCTCTACTTTCGAGTAGGGGCAAGGTCTGCTTACACACACCCTCCCCAGACCTTACTCTTGTGGGATTTAACTAGGTTGTTGTTGTTGTTGTTTTATCACTATTATTATTACTATCACAATTACAACTCTGCCTATGTAAGTACGTTACATAGCCGGTCCCAAGCCCGGATAGTAGAGGAGGGTTGTATTAGGTCCAACCAACGCAAAACATTGTTGAATCTTCATGACATGGATCAAACACGATATTGTGCAAGCTAGGTCGTTGCCCAGAAGCAACGCGATGTATGGCTCGAGTACAATGTCAAATGAGCTAGGGCCGCTGCATCGGTGTCCGGGTGTAGTGAAAAATAAGCAAGGGTTCTCACATGTAGGTGAACTAACGTGGGTAAATAAGCTAGTTCACAAAGGTCAAGATAAACTGTGGTTTGGGACATGGCGTGAACAATCTCACATCAGGTATGATACATGATGGGGCATGGCACCGCTTGATCCATGTAGCTGACCCCACCTAGTGGAATAAGGTTTTGTTGTTGTTGTATTACTATCACAATTACATAGTTTTATTATATGCATATACAGGCAATCATGGACTGTAAGGCGAGCTTTCAAATCCTTTAAAAGATTTATAGCATCATTATTCATCAAAAAACAGAACCAACCTTGAAAACCAAGTGTCAAGGACATCAGGATCCTGATATATTTCAACGTCTTTTCCATACTTGTCTTGAGCTTTGACAAGAGCTTCCTCTGCAGTTCTAGCAACTATGTACTTTTCTTCAGGCAGTTCAGGCTCTTTACCAACAATATACCATACAGGTATACGGTGTCCCCACCATAGTTGACGGCTAATGCACCAATCCTTGATATTTGAGAGCCAGTGACTATATATCTACCAATATCAGAGAGCAGTAGATTGTAAGCGCAGAAAGAGGATACCTAGCAACTGAAATGGGAAATAACTAATTTGGACAAATAAACGAAGAAACAAGTGAAATGGTAGTTCATGCAACCAGAAAATGTCAACCTTTACTTGCAATCTTAAAAAATAACCATGTGTAGTATTCTATCCACTAGAACAGATCCATATTTCTTGAAAAAATAAAAAAAACACCTTATATTTAAAATTTTAAATAAGTTTTTGCACTCAAGACGATTGAGGAGCATATGGCTTCACTAGTGACCTCAAGAAAGTAATGAAAAATAAATATACAAAGAAGCAAAAAAAGGAACCAATAACAACAGGGCAGGGAGGGTAGAGATGAGGGAACTAAGTTGGAGTCTACAGATTTTAAACTGAGAAGTGGTTATACAATATGTTGTATGGACCTTGAATTGGCCAGTGTTGGCCATTTACATGTAGATATTGACTTTAGTAGAGATGAGGGCACTAAGTTGGATGTGCAGACATACTAGTAGGGATTGTGTGTGTGTGTGCTTGTTTGTATAACATGCTGAGAGCGGCTCCTATGAAGAATATGCTGTGTAAATCGAAGTGAACGTGGCTCCGGCATGTTGAGAAGAGCATTGATGGCTCTGCAGGAGGTGTGAGATGTTAGCAGTTTGCAGAAGGGTAGCGGTACACCGAAGAAGAGTGTCTAAGGGGTGAGTAGACAGCACATGTTTCTGCAACTCATAGAGGACGTGACCTTAGATAGGGGAGTCATGAGGTCGACTTTTAAGTCGTAGGGAAATCTATACTTGCAACTCAGGTGATAGGAAGGTGTTCGGTGTGGAGAGGTGCCCTTGTGGGGTTTATCTTATGTGCATTGTTACTCTATCTTTTTTCTTCGTTTCCTCATAGTCGTTATATCCTATTCTTCATTTTTAATATTTGATCTAATTGTTTTCTTTGCTTGAGCTGGGGGTCTCTTGGAAACAACATCTCTACTTTCGAGTAGAAGCAAGGATTGCATTTAATCACCCCAGACCCTACTCTCGCCAGCTAGGTGGTTGTTGTTTATATGTTTGTTTTCTTGAGCCAATGGTCTTATGGTAATGACTTCTCTACTAGTATACTTTATAGGTAGGGGTAAGGTTTGTGCTCACCTACCCGCCCCACCCACACTAGTGGGCCCATACGGGGTTGTATTACAATTAGGGATGTTTATGTTTAGGTCTAGACCGAAAAAACCGACCGAACCGGACCGATAGGTCTAGACCGAATCCGGACCGATTGGATTTTGGGTCGGTCTTCGGTCCACCAATTTTACAATTTCGAGTTTCGGTCCGATCCGGTTCAAACCCGAATATCATTCGGTCCGGACCTAAAAGACCGAGACCACTAACTTTACGGAGTAATTCTAAAAGATTGAGACCAGGGAGGCCATCACCGTTCTATCTTCCTATTCTCCCACTTTCCCAAAAATTCTCCACCTCAACTCCAATTCCAAATCTCCATTCTACAATCGCAGATTCACTTCCCATAATCGGCAATCGGCAATCGGCCAATCGCCTGTGACTCCAGAGGCGCAAATCACTGACCCTCCGTTCGCATATTCGCATTGACAATTCTGCTCCAGCCACCACACGCAGCGGCGAGCCTCCCCTTCACTCCCAAACGGATCTTGAGGTCCATACGACCCCATCGCCACCAGCATCGTGTGATTTGGACGCCGGAATCGCTGGGAATCAATTGTGACCCGTCACGGCAGTTGCCGGGGGTATTTGCAGATTCCGGCCACCTCCACTAAATTCGACGTCGTGCACCCACCCAGGCATCTTCCTGACATCTTTACGACCCATCTTGACTCCTCAATTGCAGCATTTGGTTCGGGATTGCAAAACCCCCAATTTTCAACACCTAGGGTTTTGCTGGTGGGGAAAGTTTCAATTCCGGCCACACCTGGATTTGGTCTTTTTCGGTCTGGACCGGTTTGGTCCATAAGATTTTGGGTCGGTCCGGTCCAAAACCGACTACATTTAGGTCCGGTCTTCGGTCTAGGTTTTAGCATAGTTCGGTTTTGGTCCGATCCGGTTCGGTCCGGTCCGGTCTGGTTTTAGACCGATGAACACCCCTAATTACAACGGCTCAAAACAGAAATGGAAAAGTTCAAGGTTATCTTAATTCTTAGTGTATGTGTACTTTTTCAAATCTTCCTGGCATAATGGTCAAATCTCCTTTCTCGATTGCCTGAAGAGCCTTCTTGGCCAAAGATTCCATTGAAACAAACCATTGCTTGCTTACTAGAGGTTCTACGATCTGAAGAAAATATAATTTAAAGTAAAATGTCATCAGAGCATGAGAGATTAAATCTTAAACATAAATTACAAATCAGAGAGTAAACTCACTTCACCGCCGCGCTGGGATCTAGGAACTCGATAACTGTATACCTCTTTTTTTACTGCTAAACCTGAGTCTTCTAGATCTGACCAGAGTTTTTCCCGTGCCTCAAAGCGGTCAAGGCCACTTAAATTTATAAGTATAAAATCATAAGTTAAGCATAATCTGATATCATAAACACATCGGGAATTTGCTTGTGCACCAAAATAGGCATTTTCAAACTTACCAATACAAGCCAGCAACTTCATTTAAGGTCCCGTCCTTATTCATCACATTCAGTACAGGAAGACCAAGTTTGCGAGCAAGTAAGTAATCACTGTGATCATGTCCAGGACTTATCTTTAATACTCCAGTTCCAAAGTCTTTGTCAACATGCTGTCATTATACAAGGACCAGTATCTAATAAACCGTGTACTCGGTCCTATATTTTTTAAGAGCCTTTTTGGTTTTTTAAGTGCTCACTGGGAACATCTATGCTATACATTTTTTATACACATTGCTAGCACAAAACTCGCGATAACCAGTCATTCCCTTTTAGTCTATTTTCACCTATTATCTAATACTCCTGTGTAACACAAATAGTCAACTATTCATATTTGGTCTGTCCTAAAAAGATATTATACTTCCTTTATTGAATGTGCATTTATTTTTTCATTTTCAAGTTTACACCTACTTAATCACCAACATTAAAATTAGATTCTACTACCTAGGAAACTACTAACTTTCTAAAAAGGTATCAATGGATACTACATATGAAATTAAATGTTAAAACTAACTTAACGATCATTTTTTAATCTGTGTGCAAAAAGATAGTGGATTATCTTTGTGAGATGGAGGGAGTACGACTATCAAGGTTACTTTTTTCACTTTAACCAAAACTGATGTGTCGATCCTCGTAATTGAAACAAACAAGGAACCCTTACATTGTCACATATAATAGGAACATGCCGCCCAAAGGTCATAGGTACAATAGCCTCCATCCCAATATACTTGGAGTATCGCTCATCCTGAAAATTAAGCAATCTATATACTAAACATCTTAAAAAACTGATATGAAGGATATGTAAAAACCCTTAGATGTACTAAAAGTTGGCAAACTGACATTCAAAGTGCATACTTGTTCCCAGTAGTTATCATACCTGAGGATTTACTGCAACTGCAGTATCACCAAATAAAGTCTCGGGGCGTGTAGTGGCAATAGTCAAAAAGTCACTCCTGAAGAAATACAGAATACTTGTTTAGTCCTTTATCAACATATGGGTTGAAAATGTAGAGTTGATGCATTGTCTCATGTCCAAATTAATGAAGTTCGTGTGTATAATGCAAACTATTTAGTTAGTAGTTGTAAAAAAAGTTTGATTTCCATTGTTTTGCCTTGTCTGAAAAAAGAACTGAGTTTTATCATTCCACCACCATCGCCACCACCAACAGCAACAACAACAAAGCCAGTAGAATCCCACAAAACATGATGAACCAAACATTTTATCCAAATCATAGGCTTTAGCTCAAGACAAAATTATAATCATGCTTGTTGGAGATATATTACCTAGACCCTCCAGCAACATGATACTTGATGTAATATAGAATACCAGGTTCTTCGGAATGCTCCACTTCCTGAAATAAAAGAAACTGTTATAAAATAATAAAAGATTTTGAACATTGAAAATACTTAGGAAAGTGATCATAATAGTTTATACCAGGTCAGAAACTGCCGTCTGTAAATTGGGTGACCAATTTACCATATAAGAGCCTGTATTTATTTTCACAGTAAATTAGAATAGATAAAAAGTTATCTACTCATAATACTTAAGCAATCAATTAAAGAAAAATATCTGGTTCAAGTATCTTTGACAAAGGCAGCAGCACTTTTTTAGTATACCAATTCTTGGTATAATTGAAATAGTTGATGGCTTACAAAAATAGAAACAAATGACCAATCACTAACTGAAGAAATCATCATCCATCATTTTTGCAAAGAGAACAGGTTTTTTGATATTTTTGTCAGGTGTAAAGTAAGCATACTTTGATCCCTAACAAATGGAGAATGGAAGGGAGAATGGAAGTCAGGTGTAAAGTAAGTATTTTGGTCCCTATTTACAAGAATAAGGGGAATATTCAGAGTTGTAGAAACTACAGAGGGATCGAGCTCCTGAGTCATATGAAGTTGTGGGAAAGAGTGGTGGAAGGGAGGTTGAGACAAGAGACCTTTGGTGTCAGAGAACCAAGTCGGTTTAAGCCAGGAAGATCAACTACAGAGGCTATATACTTGGTGAGGAGAATGGTGGAGAGGTACCGAAGTGAGAAGAAAGATTTACACATGGCTCATATTGATCTCGAAAAGCATATGACAGGTACCCAGAGAAGTTTTGTGGAAGTTTTTTTGAGAAAAAAGGAGTAGGGATTGCGTTTATTCAAACAATCAAGGACGCATATGATAGTGCTACAACGAGAGTGAGATGTCAACAGGGGAATTTTCATCGGTGTAGGATTACACCAAGAGTCGTCGTTAAGTCTATATCTTTTTACACTAGTATTGGACGTTCTTATCGAACATATCCAAGAACTCGTACCATGGTGCATGCTTTTGCCGATGACATCATCCTTATAGGCAAATCACGAGAGGATTTGAATGAGAAGTGGGATTCGCGGAGATAGGCTTTGGAGTTACATGGCTTGTGTATAAGTCGCACTAAAACAGAGTATATGGAGTGCAAGTTTGGCAACGGAAAGAGAAGCAGTAACATCAAGGTGAAAGCCGGAGAAAATACTATACCACAATAGATTTAAATATCTTGGGTGTATCATTCAAGAGAATGGAGAAATAGAGGATGATATTAACCACAGGATTCAAGCCGGTTGGTCAAAATGACGGACCGCTTAGGGCTTTATATGTGACAAAAAAGTACCTTTAAAACTAAAGGGAAAAATTTTATTGTATTATGCTTAGACCAGCTATATTGTATGGAATAGAGTGTTGGGCAGTAAAGGGTGAACATGAACACAAGGTTGGTGTTGCGGAAATGAAGTTGCTTCATTGATGAGGGTCATATGCGTATGGATAGAATAAGGAATGAAGATATGAGAGTTAAAGTTGGAGTGGTGCCTATTGTAGAAAAGATAGTGAAAACTCGTCTTAGGTGGTTTGACCATGTGGAGTGAAGACCAATAGACCTGAGAGGGTTGATCAAATAGTGAATAGACATGTGGCTAGAGGAAGAGCTAGACCTAAAAAGACTTGGCAAGAAATGGTCACGGGGGGACCTTTGCATGAGTGATCACCTAGCAGATATGATGCATAGGGCGCAATTGCATTGTTTGATCAATGTAGTCAACCCCACCTGCTAGGATTAGGCTTTGTTGATGTTGTAAAGTAAGCATATTGTATCCAATAAAACATTTGGCTTAGATGTTGCATTGGAATGAACTGACAAATATAAGTGGTTTTAAGGCACAATGAGAGAGGGGGAGAGAGGGCAGAAAGATTATGGCTACCTTGATATATTAGCCCTTTCTCATAAAGCCTCACAAAGGCCTCTATTACAGCTTCTGTAATAATCAAATTGGCGAATTCAGAAATGTATCACCACACACACATTATTTCAAAAGACACGGTCTCTGAAAAAGAATCACAACTAACAATAACCCATAGAAAGTAATCTTACGATTCAGCTGCTTATCAAGTGTAAATCGCTCTCTGCTCCAATCACAAGAAGCACCAAGTCTCTTAATCTGATTTGCAATGGTTCCACCATACCTTAAAATCATAATAAGCAAAAGTTATAATTATTAATTAGGGAAACTGCAAATTATAGATGCAGTGGGAGTTGATGCAAGAAAACACAATGCATCATATTTCTAATTCCGTCTGGTATGAATAATGATTGCCTAAAAATGAGGATACCAATAGGCCACTTGGGATTATTTCAGAAATTTGTAAATTTCATGAAATAGTGAGAGTATGCATTCACATCAAGTTGATTCAAGTAATTTGGAGCATAGTTATCACGGCATCGCCTAGGCGTTGCCTAGTCGTCGCGGCACCCTCTCGATCTCGCCTTGATGATTCGACTCGCCTAACTTTCAAGTCCTCGCCTAGGCGTCGCTTTTCCGACGACTTGGCGTCCTGGCGCAGCGCCTTTGTCGACTAACGCCGTCGAATTCCAGATCTGAATGGCGAAGAAGACCCTACGATCGCTAGATCTTTTCGGATCAGATGCGAGAGAGCCGAGAATTAAGATGCAACCCGACCCGACCCTTCAATTTTACGGAATTCCCAGCGACTACCAACTAGCACTATTCCCGACTTTTGACTTGTATTTAACCTTTTCAGATTCTCTTAAGTACCCAGCCAGTAGCACTTCCTATTTTCCTTTAAAATTAACCCTATATGTGTTATGTTTTACCGTATATTTTCTTTAATTAGAAGATGTCTTCTATTAGTGTTTTCATATTTTATTTTTTATTTTCTGTTTTTGAAAAAAACATATAATATAATATAATATAATATAATATAATATAATATAATATAATATAATATAATATAATATAATAATATAATATAATATATATAATATAATATAATATAATATAATATAATATAATATAATATAATATAATATAATATAATATAATATAATATAATATAATATAATATAATATAATATAATATAATATAATATAATATAATATAATATAATATAATATAATATAATATAATATAATATAATATAATATAATATAATATAATATAATATAATATAATATAATATAATATAATATAATATAATATAATATAATATAATATAATATAATATAATATAATATAATATAATATAATATATATAATATAATATAATATAATATAATATAATAATATAATATAATATAATATAATATAATATAATATAATATAATATAATATAATATAATATAATATAATATAATATAATATAATATAATATAATATAATATATATAATATAATATAATATAATATAATATAATATAATATAATATAATATAATATAATATAATATAATATAATAATGTACCCACACAGATATATATATATATATATATATATATATATATATATATATATAATTTGTCGCCTAATCGTCGCCTAGGCGCTCGCCTAGGCGTCATGGCGATACATTGGCGCCGCGCCTCGCCTTGGCGCTGTGATAACTATGGTTTGGAGAGAGAGAATGAAGAGATATACTTCTCTTTCCACTCCCATACATGTTTGATAAATTCATCTCTGTTCATTTCTGTCCTCTTTGTTCCTTCAGTGGCCAGCATTCTTTCCACGACTAACTATGAACAAATAGATAAATGCACAATGTTAGCAATCAGTCACGATGTCAATTGCTCTCCACTATATGGAGATATAAGTGGGTAACTATAGCATTAAGTTCTAGAAAACCTGAGTCGCGATACCAGCATGGTCAATCCCAGGAAGCCAAAGTGTGGACCGTCCTTTCATTCGGTTGTATCGTACCATAATATCCTAACCGAATAATAATCAAATAAATATAAAAGTTAAACATCATAAATCCTAAGATAATGAATAAGCTTAAATACTTAAGTGTTCCTAAAACAGATCAAAATGTTTTCCGAAAGGCAACTTAGGAAAAGGAATCTTCAAAGGTGAGAGTATACTAAACTTTTCTGGCACAAACATGATCTGTGATTGCAGATTAAGTTACAAAATTAATCTTGTAAAGGAACATTACTTTGAAAAATATCAACTCATCGATGTTGCATTATATTTTCATAAGGTGAGAAAAATGTGAGATTCTGACATTGGCAAAAGTCATCACATTATTCCTCCCCAAGAAGGTTGGAGCTTGAAAGGCATCTGACGCAAAACCTTGCCGCAATTCTATTTTGCATGATAAAGATTTAACTAAAGTAAATGACACCATAATTCTGTTTCAAACTGTCACCTGCCCCAACTAGTAATGATTAAGGTGTTGATAATAATTTACCATTCCTAGGCCCTAGCAGTATAAGAGTCATAGAGATATCAGTATTTCTGGTTTCCTTATCATATGCCCCTTAATATAGAATGCCCCTATTGTTTAAATATAGAACGCCCCTTATCATAAACACCGTACAGACCATATTAGCATTGTTGAAATCAATGAAAGATTAGATTCAAGGATTTTTTGTTACTTTACTCACCTTCCTTAAATATGATGTATTTTGGAAAAAAGGACAGCAAAATCCAGATGGATGGAGTAATTACTAACCCAGCATGTAGGCATATAGGATACATCTTAGTACTAACAACATATCCAAGAGATATGATAAGAGTGCAATAATCAATAGAAAGTGCATACAGTGACACATAAAAAGAAAACAAAAAAAGATGTTAACAATATTGTGTTGAATAAAAATCAAACAAGCATAGATGCATCAGCTGAGATATATAACGCATAATGGGTATGTTTTGTTTTCAGGAATCATATAACTCTAACCTCGAGAGTAACAAACATTGCATGTCCCATGTGCAATGAGCCAGTAACATTCGGTGGTGGCATTGAAATCACAAAAGGATCATTCCCTCTGTCAAAGCTTGGTTTAAAATACCCTTGAGATTCCCACCTATTATTTTTCAAAAATTTTGGTGTCCATGTGTGACAAATATAAATGTTCATATACATGCATCCGTGTGTGTTTTAAAAAAAGAGATCATATGATAACAGGTGAAGTACTGTGGCGCCACTGACGCTTAAACAAACCTACATCCATGGCCTTTAGGTTTGACAGAGGCGACCATGTCATTACTCATTACTCTCTGTAAAGAGTGAATTACTCATGCCCTGAGGTTTGATGAACCTATTTTCATGTCCCTGAAGTATAAAAAAACCTATTTTCATGTCCCTGAAGAATGAGAAAACCTACTTTCATTCGCCTAGTGTTCATCGTTCAACATAACCTGGAATGTGTTTGTCATTCATCTTTTAAAAATGCATATTTTAAAATGTTTGTTTACATGCATGCATGCATGCATGCATGCATGCATACATACATACATACATACATACATACATGTGTGTGCGCGCGCGTGTGCACAAGCACGCACTTCAATATACTCCGTATTAAATTATGTTTTTTAAAAGTCACAATTTCCTAAGTTTCGAGCTTAATCCAACCACCCTAATCTTGAAAATCCATCGAAATATTCTAAAATATTACTGTATTTTCAAGCATTTGTGGGTGATTTCAAGTGGAAATAAATTACTCTAAGTAATTAAAAATTAGAAAAGATCATTGCCTAGAAACCCTTCATCAAAAAATGAGATGTGAGACACAAAATTGCTTTGATTATAAGTGTCAATTTTACTAAACTAGCTTCAGGCAACATCAACAAAGCTTGAAACACACACACACACACACCAATCACCACAAGAGTAAAGAGCATAAATGTAATTGAAGAAAAATGTCACACAATTAGAAAATTAAAGAAATAACAATAAAAATATAGAACAATTGTCTCAAAAGACCCCAAGAGCCCCGATGGAAACTCTTCGGCAATTTCAAGGAAAATGTGAAGATAAATTAGGGGTGAGGGGGTACTTCAAGTGTACGCTTTGGTCACTTTGGCAATTTCAATTCTTGTCTGGCTACTAAAGCAAACCACGTGCTGTATACCTTTTTTGGAAAGATGAAAACAGAAAAAGAAAATGTGAGGATAAATTAGAACTGAGGTGGTTCTTCATTTGTATTCTTCGGTCACTTTTTGTTACTCCTACCAATTTATATAAAACAGGAAGCACTCAGCAAATGTTCATGGGTTTCATGGAAGCTTTTTGAATGAGATGAAATGACAAACAATGCTCTCGAATGTAGGTTAGTCACTAACGCCTAACATCTCTTGATTTACCACAAATAAGGCTTGTCCCAAAGATTCATAAACAATCAACTGAAGACAATCTAAATGTTGTTTAAAAACAGTGAAAATTGCAAAAAATAAATGCCAGTATGTATATGTACCCAACAAGGATTAGCTTTTCTAGTTTCTAAAAATACATTTTCTAAATATTCATTCATACAAAAAAGGAAACAGAAGATTAATATCATTCTACTGAGATCCAAAAAAGAAAAAACAAACATGGTTCAATAAATCAGCCGTACCATTTATAGATGCGCTCCTCATTACTAAAATCAAATGACTTCGCAATTTCTGGCGAAGTAAAGACATCAAGTTTTGTTGCAGAAGCTGTAGTGAATCAGATATGAGTTCGATATCAAGTTACCTATTCCAAAGCACACTATGTGTTCGATTTATTTCCCAAAAGAACATACATGAGATATACCGAAAACAAACATGGCCTACTCAAAGTGTGTTCCTTCTAGTGAGGAAAAATACTTTTGACAACGTAAATTGATAATATTAGCCGGATTCCAGGAATAAAACGGAAAAAAGGCAAAAAAAGAACACCCAGGGCACTCACTGACAAACAATCTGTAAGGTCTAATACGGTTGCCGGAAAGTGATGCGGAAACGCGACGCTGTCTGGAGCAGAGAAGAGGATTAAACCCACGGCGGAAGCGTGAGCAAGAAGAGGATGATATCGATAATACGGCCGCCATGGATGAGTGGTAGATAGCGCACCAAAGCGGCAAACAATTTAGGTTTACCGTTGTGGGTTGACCCATCTGGAGGGTGCGTTGCCTAATTTATATTTAGAGCAAGGCTACGGTACAAGGTGTATCTGTACCTCACTCCCTTCTCCACCATTTATTTTTATCTATTTATTATTTGTTTAATTTTTAAAAAATTTTTTTGCCCTTTTTGTGTACCCCTAGCATTTTTCTTATATTTATTTGTTTGTTAAATTGATTGCGGTTACGGATTATCTAATAAAATAAATTTTTCTTTTCATATATTTTGTTTATAAAACTTTTTATGTGATTTAAAATATTTACTCGTAATTTATTACTTCCTCCGTCCACAAATATACTTTACATTGCGCGTTATGATGTTTGACTGAAGTTATTTTCAAATCATTTTATATGAAAAATGGTGTAGAATTGAAAAATAAAAATTACATATTAAAAAACTATATCAAAATATCTACAAAACTAGAGGTGACATGATTATATTATTTTATCAGATGTGCGACGAATATAGGTCAACAAAGTAAATAAATTTTGATCATATGAATAGTGAACGTAAAGCTTATTTGTGGACGGAGGGAGTATATTTAACCCAATTTGTAAATAGAATAATTTTTAATTAGATAAACCTTTATATTACCTAGTCATTATAACTTTTCGGATGAATTGAAAATGAATAAATGTAAACATAAAATAAGTCAATATTTATTCATTTTTTATTGTCTCAAAAAATTATAATAGTCACTTAATATGAAACAAAAAAAGTCTTTGTAAACTTAAAAGAATAAAATGATCTCAAATAATTTTAATACTCCCTCCTTCCGGGAAATATTTTTCACGTGTTGACTTGACACGCTTATTAAGGAATCATAAAAAAAATACTTCGTACCAAATTTCCAAAAATGCACATACTATAAAGTTTTAAATATCATTTTCTTATTAAAAAACAATAAAAAGGTAGATTAGTGATAAAATATAAGGGTATTATTGAAAGTTATCCTTAAAAAGTATATTAAAAAAGGAAATGGGAAGAATATTTCCGGACGAGCCAAAAAGGAAAGTGGGAAGAATATTTCCGGATGGATGGAGTAGTAGAAAGTTGATTGTGTGACACTTTTTGTTATTCTTGATGGTGTAAATTAGGTAGACCAAACTTAGGCTCCATTCCATTCAACTTATTTTTTCTGATATGATCTGATTTTTTGTAGATCTAATCTCATTGGATCTAATTTGTTCGAATATGATAGAATCTGATCAGATCTGATTAGATCTGATTTGATTAAATCTGATCTGGTTAGATCTGATCTGGTGTGATATAACCTGATTAATTATGATTTGATTTAAAATTCAAATCAATAATTTGATTTGACTTTATAATAATGTTTGAAAATTGTAATGATAATTCATATTATAATATAATCAATATTTTTATTTTAGGATTATTTTTTAATGAAATAAAATTAGTTAATTCATATATTAGAATAATTATTCATATTATAATGTAATAGTATTTCTTTATTTTATGATTGTTTTTTTATGAAATAAGAATATTGATTTAATATTTTAATAATTAGTTCATATATACATTACAATAAATATTTAATTCATATATACATTAAAAAGTGATTAGATTTAGATAATCAATAAAGAGAAGAGATAGTATTTTTATTAAAATATATCATCCTTATATATAACATATCAACGTGTGTTTTGTACTATGAAACTTTTTTTATGATTAATATAATATCATAGATATTATAGTTACACTAAAATATACTCCATATATGAATATCAAATTTTAATTTTATTTAAGTCATGATCAAAGTTGATCAACTCGATGTAGTAAAATATCAAAATTTTAAAAACTCAAATTACAAATGGCAATACAAATATATTTTAAAAGTATAACTATATTGATATTTTCAATGTATTCTAAAAAATAATAATTCCAACGTCTAATAATTAAATTAAGGATTACTTTTTTAGTTTTATATTAAAATTATTTCTAAAGTTTATTCTTTTTTTAAGAATAATAATAATAATAATAATAATAATAATAATAATTCTTCATTGGATCTGATCTGATCAAGTCTGATCTGATTAGATTTGATTTGATCTGATTGATTTGATCTGATCTGATCTGATTGGATATGATCTGATCTGATTGGATATGATCTGATATGATTAGATCTGAACTGCTCTGATTTTAATAAGAAAAAGAAAAAAGCGAAAAAAACAAGTTGAACGGAACGAAGCCTTATTATTTTGGACTTTTTAGGTGTGACCTTTATTGAATGCCTAAGAGCACCACATCCCAAGATTTTCTTCTTGCCATGCCCATACACAGATTTGGCCAACATATATCGACGGGGCAATATCGTCATATCTTTAAGTATCAACTCATGATTCCCTTTTTCGGTTGATGAATATGCCATGTTTGTCGCAAGGAATGTTTGTTTGGATCAAACTTCATGTGTTGTTTGGAATGTTAAGTACCGACATTATGTGGTGAAGAACATTCTCTTTGATATAATTGGTGTGTTGGGATCTCAGTTAATAAATAAGCACCAGGAGAAATATCTCGAATGACTCATTGGAAGAAAACTCACACTCAGACCCAATGATCATTAATATATAATGACATGAACATCGCTCTTGATTTGATTTGCAATATGATTACCCCCCATAGATTTTGAATGAAGAGCTCACCCAGATTCGAATCTCATCAAGAACATTCTATTGATTCTCTGTGCTTCCGAAGTTATTAGAAAAGAGTTAATCTTTTCGTAATAAGGAAAGATTTCGTTACTAGTCTTGCAAAATCTTAAATTTGATTCTTGCGCGTCTTTATCAATTTTATTTTTTTCTGTATTATGTAAGTATTTTCTTTATACTGCTCTTTCCATGAAAAAAGAGTTTGGTATATATATGTGGTGCTATGTATGATTAAAGATACAGTTTTTCCATCTACAAAATTTAATACTCCCTCCGTTTTTATAAACACTTCCTACTTTGACTAATGAATGAAATAATGAATATATATATATATATATATATATATATATATATATATATATATATATATATATATATATATATATATATATATATATATATATAAGTTGATTTTCCAATTTTACTCTTGATGTGATACGTAAAAAGAAAATGTGATAGGTAGATTATTAGTGAAAAGAATGATGTGGTGTCTAGGGTAAAAGTAAATTTTTAACACAAAGTATAAGTATTTTAGGGAAAAGGGAAAAAAATGAGAGAAAAAATGTTTTAAGAAACCAATAGAGTAGAAGTTAAGAAAGTATGTAGTATGAACAAATATTAAATTGTAGTGAAATTATTTTTTTGGAAAAAATAATATAAATAATTAAAAATATTATTAATGACTTTTTTTTGCTAAATATTTTGATTAAAAAAATTAAAGACATGTTGGTATTACTAAAAACAAAATAGGGTGTCATATTTTTATAGAGTATTTATTTTTTATTCAATTTTTTGTGCAGATCAAACTCAATCAAATGAAACACAACTTCAAACAATTTTTTCATGGCATCACTACAAGTTAAAAAAATGAAAAGAAAAAAAACATGCGAAGATGGTTTGTTTAAAAAAAAATTGTAAAGATTCTTTTCCAAAAAAAAGAGACAAAATATGGTATAGGATTGTAGCATCACTACACGTTAAAGAAATAAAGAGAAAAAAATATTGAAAAGAGAATGTATTATTAAAAAAGACTTATTTTACAAAAAAATTAAAAAGATAGAATGCACACATATTTTTGAATGCTGGCACCCGGTGCTCTCTTGAACATCTCTCACTTTTTTTTCTTTGAACATCTACTCTAAACATCTATCTCCAATAGTAGTATCTATAAACATCTTCTTCTCTCTCCTTTGAACATCTCCTTTGGGCATCCCATTGGAGATGACCTTAGACCAACCTTGTAGATATTATAAGCAGTAAAATCATATTTAATCAAATCAGCTTTAATTATCATGAAATTTTAAAAAATTAGTAATTGTTTTTATGCCGATATTTTACCAACAATTTTGCTTAAAAGAATCTTGTTTTGGTTTACATTTTACAATGGCGCATGTTTTTTAATTATAGTTATTTAAACACACGAGCAAAATTTAAAGCGAAAAAAAATGCACAAAGTATAAGTTAGCATATAGTTTGACTATGTATCATAACAAATAAAAAGTGGGAAGAAGTACTCCGTAATTTCACTCTGAGTTTTTTATTATATACTTTCTATCTTTAGATGTTGAGAAAAAAAATAAATTTTACTTTACTTCATGTTAGTTGAGCATTTAAATTTCGTTTCTGATCCAAATAAGTTTTAAATAAATATACTTTTTTCTCACTGTTAAAAATCTTTTCTAAATGTTATGAGCGTCAAACGAGTAATATTTGTCTAGCGGAAAAAGATTACTTCTTCCCTCTTAGAGTATCTATGCATATTTTACTTTTTGCATTGAATCAAGATTAATCTTTGAACTCTAATTAAATACCCATCTATCTCATTTTAAATTGCATGTTTGTTTTTTTTCGTCCCAAAATAAGTTGCATGTTACTTGTTATCGTAAACTTTTAAGAGTAAAATACTTAAACTACCCCTAAAATAAGTTACTCTTCTTCACCTTATCTTCTCATTCATCGTGACGCCTCCTAAAAAGTAATTGCAATTTCAGAAAATCATCTCTATTTTTTCTTTTCTTTAAATATGCCTAAAAATCAAAACAGACAATTTAAAACGGAACGGAAGGAGTAAAAAATATACGATATATTAATGAGATAAAACAATTTTTGTATTGTTATCTAATATAATTTTTTTTATTAATAACTATTTTTTTATCAATTTTAACTATAAAAAAATCAAATTAGACAAATACGAAAATAATTTTTTAAAAAATAAATTCTACTCGTATCGAAGAAGGCCTTTAGGGAGATAGAGTTGTAAAATTGTACAAAACCGATTCGGTGCACGAAACAAAGTTAGAAAATGTATTTGTCAATTTCTCAAGTACTCCAACGCATTTTTTATTCGTTTCGTTACACACTTATACTCGATTGATTTTTTTCTTGACAATATGAGCTTTTCACATGGAGTGTTTGTACTTTGTACGCTAAAGTTGGTGAATTTACCTTGTACCGGAGTATTCGGTCTGTGGCTACTTAAATTCACACTGTTTTATATGCTGAATCATTAATAGGGCTTTCACAAAGGTGGAGGGAGGGGGCATGCCCAGGCAAGTGCTCCCGACGAAATATGATAGAGGTACCCATCGGCAAAGAGAGGCCGGATTTGCCCCCCATATTGGTCTGGCAGGCGGCACTGCTGTCTGCGGCAGCAAGCCGAAGAAGAAGGAGGCGGAGAAATCGCTGAAGAAGAAGAAAACGTACGACGTCGTTTTCTTAAATGTTTAAAAAAAACTTTTGGGCGTTGAGCATTTGACCCATCCCACACTCCAGAAGCTTAATTGCCCCAAAAAAACGGACTAAGCCGGAAACCAGACGGCAAATCACGGAGTAACTCATGCTAAATATTTGTTGACTAATTTTTCGTTGTTTTTCAAAGCTTTGTTTGCTAATCCGTATTTGGGTGATGATTATGGGATGCTTTTTACTACCGAGTATTTAAGTATCAAATTATGATACTGAATGGTTATTACTATAGAACTAATTTGTTATGTTTTAAATTGAAATTAGGGATTAATTTTTTTAAAATTAAGACTTTGAAAAAAAATTAAATTAGCGTATGCAATAATAAATTAAATAATGCTCTATCTGTCCTAAAATTATATACCTTCTTCACTATTCCGAAATCACGGAAATTTTTGTTTATTTGTGTATTTTTATTGATTATTTGATAAAATAAAATATTCTTGTAATCACTTATTTTGTAAAAGATTTGACGTACTCCGTAGTTTTTGAATATGTAAGTTAGATTTTTATTTATATATCAATCTTTAAATAAAATGAATTAAAAAAATTTTAAATCTTACATCATTTTGTGAACTATCATTTTTGGTTATTTTTTTGGCATAATTCGAATAACATTTGTTTGTTTTAGTTTAATCCCACATTAATATGATAGTGTTTGTTCTAACTTAAACTTTTACCGATTTATTTTTGAGACCTTCAAAAAATCTCATATTAATGGAGTCGGATAGCCATAAATATTTAGGTTAATTTATTCTCGCCCGGCCGATGTTGGAGTTGGTTTGCATCACAACACTTCATGGTTATATACGGAGTATTTTTTTTTTGTATAAGAATATTTTTTGTGTTTTTTTTGCATTTCTTCTTTCTATCCGTCATTTTTTTAAACATTCAAAAAAGGTTTTTCTTTTTATTTCGGAAACAACAAATGAAAATATTTATTTAGAGACAAACTTATCAACAAAGTTACATAAGGGTTTGTTGAAACAGAGATCACCTGCCATCAAACAAAATCAGAAGAGCCATGCTAGGGGTACACCAAAAGTTTGGTGTACCCATTTGTCCCCCACCCCTTTCTCTACCACTCATTTTAACTCCATTTTTATTTATTTAATTTTTTTTAATTTTTTGCCCATTTTTGTGGTAATGGAAGAAGTGGAGGACAAATGGGGTACATACCCCTAGCATTTTTCAAATCAGAAACATACCAAATGTGATATCATTCTAAAAGAATAAAAGAGTGAGGAGTAGGGAGTTTTTGCATAATGTTCTAATTAAAAATGAGAATGAAAAACATTTTTACGAAATGTAGAGATATAAAACATATGAACCACTTGACTCGATAAAATATACAAAAACCCAAAAAATATGGATGATACTCATATCATTGAAGGAACAGATGACAAATCAAGTCAGATATATATATATATATATATATATATATATATATATATATATATATATATATATATATATATATATATATATATATATATATATATATATATATAATTGACTTCAGTGAGATGACATCTTACGGTGAGATGACATCCTATGACCAGATGACGCAAAGCTCACTACTGCTAACTGCAAAGCTAACCAAGGACAACTACAAAGTTCATCAAATTGTAAGGCAAAACTCACCATATTTTTTCAACACTTTAATTTTTTTTTGAAAAAATAAAATCAAAGAAAGGGATGCTGACTGGACTTTGACCGTTGACCGAGACCTTTGACCGCCACTGACGCCGCCGGATACCGCCGGTCGCCGGAATCTTCCGCTGCCACCCCGCCACCGGTCACCGGAATCTTCCGCTGCCACCCCGCCACCGGTCACCGGAATCCGCCCCGCCTCCGGTCACCGGAATCCGCGGCTGCCCTGCCGCCTGTCGCCAGCAACCGCTACATACACACACACACACACATATTCGACTAATTTTCTCACTCCGTACATTCATTTGTAAATGTTTGTGATTTAAAAAAAATGGAGTGTGAATTAAGACCATTTTAATATTTTTCATATTGATTACTCGGAATTATCAAATCAATCAACCAAAGTTAAAAGAAAAAAGAAAATCAATCAAAGTTCCCATACATACAATTGGTTCATGGTCACATGTGGCACATGAATATATATACTCCGTATGTACATGGATGATTTGTTGAGATGACAAAAATGCGAAATGGGGCCCATGCTCTATCACTCGTATCTTGTCACTATTTGTCAGGTAGTGAGCCCATTTGGTGACACATCAGTGGCGGCCAGCAATTTGCACCAACCACACA
This sequence comes from Cuscuta australis, assembly GCA_003260385.1. Lineage (NCBI taxonomy): Eukaryota > Viridiplantae > Streptophyta > Magnoliopsida > Solanales > Convolvulaceae > Cuscuta > Cuscuta australis. The sequence continues at coordinate 1,332,366 of NQVE01000098.1, read as the reverse complement.
TCACATTTCATCCTTGTGAATTTCCTTGAAACTGCCCAAATTCTTGAGAAAAAATAAAATCCGAAAAAAAAGAGAAATGAATCGTGGATTAAATTATTTCTAGACCAAAATTTTTGTCCTATTTTGTACCTCAAATGTCTGCGTCGATATTTTATGCTAGTGTGATGATTTACATTGACATAAAATGTCAGTGCGATTTTTTAATTAAACTATTATTTTTTGCCAATGTGAACTGTTAAAATGTTAGTGTATTTCTTTGGGATACATTTTAGAATACACTTTTGGTGTACCCCTAACATGGTTGTAAAAAAAAAGTACACGTGTTCCAAGTTGGTGTACCCTAATTTCTATATGACACATCACTCATTGTCTTTGTGAAACACCGATAGTAGGTATCTATGTGTGTCTATTAAAAGCTAGTGTACACATGAGGTATACCAATTTAGGGTACCCCAAACAAACCTTACAGGTGTAATTGTAGTTCAATCGTTAGAATATGCACAAGGAATACTCCCTTTGTTCTGATTTATTTTTTCATTTGGGAAAAACATGCAAAATGTCATATCTTATAAATGATTTTATTTAGAAGTTGACATAGAAATAAATAATACCAATAAAAATTACACTATCAAAAACTATATCAAATGTTATACAAAATAAGAGGTGACAGTAATATTTTAATTTATTTTTCAAATTAGACAAACATAAGTTATTAAAAGACCGGCGCTATATCATATTGGATGAAATTATCACATCATCGTTGTCAAATATCAATCTTGAAGTCTCGAACTTAACATTCTCCTCTCGAGATCATCTAAGCTCACCATCCAAATTCTTAAATACATTATCGCTGTCAGAAATCAGGCTGGATACCATGAACTTAACATTCTTCCCTCAAAACCATCCAAGCTACTTATCTTTGAATATTTTATCAAGTGATATGATCCCTTAACAAATAAGAGCATCTCCTAGACCATAAGTTAATTGAGATAACTAAATTACTTGAATTGGATTTAACTTAGGGCAAGAGAAACTAAGTTAATTGAAAAGTGTTGCACTGAACTGCACTTATTTGAATTAGATTGAACGAAAAGAAACAATCATAAATAAGATAAATATGAAATAAAAAACAAAGGGGACATATTATATAGTATAATTTTATATTCATAATCTAAAGTCATAGCATATATTTCTATTCTTATGTTTAAAATGTTCATAGATTATATATAAAAAGTCACGCAGAGTAACTGATATACTTGTGAATGACTTTTGTTTATGTATGAAAATCCATGAATTCTTATTTGATTTTTTAGATTTTGCGATATTAACAAAAACATATAAAATAAAATTTTAAGAAAGCATCCTAGCATTCTAATGAATATATTGCCCTAATAAAGTGTGGCAACAAAAAAATTCCATGTACAATATACTCCCTAAGTCCAAATTTAATATTCAAATTCATATTTCCATATATAAGTTTTGAAGTAAAAATAAATCTCGTTACTTTTCAATTAAGTTTTAATGACATAATAACAAATTATTTATTGCTGCGTGTATTATTATTATTGGCGATGATCTTCTAATCTTGGATTCTTGACTGATCTTAAATAACATTGACATTCTTGGCGATAGTTCATATCTCCTAAATCAAATAAGATCGTCGATTTGGCAGAGCCAAATCGGCTATTTAGAGGGGGCAGGGGTGCGGTGCAGGGGAAGGGAGAGTTTACGAAGATTAGAGGTAGAAATTATCAGTTTTACAATGGAGCACCGTAGAGGTCTCAAGTTATTTTAAGATAAAAAAATTTCAGATAAAAAGAACGGTAGTGTATTATTATTATTACTCATATTATACTTCAAATATAAAATTATTTAGATATACGATTACATGACTACAAATAAAAAGTTATACTCCAAAATAATCAAAAACCAATATGATAAAAAATTATTTATAGATACGGAGCAATTATTAAATATATCCAAAAGATCACACCATAGTTTTATTATTATACGCAACTCTTATAACCCACGTTGCGGGACATGTTAGTGCGGTTGTTTCAATTATTGGTTTTCATCTTTTTCTAACGCCAGTTGAACCAAGTGGCCAACCCCTTGTTTAAGCTTTTTTCAGGAAGGGGGACAAAGTTTCTTGGATTCTACTGCTGGCGTTTCCCCGGAAAACTCTCCAATTGCTAAAAAGTTTCATCTTTGCGGTCAAACTCGGCTGATTCAGAGAAGTGGGTAGTATTGTTGTTGATTCGTATCCTTATCAAATAGAGAAAGCTTCAATCTTTGCACTGTTTCAAGGTACCATTATCTTCAGATTCTGGGATTCGGGTTCATATTATGGAAGATTGTGAACTTCAATCTGTTGGGTTTGAAGTGCATATGTAGGTGTTGTCTGAGGATTTGAACTGTGATAAGTGATTGTGTCGGGCTTGGCTTTGACTCAGTCAACATATTGATCTGACGATGGCGAAAAATTTCTGGTCTTCATCTTCTTGAAAGTGAAATTTCTGGTTCAAGTTCTTGAAAGAGAACCAGGTTTGGTAAATTCTGAGGTCCAGCAATGGAAAAACAGGCGAGTTTCCGAAATGGGGTGGTACTGATGGAGAAACAGAAGAGTTTCAAGAGACAGATGGAGAAGCAGAAAAGCTTCAGGATAGCTATGGAGAAGCAGAAAAGCTTCAAAAGGGGAAAGGATTCTCCTGGGAAACGAGGTGATAGCCCGCTTCACCACGAGGCTCGAGCTGGGAATCTCAATAAGGTGAGAGAAATTATGCAGAAGCTTGATGGACAATCCATGAAGGATTTTCTATCAAAGCAAAACCAGGAAGGGGAGACTGCTCTTTATGTTGCTGCCGAAAACGGGCATGCCTCAGTTGTTGGAGAATTCTTGAAGCAGTTAGACATTGAAACTGCCTCTATTGTCTCTAACAATGGATATGATGCTTTCCTTGTTGCAGCCAAGCAGGGTCATCTTGGTCAGTCTTCTGCATCATTTTCGGTTGCCTGTGATTTTAGCAGTTTTTCTTTAACATTTTTTCAAAGTTGTGGGCATTTATTTTAGCAGATTTTGTGTTGTCACTCGTTTGGCTTAGATTTTAGCATTAGCCTTTTGAAAAGGCGATCAAGGCTAGCCTTTACCATTAGCATTTTCAAAACTAATCAACACCATTAAAATTTTATCCAAAATGCCAACGCTAACCGAAAATGCCATTCTCAAACAAAGCCTTAGATCTAACTGTTTAAGAAAGAGAAACTTCATTTATATCTAATTTTTTTGCACCAGAGGAGATCTAGTATCCCAATTGTCAGGTTATTTGGTTAAAATGGCTATCAAACTGGCCTTTTTTGCTTCTTATTGGAAGAATACGCTAGATAAGACAACCGAAAGATGCTTAAATAATTCGACTTCATACTTGACACTGCACTAGAGCCACATGTATTTAGTACCGAGTATTAATCTAACTGTTACAATACAGTTACTGGAATAGAGAAACTCGAATCCCAAGTGCACCGTGTGAGATGCAAACTAAATCTCTATGTTATGTTGCCTGAAATTACAGAAGTGCTGAAGGAGCTCTTGAATGTATTCCCAAACTTAGTGATGACAACGGACTCGACCAATTCAACTGCCCTACACACAGCAGCCGGTCAAGGGCATGCTGAAGTGGTTGGTTTGCTTCTTGAAATTGATCCGAACCTAGCTAAGATAGCTCGGAACAACGGGAAGACTGTACTCCACACTGCAGCTAGGATGGGCCACTTGGAAGTGGTGAAGCTGCTTCTTAATAAGGACTCCAGTATTGGCTTTAGGATGGACAAGAAAGGCCAATCTGCCCTACACATGGCTGTGAAGGGCCATAATGTGGATATTGTGCTTGAGTTGATCAAACCAGATCCAACTGTAATAGCTTTAGAAGATAGCAAAGGAAATACAGCACTACATATCGCGACTAGGAAGGGACGAGCTCAGGTTTGTAATCATATAATTTAAATTATCGTCTTTCGGTGCAAGACTAGATCATGTCATCAGCTATGTTCTTTACATAAGCTCTTTCTTTCATATCTCTTCCTTAACTAACTAATTTTTGCCAGAAATTATTCTGCCTAAAACAAAGCATTCTTGTTTCCTTGCATGCCAGATTGTTCGGTGCTTACTATCCATTGAGGGTATCGACATCAATGCAGTCAACAAAGCCGGAGAAACGGCTCTTGACACTGCAGAAAAGTTTGGAACTCCAGACATTGCAGCTTTGTTAAAGGAGGCGGGGGCCACCCGTTCCAAGGACCATGCAAAGCCTCCTCCAAATGCAACGAAGCAACTCAAACAGACCGTCAGTGATATAAAGCACGATGTGCAATCACAGCTTCAACAAAGTCGTCAGACCGGCTTCCGCGTCAAGAAAATAGCAAAGAAAGTGAAGAAGCTTCACATCAGCGGCCTCAACAACGCCATAAACTCTCTCACAATTGTGGCTGTCCTTATTGCCACTGTCGCCTTTGCTGCAATCTTCACAGTTCCAGGGCAATACGTTGAGAAACCAATGAAAGGGGTTACTCTTGGTCAGGCGAAGGTGGCAAACAAACCAGCTTTCCTAGTGTTCTTTTTGTTTGACAGCCTGGCATTATTCATCTCTATAGCCGTCGTGGTTGTTCAGACATCTGTGGTTGTGATTGAACAAAAGGCAAAGCGGCAGATGGTGTTCATCATAAACAAGCTCATGTGGGCTGCTTGTCTCTTCATCTCAGTCGCCTTCATCTCACTCACGTACGTGGTGGTTGGGGTCAAGGAGCAATGGCTTGCCATCTATTCAACAGTCGTGGGTGGAGTGATAATGTTAACAACCATTGGTTCCATGTGCTACTGTGTGATTCGTCATAGGATGGAGGAGTCAAGGATGAGGAATGTGAGGAAGACTAGGACTTTGTCACGGTCATTTTCAGCATCCATGGCAGTATCAGATACAGAGCTGTATAATGAGAACTACAAGAGGATGTATGCCGTATAACATTTTCAGATCATTGAATTCCAAAGTATAGAAAAAACCACATGAGGGGTTATCCCCATCTGGTCCATGTAGCTGTTATAAATTATAGTAACAATATGTTGGTTGAGGAAAAGCTGATTGCATAGCTTCAAAATTTCAATGAGTAAATAATACGGAGTACCAGGTTTCCATTCTAGTAGCAATGAAGCTATATGGTGCTTCCATATGCCGTGTTTTTTCCCCTTTTTTTGAGATAAGTTGTAGAACCACAACAATTTAGCCAGTGCAATATCATATATTCAAGTTAAATTCTTGCTCCTTTTCGCACGTAACTTGTAACTTTATGATTATGGGCCTGTTTGGGGGTAGTGTTAGAGGTTAGCGTTAGCATTTTGAAAAGGCTATTAACGGGCATTGTTTAGCGTTAGCATTTTCAAAATTAATATGCACCGTTAACATTTGATCTAAAACGCTAACGCTAATCGAAAACGCTATTTCCAAACGGGCCTTATATGTACAAATGTTGATCTCAATTTGCATGAACGAGTGCGTGGCAATTGAAATTTGTATGAACGGGTGGCAGATCTGCTTTTCTTGCTGATTAGAATGGTGATGTTTAGGTCTGATAAGAAGGAACATAAAGTCTATACAAAAAAATGATGACTTAGAACCCACGGTAGAGCAATTGATGTGGGATACTTAACATTATGGAAAACTTGACCAAAAAGAAAGTACAAAACAAAAAACTTGTCCTGATGTCAGCCATGAGATGGAGTGTATGGGAGTGAGTTAAGAATTGGCATTAATTGGCACAAAAAAACAGATCACCAGAAATCCCCACAAGAGCACACACCACCTTTGAAATGATGGAATCTGTTTGAATCTCTGACAATAATCTCCCTACTTTCTATTTTGGATATTAACTTAATCACAGTATGACAGTCAACACAGACCCTCAGATTCTTGACAATCTGGATGGGAATGCCAGGAGACATGGCAATCAACCCGAAAGCAATAGCCAACCTTTCACTGTGCATGGATAAAATTGCAGCTTTATGTTCCTCTTCCACATCATGAAGTACCTCACTGGTATCTGGTTCATATCCAGCTTCTCTTAACCGGACACTCAATTCTTCAAGTTTCGTATATATACTCTTTGACATGGGATGGGAAACATCGCCAGCTGTGAAAGTGTACGTCTTGTTCTTGAACTCAATCCAGCTGTACCCAGTTTCTTTCTTTACTCGTCTTTGTTCCATCATATTTCTCACTCTCTCTCTTTCTTGCCAATTCCCAGTTGCAGCGTGCAGGTTGGACAGCAAGACATATGCTGCAGAGTCATGTGGCTGCAGTGATATTAGCTTCTCTGCTGCAAGTTTCCCTAAGTCCACATTTCGATGGACTCGGCATGCTGCTAAAACAGTACGCCACACGGTAGCACCAGCAGGGAAGGGCATCCCATTGATCAGTGACATTGCTTTCTCCATCATTCCAGCTCGGCCGTACAAATCCACCATGCACGAGTAGATTTCCATGGACGGAGGGATTTGCAGATCTTTTACCATAAAGTCAAAATACTTTTCACCTTCATTCACTAGCCCTGTATGTGTACAAGCAGAAATAACACCGATAAATGTTATGACATCCATTTCGACGTTCTTGGTCCTCATTTCATGAAAAACCTCTAATGCTTTCGGCGCATAACCATGCTGGGCGTATCCTATGATCATAGAGTTCCATGAAACCAAGTCTCTTTCTTTCTGTCTTTGGAAAATCGCATTTGCGCTCTCTATGCTTCCTCTTTTAGCATACATGGTAACAAGGGCACTACTTACGCATAGAGCATTATCGTATCCAAATTTAATTGATGATCCGTGAAACTGTTTTCCTTGTTCCACAGCAGATGCTGAGGTGGTGCACGCGTTAATGACACTAGAGAATGTGAATTCATTTGGGATCATCCCTTCATTTGCCAACCGGATAAAAACTTTTATAGCCCGTTCAGTATCTCCGTTTTGGGCATAACCAGCTATCATTGCAGACCGAGCAACTATGTCCTTCTCCTGAATCTTTTCAAACACTTGTGAAGCATCATCAATCCGACCTGTCTTAACATAAGCATCTAACAATGCAGTAGCCACTAAGGGCGAGCTTTCATGATTGGTCTTGATGATCTCACAATGTAATTGGGAGATAGAGATGGTGGGATGAGCGGCAAGGATGGTTGAATAGGTGAAATGGTTCGGTTTGACATTTTCCTTTCTCATTTGACAGAATAGATTTGCTGCTTCCTCTGATCTGCAATTATTCTTCAGGTATCCCCCAACCATTGCTGTCCACGAGACCACATTCCTATTCATCATAGAAGAGAACAATTTGAAGGCATCATCCATCTCACTACACTTTGCGTAACAGGCCATCAGAGCAGTTCTGATATTCTGATCGGATGCGTACTCACTCTTCATAACCCAAGAATGAAGCTGTTTTGCCAGTTCAGAATTCCTGAGATTTGAGCATAATTTAATAACCGTGACGCACGTAGCCCTAGTGTGCTTGACATGGGAAAGCCTCATCTTGCAGAACAATTCAAGAGCATCAAAATCATGTCTGTTGCTCACAAGACCGGCAATCATGGCATTCCATGAGACTTCACTTCTGGTTTCCATCATGTCAAACACGGCCTTAGCCTCATCAACCATTCCTGACCTCGAATATACACTGATTAGGGAATTCCCCACAAACAAAGTTGCATCCAAACAGCACTTGATGACCAATGCATGCAGTTGCAATCCCTTTTCGGGGGTTTCGTCACCTGCCAAAGCTCCAAAGACTGTGGCAAATGTAAACTGGTTAGGCTTGACCCCTTCCATTTGCATAAATTTGAAAGCTTGTAATGCTCTATCAATCAACCCATTGCTCGAATAACCCGTAATCAGTGTCGTCCATGTCACCACATTTGTTTCCCACATCTCATCAAACACTCTCTCCCCATCAAGGACACTTCCCGTTTTCATGTACATGTCTATAAGTGATGTCCCCACACTAACATCTGCTAAAAACCCACTTCTCACACAGTGACAGTGAATTTGTTTCCCAACAACTTGGTTAAACAAGCACCCACAAGATTTCAGCACGCAAGAAAGGCTGCACCAGTTTATCAAGAAACCAGACCGGTGAATGTCAAAAAACAGTTTTATAACCTCTACATTCAAACCACCGCTCGAGTACTCAAAAAGCAGGGAATTGTAATCATTTCTGTCTCTGTCAGGAGTTTTATCAAGCGGGTGGCGGGCATCTTGAACATGCTGGACTCCGATATCCAAATCGATGGCTTGAGAGTGATAAAAATGGTATCTTTGCAGGCGATTTTGAATATTATGATTCACGAGTTTCAGTCTTCTGAAAGATAGTCTGAGAACCATGAGCTTGTTACTTGTATACAAGAGTAGTGAAATTTAAATTCCGGGCGGGTGGAACTGGGAATATGTGCACAGCGGGAGCGGGTCGGGTTGACAGAAACTCGCGGTTATTTTACTAACCAGTAGATGGAGGAGGCGGGTACTAGTAAAAAAATGGAGTTTTTTTTGTTGTTAAATACGTAAATTATAAATTGGAGTTTTTTTTTTGTTACAAAATGGAGTTGTTTTTTGCACTAAAAAATTTACTTTATTTTTATTAGTTGCAAAATTGATTATCGAGTTTTAAAGTTCTAGAATATTTCTCAACGTATTTGTGCCAAAAATATGCCGGAGAAATTCTCATGATATTGGAACCTTATGTAATTGAATGACCTGAGAGTAATCATGTGTCTTGTTCGTTAGAATTTCCGGTTTATAGTCAAAGAGCAACACTTTACCATGATAAAATATATTTAATTATAATGTAAATTTAACAAAATTAAAATTATTTCAAAATATACTCCGTATTATATTTTTCTAATATTTAATTATATTTAATTCATGTGTAATACGGAGTAATTTTTTTAAAAGGGAGGGAATATTTACCTATTTCACCAAAAAAATTGAATATACTCCGCTTCCTTCATCTCCATCCCGTTTTTTTCCGGGTTCGATTGGGGAAAAATTACTCAGTAAAATACCTCACTTGAGTCCCTTCCCCTCCAGAGTAAACACTAAACTCTGCCGGAAAGCAGAAAGGCTCAAGCAAAAACAATGGGTATCATAAAAGACGGTTCAATCTCTGGAATCCTACCCGGCAGCAACAAGGTCTTCGCCGTTCACTATCCTGCTTATCCTTCATCCCTCCAACGCGCCGTAGAGACTCTGGGGGGCTCTGATGCCATTGCCAAGGTCTGTAATTTTGTACTCGATAAGTGTGTCAATGTTAATCGTATTGTTTACTTTCTTTATTCAGAGATTTATGCAGCAATTATGTCTATGTTGATGCAACTTTTTTCTATAGGCGTCCTATACTTTATCATGGTTTGGATGCTTAGATAAACATTTGTTATGACTATTCTGCTACTTGAACTGGGTTCATGTCCATTGCTAGTTACAGCTGAAAAGCCACAGTTGTTAATGGGAAGTCATATTCTTCATCTTGGTTATGGTCGAGTCAGTCTTTGGCCGTGTTGTTAGTTAATGGAAACACGGAGTTAGGGTTGGGTGGATTAGGATGAGTTTGATATGAAGTTTTCCATTGCTTGCAACAACCATTGATACTATTCTTGGAATGAGTAGAAACTCTCAATGCTTATACTTGTTTTAAAAAAACTTTGGCAACCTTGTCCCAAGTCAGAAATCACATTGGAAGTCCAAGGTGATCGCTCACCCTCAAACCCCTGAATTAGATTAGCTGTGACTCTTGCCAAGACTTTATATTGGAAGTCCATAATTTAATGTACTTGGTACGAGAGTGTGCGTAGTTGAGCGTTACCTGAATACCTATACAATGCTCTTTTTATTGTCTGGATGTGAAGTTCGTCCTCTTATTTCTTTATAGGGCACGGTTCCGTTGACACTCGCCAACGGTGACACTAGCGGTGCCATTGTACAATATATAATATACTTTCTCCATCCTATAAAAAGGTTCCACGTTTCCTTTTTTTGTTTGTCCCCAAAATAGGTTCTTTCTTTTTGATGAAGGAATTGTGTGGGTAACATACTTTCTCTTTTCTATGCACAAAACTCCACCCCACACTTTCACCTTTATTTAATAACTGTGCACAATCAATTGTGGAATTTTATTTCGGGACAGAGGGAGTATATACTTCTTCACCCCCCCAAACAATGTTGAATCAGGCCGCTCTCTGCGCGAGCTAGAGATTTGTTGAATATAGTTCAACTCATTCAGAGGCTACTTACCTTTGCCTTGAAATAATTCACACGCAGCGACTAGCTTTCCCAAAATAAGGGGAGATCTGCTGCTTAGTTCTCACGGAAACATCCGACACATATACTATAGTCCTATAGTCAAATTGTCAAGTCGCTTGGCGTTCCGCCGTTCGCATATCTTCTGAGTCTCACCCCTCCCCCCCGCCCCCCATTATATATGGAACGAGTTATTACAGATTCCTGGGAAAGGTAGCTACATATTTATATTGTGACTGCAGCAATAGGCTGAAACAGATGACACTAGCACTGAAAATTAACCTCAATGATTGTTTTTCATTTAGTGGTATATTGATGAATATCTGTTCAACTTTAGGCTCGCAGTTCACAGACAAACAGGTTGGAGCTCCGTTTCCGGCCTGAAGATCCGTATTCACATCCTGCTTTTGGAAAGCTTAAGCTTTCTCGAAGTTTCCTGTTAAAAATAACACGAGAGAAAGTTATGGATTCCGAAAATGCAGATACCAACTGTAGATCGTCAGAATCTTCTTCTTCAGTGGGGTTGGTTAATATTGAACAAAATGAGTCACATCCTGAATTCTCTAAAGCCTCCAAACAAGCCAATCAAACTAAAACGATATCAGCTGATTCTTGTGAACATGTTGAAGGGAGGAAAGAGGAAGCTTTGAAACCACATCTCTCTGTTGATATTGTTGCTCAAGTTGCTGAAGCCTATCATTTTAATGGTTTGAAGTTGCTTTTTTTTAATGTTATGAGTAAAATTATTAACAAATTATATCAGTGCTAATCATTCCATGGTATAATTTATATTAACAAAATGTCGGGTGCACACATATTTGTACAATTCATAAGGAATGGTAGATTATCAACATGTTATTGCTGTCCATGCTGATGTTGCTAGAAGAAAGAAGAGAAAATGGGATGAGTTGGAACCCAGCCTTGGTTAGTTTTTGTGCATGTGTGTGTAATTTTCAGAAAATTGTCATGCCAAAACATGCTTTTCCATTCTCTAACCTTATTCTTTGTGATTCTCATCTGCAGAGAAGAGCAGTCTTATAGATGTTGAGCAAGATGACCTAATGATTTTAGTACCACAACTATTCTCCATGAAGGAGATGCCAGAAAATATTGTGTGAGATGTGCATATCTTCTTAAGTTTTTTTTGTTTTTTTTGGGGGGGGGGGTTGCACCGTGAAAAGATTTGAATGGCTAATTACAGAATCGAACACTACTCTACTGAACTGGGTGGCATTTACTTTTAACATGTATAAAATTTATTGGATTTTGAGCACTTGCGGAGAATTTATTTTTGTACCTTCAGGTTGAAGGCATCTGGAATTTTAAGCTCAAAAAAGAAGCAAGTAGGGGTTGTCCAACAACGTTGGGAGGTACATTAGTGTCTCTCAATAAGGATTTAATTCATTTAGGTTGCCCTTCATTTATTTACTGATTACCATAATACCATTTACCACTAATTACTTGATTACTGATTAGTATTCATTTTGCAATGAATAAATTGTTAGACTAGATGATTTGCTGGCTAGATTTTGTAAATACTCCTCTTTGAAACATCTTTACACTTCCTTTTTGGGATGTTAAAAAATTCACTTTACACTTCTCCTCTATCTCTTTTAGGAAACAAATATCTGGATGCCATTCATTCTCTCTCTTTCAAATAAATTTTAACCACACACTTTTCACTTTTCCCCATCTTTTCAATGCTTTTCTTGGTTTGCGTGAAGTCAAACTTCTTTCAAAGACAGAGGGAGTAAAGTTTATTCCATTATGTGGTGAGAGTTTACTGATTAGTCAGACCGAATTTTTTGTAATGTAATTTGTATTGATGATTCAAGACTCAAGTGATTTTCTGTTCTGTGTGTTTGTTGAAAGCCACATGGTAGGTCCCTACTAGGGTCTACGGCACATGACTTGCCCTACTCTGAAAAAAAGACTCTTATACATGTACTCATTACACCCACAATTTTTTCCGACTTATTACATGCAGAGTTTCAGATCCCCTAATGTTAGGATATTGCTATATGTTTTAAACCTGTGTGTTTAATTTGTATGTTAGAGGTATATTAGTTATTTTTATTTTTATGGTATATAAAAAGTATATTGTGCTGCCTTGTGAAAACTTTCTAAATGTTGTCCAATAAGGAAATATATACTAATGAGAATTAGTATGACGAAGGTCCCTAGGTTTAGGTGGATGTGCATTAGGTAGAAAATATAGAGTGCACCACGAGGAGATTCATGTGAGAGTGTAGAAGCCATTGAAGTAATGGAGAACTAGTTGCACGTTCACATCTGCAATGGATTAGTAACTTTTTACGATGATGAAATTGTTTTGCATATTTACCCCAAGTTTGCTCTTATTCATGTAGTCAATAAGTCATGGTTACTCTGAAATCTGGATAGACTCATAGAGACCATGTTTTTTTCACCATGGCTATTTGTGGCCAACTCTTTTCAAAGATAAAAAGTTTCTTCAGAATTTTGCTATAAGTTTGTGGCTGTAAGTGTAAAACTGTGCCGTAAAAACAAGTTCCGTAGTATATTTATTTGGTTAATTTGAGAGGGGAAAATTGTGCTTGGAGGTGAGGCTTGCTGCATCTTGAACTCCCTCCGCCATGTAAAGAAGTTGATTGACTTTAAAAACAGTGTTGGAAAGCGAAAAGTGGGTGTTTAAAATTTGTTTAGAAGAAAGAGAAATGCCCTGAGCCACATATTAAAAGCAACGGGTTGAAGTGTGAACTTTTTTTGGGACAACCTGAAAACGGGAAGTGTGAACTTTTTTGTGGATACTGGACATTACTAGTGAGATTGCTCATGACCAAAATGACGACATTTAAATTAAAACAAAAAGTAGTGTCAATCACTAAAAGGGTTAATACTCTAAAAATCACTTCTAAAAGAAACTGGAAATTTTATATTATCAGTGAAATTTTTTGATTGAGCTCTTATTCAAACCATGTATTTTAGTTGTGGTTACATGCTTATATAATGCAGTTATCTTTTGTGCACCTAGTGCATAATGTTAAGCTAATTCACCTTTTACTTTCTTTCATGTAGATGGAAATAGAGCCATGTCTTGCCATTGACTTTAACAACAGAGATATCCTAATCCTAATTGCCTGTGGTGGAATGTGGGTTATTCATTTCATTCCAGATTTTTCATTTTAAAATACTATTCGACTATAATCTGTGTGCATCTAAGGTTATTACTTAAACCAAATTAGATCATGTAACATCCTTCACAGATCTACAATACATTTCTTTTGTAGTTTCTTATTACCTTTATAGTTTTGCTTAACATTCATACATGTTCCTAAGAAAGTAAACTGGGAAAAATACATATCCAAAGGAACACAAGAATGGGAGTGGCAGAAAGCTGTATCTGAACTTTTTGATGAGCGTCCAGTTTGGGCAAAAGAGGCATTGGCTGAATGCTTACTTCAGAAAGGGATGCATTTTAGAGAAGCCATGCTGAAAAGGTGGTCTGTGTTTTAGATTATGTTATATGTACATATCAAAATTGTATGCATGCAATACATATTAGGAAAATGATTGATTTTAGAACATTCTATTTATGAGTTTGTGGATCTTGCAAGAGTTGCAGGCTTCTTTTCAGAGTAGCGTACTACTTTTCTCAAGGACCATTTCGTAGGTTGTGGATAAGAAAAGGATATGATCCTCGCACAGATCCCGAGACTCGCAAGTGAGTTATTTCCTAGATGAAATTCTAATTTGTTTTATTTTCATCATCAGTTTCTTCTTTGAGGTGGCTCAATGATTGCCTTTATGTGGTGCAACAGAGATTCTAAACATGCTATTTTCCATTATACACTTATATAGATATACTTTTAAAGGATATGTGTGTTTTAACTGACTGGTTTTTAGTATTCTATACTGCCCCTCACTATCTACAGAGTTATTTTAAAAGATTTCTTGTAACCAATATAAACTTTTAGGAGACTCCCTCCGTCAATTTGTTGTGCTTGTTTTCCTTTTTTGTCCGCCCCAATTTATTGTGTCTATTTCCATTTATCTATTTACAGAAAGCATTATGTGGTTCGTATTGTTTCTCTTCTAAGCATACATTTAAATGACACAGTGTTCACATTATTAATCTCTGTATCTGGTCAAACTTCAAAGCAGGCACAACAAATTGGACAGAGGAAGTATGTCTGTTACGTGCCTTCTGCAAACAATTACTAGTTTCTATATCTTGTAACTGAATGTTATCTTGTGTCAATCAAACACATTTCCACCTTTCAAGGCTTACGATTTTCACTGTAACAAATATGAATATTAAATTACGAGATGCTTTAGTTACTGTATGTGCTCACTATTTCCAGCAGCAGTATCTAAAGTCAATATAGTAACACTTGCTCGTGACTCTGCTTGAACAGATTCCAAAGTATTGATTTTCGAGTACACAACCCATTGTTGCAAAGCTACTGTGAAGCTCAAGCAGAATCCGGGTACTAATGTTTATATGCATATAGATTGTCTGTAACTTGTTCTTTGAAGTTTTTTTAGCCACTCCATCTGCTTTTTAACACAGGCTTTTAAATTTGTTAAATTGCTTTTAAAGTGGTAAATATTTGAGAAGGATCTGGATAATCCAAAGGACAGAAGTGGTCCATCTAATTATACAACGGAATAATATGGTTATCAAACTGAATAGTGCCATATCTAAACCATATTTTCTATCACTAGACTTTTATGTGGTTTTTAAGACAGATAGTTTAACCAGGCAGAATACAAAAATCTGGTCTCAGGTTGAGCATTGGATAAACTATCATGCCCTTCTTTGTTTGACCTGATACGATGTGGAATATTTGACTACCTGTTTGCAAATTTTTAAGAATAATGGGTTTGGGATTATGCTATATATTCATTTCTTTGTACAGAGTGAAGCACAGATGGAAGGATTTATGCTCATTTCAAGTTTTCCCTTCTAAGTGCCAAACATCATTGCAGCTTTGTGATCTTGTCGATGATTACATCCGAGAAGAGATCAAAAAACCACATAAGACAACGGAATGCAGTGTATGTAGCATTAAGGATTATTGTAGTAATGATGGGCTTGGTTTTTTTAGCTTGATTTAGGTTGCTTTATGATAGATCTATCAGTTTTCTTATTTTGCTTGGCTGGCTCTTCTTCTCCCTTGTTTGCTCTACTTGTATAGTTAGCATGAGTTGAGGGTGAGATTACGGAATTTGAAACATTTGACCAGTTTATATCTGCTTAAGCTGTTATGCATGGACTTGGAATAAAAGAAAGATAAACTTTCATTATTAGACACACAAGCTCTCTGAAATTCCCTTCACAGTGTCTTGGAAACTATATAGAGCATGCAAATTGCAAGTGTTGGGGGGGGGGGGGCAGTGTAGTTGGCAGCGTGTTCATTGTCCGAGAGGCCCATTTTGTCTTGCTACATTTTTCATCAGAGACGCTGCAACATGACGTGTTATCGAGTCCGTGACCGGTCGGACAATCTAGTGCTTTGGACCGGGTGGTTTCAAGTCCTTCCAGAAGTTTTACTTATTTATGATTGTACCTATATTAGATTGTATTTCTAATGCACAAACTCTTCTCCTTGAGAGAATTCAAATGCTACTCCGTAGTATGAATCTTTTATGCTTGAGTACTTTTCACTGAAAGTGAGCAAGTTCTCAAAGATCTTTAGCTCTTTTTCATGTTTACACTTGAATGAATCCATTCAGATTTAATTCTATTTTACAGAGTATATGATGGACTATTCTTCTTAATGCCTCTCTCTCTCTCTCACTCACACCCACACACACAATACAATTTGTCTTACAGTGTCAAAGTGGATGGTTCCCCCTCAATGTTCTCGAGAGTCTAAGATTGCGTGCTTCTATCAGATTTGTATCTGTCTACCCCAATTCTGGTGCAGAACCATTGCTAAAAAATCTCTATGCCCGCTTTGAAAGATCAAAGAGACCTCCACCAGAAAAGGATGTGATATCTAAAGAAGCAAAGGAACAACCAGATGTTGATCAAGGTCAGACTTCAATGACAGTGCTTCACTATTCCCGATTCTTCATAAACCCAACTATTATGTGCTGTCAGCTGTGTGTAGGAGTTTTAATGGATACTGTTCTATTGAGGTTCGTGTTTTTACGAACCCTGAATTGGTCACATATTTTAATACGAGAATAACAACAAATCTCAGTATTTTCCTAATCCTGTTTCTTTTTTAATCTAGCGTTTGAAATTTAGTAGCCATGGGTGATTAATTTTTGCACAACCATTGACTACCCACACCCAAGATAAATTATTTTACCCCGTAGTATAAATTAAGGCCTCCACTTTCGTTGGATCCAACTGGGTTGTAGTTGTTGAAGGCTTCCACTAATGTGGTATGTTCTGCTTATTAGCAGAAACAGGATAACCACAATCAGATGTAGCATTTTATCATGCATACCCCCACGGCCCCACCACATGCACACACACACACAGAGGCGTGTGTACATCATATATTCAATTTTGAACTATAGCATGTGTTGTGGCTATGCTAGCTTTCAGAGTTCCACTCACTCTAAGATGGTGTTTGTTATGCATCAGACATGGAAAACAATGAAGGTACCGAAGCTGATGATGAGGGTGAGGATGAGGTTGAGGATGAGTTTGAAGGACTTGACCTGGAACACAATGAAGATAACAAAGTGGATGATGGTGACGCAAATGAGGTTGAGGATGTCAATAATGATGCATTTGAAGGACTAGAGATGGTTATAGAGTTGAAAATTGCTTACTGTAATTGATGCTCCTTCATTTTCTAATGGTTCTTTTACTCTTACATTTGTAGGTTGACCATGAAGGGAATCTGTCTTCAAAACATGGCTTATGTATCCTTTAAAGAGTACCACATCTAATTTAATTGTGATGATAGTTTAGAATGAAGTTTCAATTCCTGCTTAAACAATGAAATCACTGTATCAGTTGCCAAAATTTCAATGAATTGTACTTAACATGTAGATGCAGACCATGACAGCATATCGAGGACATACTTGCAAGAGCTTTTTGGTAACTTCCCTTCTAGCACGGATGGAATGAGTGAAGTGCAAGATGACCAGAGCATTGGAGAGTATGAGATCTATGAACAATATGGCAATGATGATTACTCCGAGGATGATGACTACTAAGATGTCAAAAATAGCCGGTATGGTACTTCTTTTATTTATATTAAATCAGTTTACTTACTTCTACTGTCCATTGGCCATTACCAACTGAGGGTTAAAAGATTTAATATTGACAATGTTTTAGTTTTGGGCAGTAAATGTAGTAAGGCATCTAGGGTCTGAAGGAAACCATTTCTGTGTTTTTACAGAGGTAAGGCTGCATACATCTTGACCCTTAGATCGGAACGGATTTGGGAGTATACTGGGTTGTTGTAGTTACTTGTTTACTTCTCACTGTTAAACAACTCCCTCACTTCGAGGTGGGAAGGAGGGAAGGAGGGAGGGTGTGAGTTTCAATTTTGTTTTTCTCATGTAGGCTGCCAAATTGCAAACAAGTTAACAAAAACAACCCTCTGACTGAAGTCTTACAAATGAGGTGTGGGGTGAGTGTACGCAAACCTTAAATTAAGTTAAATACTAAAAGCAGTTCTTTTAGAAGTATGATTTCATCACTTTTTACATTTGTACCTCTGAACAATCATGACTACTTTGTTTTTGGGATAAGAGGGAAGTTTTCAGCTGGGTTATGGCTCTAGGGGATTGGGGTGGGTGGTGGTGTTTGGCTTAGCATTTTAGTAGCACTTTTTCCCTAAAGACGCTTCTTTTAAGTAAAATATATGCGTGTTAGATGTTTGATGGAGCGTTTTATGTTTTAACACTGAAACCAAATACAAGTTGTAGCCTTTTAATTTTTTTATGTTTTGTAATTTTTTGGCCGCGATTTATCTAAGAAACATATCAATTTTTTCAGTTAATTTGCACAAAATAAAAATCCAGCCAACTAATTTTTCACGCTTAGAGACAATTTTTTACCAAACAATCTAAACCCTCGATTGAAATGATGTTCTGGAACTTAATATGTACTCCCTCCATCTCCAAATTAAATTTCTAGTTTGACTTCACAGGCTTGAAGAAAATGGTGAAAGTGAACTTTTGTTGTTGGAATTTGTTTATAAGAGAAATCTTGTGTGACACATTCTTGAAAATTGTGAAGTTTATTTTGGGACGGCCAGAAAATGAAAGTGTGAATTTAGTTTGGGGGCGAAAGGGGTATATTTGTTTAGCTGAGCTTGTGGTTTACTAAAGGACATGAATTGCTCTTGTATATGGTGTTAGACCAGAAGCTCACACAGAGACAATGGAAGATGAGGTATTGAGGTGGATGGAAGAAAACTAGAAAACTTCCAAGAATATTTTTTCTTTTTTTAATTCAATTCCAACATGTCTTTCAATTACATTAATGGATCATTTTGAGTATCTTTTCAATTTATCTCTAGCTGAGTTCAGTTCGTCACTTTTCTGTTAGAATTATAATCAATTTTAAGTTCAGTTCAGCGGAACAGAACACACTCTTATTAAGAAATTACAATCAAGCCACGATGGTCTAGTGGCATGATGCCATGTATTCTAGGGTAACAACAACCCCAACAAAGTTTCAGAACAGACCTTGCTTGGAAGTAGAGAGGTTTTGCCTTGTATCCTCCGGTCGGTAAGAAAAAAAAATGAAATCTATGAACCCACTCTCATAAGAGCCATATGGGCCCCCATTTTGTTGGACAATTTACTTGATGTTACTTGACTCCTATTTACGTGTCTAGATCGACCACTTTGTACATTTTTTATCGGTCCTTTTATGACATCGTTGCACACATCAAGTGATTTAGATCGTCTTCCCATCCCAGAAATGCATGGTTTTCAAACCGCTTATACCCAGTACATCCCTTAATTGCTTTGGCATCTTTTAACGTGTTTCTCTTCGTTAATCATGTACAGGTGAGGATATATAACATATGAGATGGGTGATATACAGATCATGCTTATACACCTCTTTTTTTATGCAGCCAGAGATGATGATGATGATGAGAAGCATGTCATGCCATCACATTCTAATATATGTGCACAAAATGACTCAATGTGCTTTGCCAACTTGGTGCACATATCTTCTGATTACTTAGTGAAGGTTGGATGTTAAGAATGCATCTATCTGGGTGGGCTTTACATTAATGTAATATAGATGACATAACTTGCTTGATGTAAAATTTTGGGACCATGAGAACATGTCATTTTGTTTAGGACTTTAAAATCACAAAATCTCTGTATATTTATTGATTCCATTGATTGCTTGACTGGATTTTGAATACACTTATTTCATGATTTTTGTTGTTTGCAAATGTAGAGATGAATTGCAATAACAGCCCTGCCTTTTTTGGAATACAAATAATTCTATTATAATGTAGTATCAGTTCATACATTTTAAACCCATTAAGCACATGGAGTTATTACCCTCACCGGGGATTGAACTTGTGACCTTTCATATGAGAGAATCACGACCGGGGATCGAACTTGCGGCTTGCCTTCTCTTAGTCCTCATAGGTGATTTTTTTATGAGATTCAAGCGCTAAAGATGAACTAGTTTATGCCCTTGTTTTTTTTTGCTTATTTGATTTTAAATGCTTTAAATAAACTCTGGGCAAAAATTTACAATATCGAAATTTTAAAAGCAACCACAAAGATTCATAACCATGAAAATATAAGTGTGCAAGGCTATAATTGAGAAATGAAAAGATCTATTATCATGTATCTAAAGGTTTCTCACAAAAACTTTTATTTACTTTTCTTTTTTTAAATTAAAAATGTTTACTTAATTAATAAATAAATGCTTATTTGGCTTATATAAAAGTTAACCATGGACTTTGGTTATGTGCAAGAAATTGCCTAAGACATATAACGCTGGATGTATTTGATGAACTAAACTAATATAAGTTTTGGTTTTGCTAATATTAAGGCTCCGTTTCTTTCAATTTATTTTTTCTGATCTGATCAAATATTTTGTAGTTCTGGTCTGATCTCATCTGATTGAATTCGATCTAATCTGATTAATTATGATTTGATTTAAAATTCAAATCAATAATTTGATCTGACTTTATAATAGTTTTTGAAAATTGTAATGATAATTTATATTATAAAATAATCAATATTTTTTATTCTATGATTATTTTTTAATGAAATAAAATTAGTTAATTCATATATTAGAATAATCATTCATATTATAATGTAATAATATTTTTCATTTATATTTTATAATGTAATAACTTTAAAAACTCAAATTACAGGTAGCAATAAAAATGTATTTTAAAAGTAGAATTATATTGACATTGTCAATGTATTTTAAAAATAATTTTTCTGACATTTAATTAAGGATTACTTTCTCTGTTTTCTATTTAACTTGTTTCTAAAGTTTATTCTTTTTTATTTTTAAGAAAAAAAATTGTGCTTCATATCATTCTATTTTTCTCTACATAAATTATAATCGAACAAAATTTTCATTTTCTTTCTTCTTATATTTTTTCAAGAGAAATTAAATTTATTTTTTGAAAGAATCATATGAAGTGAAACAAGTAAAAAATATTGAATTTAAAAAGTATGGAGTAATAACAATAATGATAATGATAATGATGATGATAATAATAATTCCTAATAATAATAATAATAATAATAATTCTAGATTGGATCTGATTTGATTGGATTTGATGTGAGATCTGATATGATTTTAATAAGAATAAGAAAAAAGCAAAAAAAAAAATAAGTTAAACGAAACGGAACCTAAGTTTTCAAAATTAATGTTTGAGGAACAACAAAAGAGATTGAGCTTTCAATTTTAGAGGCACGCACACTCTTAGCGTTTTGACATTCATTTCTGATACATGTCGCAGATATTTTCATTTTCTTAGAAATAGCCTCCCTACTTCCGAGTAGGGGGAAGGTTTGCGTACACACAACTTCTCCAGATCCTAATGTAGTGAGATTCAACTGGAATGTTGTTATTGTTTTGTACGCATCCCTCTATGCATCCGATATTATCCCTTCGCCAAATACTTAACTAAGACCAAGATATATACTTCATATTCAAGAATAGAATTTTTAGTACTCGGTACTTCGTATCATATAATATCAACACATAACATTTAAAAATATTGTCGAATGCAATAAAAATGTCAAATTGTGATGTTTCACAATGCCAATACTCCTATTTAGATTATAAAAATATGGAAAACTTTATTTTGTTATAAATTTCATTTTTTTAACAAAATTTGAAAAAAAAGAGACTTGAATGGTCTTTGGAAAAATATTTGAAGTAAATGAGATTGTACTTTATTTTTGGAAATAAAAAAAGGAAAAGCAAACTTGAACTTCAATGCCGGAGGCTAGAGTGTAAACGATCCGAATCGAAGCGAATACCGATATATTTGAATATGTATTTGTTTAATTTTTTCGAATATGAATCCGAATCCGAATATGAGACGAATTCAAAATAAGATTTGAATAAGTATTTGATTAATATTCGAATAGTTATCGAATCATAAACGAATATTTGAATAATCATACTATGTAATTTATATGATGGACCAATATCAATTTGTAATTTAACTTATGATACTCTTTATACTATACTATATTCCGTATATAAAAACATTAATACATTTGCATCTTACACAAATTATATTTTATAAAATATAACTATTAAAAATCATATGCTTTAGATTTTTGTGTTACATACTTACATTAATTTATTGAATTCTTAGTATTTTAAATACACTTTATACTATATTACTTTGCTTGACTTTTGATGTTGAAAACATGGTTGTGTATATATACATATATTCGAATATCATCCGAATCGAATATATCCCTATTTGTATTTGTATTTGATTAATATTCGAATCAAAAATAATATTTGAATTTGAATTTGTATTTGAATAACGCGAATTCAAATCATCATATTCGAATACAAATCCCGAATCGAATTTAAAATATTTGATTTGCTAAAACAGTGAATATTTCGTTGATGCTCTTCTCTGTAAATACCCATAATCACTTTCCCGGACTCGGAGACTTTCTGCTTTTCCGCCGGCGTGGATCACAAGAGCCCATAAGAGCACAAGTCCACTCCCAGCCATCGTCTACGCTGTAATGAAATACGGTAGAACAACCTAATTGTTGATTGCCGATTTTCTTCTTCTTCATCAGATTATTAGCATATTAGCGTCCGATTCGCACTGCAATTTTCTATTGCAATTTCTAATTTTATTGTGCAGTTTGCAGTCTGATCTGAGGATTTAGTATAGAAGTTGCATAACTCAATAATATAATTCTTTTTTCCTGCCAAAAAAGTTGAAATTTGCGGAGTATATCTTTGTGTTTTGCTTGTCATCCCGTGAAATTTGTGGGGAACCAAGACACCCTCATTCGGAGTGTTTCATTGCATTACTATTTTTTCTGAATTAATTTTTTTTCTTTTCACCAAACCCTAATTAAAGGAACTCGGTTCCTTAGTTGAGTGAAGTCATTCCTCTTTTGCTCACTAAACACAACCTAAAACAATGTGAAGAATGAAAAAAGTTAGAACGAATTAGAAATTCAGCATCAGCTTAATTATTATCATAAGTGTAATTAAATCATTTAATTACCTGTTGTTCATCCTTTGCCTGTTGCCTCTTTTTCTCAACTTCAAATCACCAATACGCAATACACACTGAGGAGAGAGGTATTCACCATAGAGTTTTGTGGTGGGGTTTTCAAATATTACAGTGATATATACATCTCTTGTTAATTGTATTTTTTTTTTTTGAATTTTCAGAATGGGTAATATATTCGTGAAGAAACCTAAGATCACAGAGGTTGATAAAGCAATCCTTTCTCTGAAGACCCAGAGGCGCAAGCTTGCTCAGTATCAGCGGCAGGTACCCTTTAATTTTAGTTCAAAAGAACGCTTTTTATTGGTTACACTCTGCTTTTTTAAAGATTTTAACTTTGCTGTGATTGGAATCAACCAAATTTTTTCAAATATACGTAGTATAATTCTAAGTAAATCTTTCAGCTGGAGAATGTTATTGACGCCGAAAAACAAGCTGCAAAGGACTTACTCCGTGAAAAGAAAAAGGATAGGGCTCTATTAGCTCTGAAAAAGAAGAAGGCGCAAGAGGAATTACTGAAGCAAGTTGATGCTTGGCTGATAAATGTTGAGCAACAAGTAATTACACTCACTTCCATTGGAAATACGTTGTATATTCTTCAAAGTGTTATTGCTTCACCATTTATTTAGATCTATGAGTTAAAGTATCAATATGGCTCAGTTGGCAGATATTGAGTTAACTAGCAAGCAAAAAGCTGTGTTTGAGAGTCTGAAAACAGGCAATAATGCAATTAAAGCAATACAAAGTGAGATTAATCTTGAAGATGTCCAAAAATTAATGGATGATACTGCAGAGGCTAAAGCTTATCAAGATGTAAGCTTCCTTTCATTCTTTTTGTTTTGTTTTATGATGCCTGTCAGATATTATCGATCTAAAACATGCGAATAAATAAGAAATAGTTAACATTCAAATAAAAACTACTACTGCAACTGAGTGTGGGATACTCTTCATTTATTGAAAGTGGTCTGTGGGCATCATCGGGTACTTTAAAACACATGCTTATCAATGGAATTGGCCAAACAATGACTGTGAATTGTTTATTTGATGAGCATTCAATGGAAAAAATTATTTGTTTTCCGTAGGAGATTTCTAATTCTTTTGTTGTTTTGGTTGTTGTTGAGTTGGGGTACAATTGTACCCTTTTTTTTACCCCATTCTATGGTACTCGGGATCAAATCTTATTACTATTCCTGACATTTTTAGAACATGCTACCAAGTACCCCCACCTTTTGATTTCATTCTCCCACTTTTAATTCTTTGGTCTGACCAGACATATTTGGGAGATTGCTCTCTCTAATATTTTCCTTCTATTATTCTATTTGTGTTTGTTTTTGTAGGAGATCAGTGCAATCTTGGGGGAGAAGCTATCAGCTGAAGATGAAGAGGAAATTCTATTAGAGTTCGAGAATCTAGAATCTCAGGTTCGTTCGCTTTATAAACAGCATATACTAGAAGTTAACCGAGTACTGATTTCTTTCCATTTTTTCTTATTCATTGGCTGGTATACTGGCTCTCATGATACATTAGGGTCTCACTTTTTTCTCTTGTTATAATTTCAAAAAACACATCATTGTCTCTTTGGTGCTGGTTTTGATTTATCCTTTGAAACAAACTGTGGATTAAGAGCAGTTATTATCGACATGAAATTTTATTTGTTTTCTTCTTGTATAGATGATTGATCAAGAACTGCCCAATGTTCCCGCTTCATTACCATCTGAGGAGA
This sequence comes from Cuscuta australis, assembly GCA_003260385.1. Taxonomy (NCBI): domain Eukaryota; kingdom Viridiplantae; phylum Streptophyta; class Magnoliopsida; order Solanales; family Convolvulaceae; genus Cuscuta; species Cuscuta australis. The sequence continues at coordinate 1,307,645 of NQVE01000098.1, read as the reverse complement.
AAGAAGAGAAATTGGATCTCCCTGATGTACCAAAGAAAGCGCCAGTCATTTCTGAGTCAGATGATGCATTAACTGCAGTTCCCGAGAAGAAGAAAGGTCTCCCTCTTTCTCTCTAAATCTTTTCTTAATCCCATACATACACCCATTACATTAATAATTTCTACAAGTGGATCCGTGTATCCTCATAATCTAAAGTTCTGCAGTTATGGAGGAACCGTTGCCTGCTTGAAGTGAACCAGTCTCACAGGCAATCAGGCATTCTTCTTGAAGCAGCCACGCCCGCTAAAATGTGTATTGTATTTCATTGGTGTGCTTTAGTATATTCATTTTAGCATAAGCGGATGGATTCCGTTCTCAGATCTGTACACCGGAATTTGCACTCTTTGTCTGCGTCCATGACTGATTGAAAAATACAATTGTATACTTGTGTGTAAAACCAATTCTTTGTTTTATCGTCAAACTCGAATACTACCTCTCTCCCAAATAATTTTTTTGTGTTCGACTTTCCTGTTTAATAAAATTGTTGAAAACGGGTTTAGAAGAGAAACGTTCCGAGATCATTGATTCTTTTCTCCGAAAGGAAAGTGATTTTTTTTGGACAAATGAAAAAAGGAGTATATGTATTGGTTTTACTTCTAGCTTCAGCCTTTGGGCTCTTCACCATAGCACATTTTCTGACAATTGAGAGATGCATCTTTCTAGTGATCATTGCCTGCTAGAAGTGATACAAATACATTTTCTTGAATTCCTTATTTGGCTCAACTTCATTAAGAACAGAAGACTCAACTAAAACAAAGTCAACACTGTCATTCCATATACTCCCCTTTCATGCACAAATGATACTCCCTATTACAACGTCAAGACCAGATAAGAACATTTTCTCTCAGGGTTCGTTTGGAAATCAAGAAAGTAAATTCAAAAAAATAACTTTTGGAAAGTCATTTTTTTAAAAAACATTTCTCTTTTTTAGTATTTGGCTCAAAGTCTGAGAATGAAATAGAATGAAAAAGTAAGACTGTAGCCTTATTCTCAACACTAAAACAAGGTAGTATAACCAAAAATCAACTCCCAAATCTTCCTAGTTGAATTATAGAAGACCTGGAGGGCGTTGGTGTACAATGTTACAAACTCAGTACACTTTGGTTCCCATGACATTGAACAATATTACAAATTTTGACTCCACAGTCAACTAAATTTTGTGGCATGCAACTGACGAGGGTGTGGGGTATTTTCGGGCCGGGCCGGGGGTGGAAGATTTATCGAGGGATTAGAGGGGGTAGGAACCATCATTTTCGAACGGAGCATCGTAGATGCCCTAGTCGGGGCTCATGTCATAGGATCACATGGAGAGTTCATGTCACCCGTACCGCTATTGCATATTTCTCCAACAATAAAGGCGTTTGGTCCTAAAGTAAATTACTTATTTGGTTCAACTTCATAGAGAACAATTGAGATTGAAACATAAAACAAAGTCAATAGAGCCATTCCATAAACTCCCCTTCCCACCACAAATAAATATACTCAACCATTTAACAAATGAACAAAAGGGGCCAATTTTCCCTCTCTCCCAATTGAGTATGGCTCTACTCCATCTAAACCTGTCCAAGCAGGTAACATTTTTTTTCTATAAATAAATCTGATGATCTACAAAGGAACAGGTGACAATTTTCTCCAGCAAAATATCGAATCTTCTCGATTAGTCAAGGTAAAAGAGAGAGACGATTTTCCTCATGTCTTTAGCTTCTTGACAAGTCTCCATTAGCAATCTGCTATCATGGAAGGCAAAGCAAATGACTTGCTGTACTTGTGAGATGATGTCCAAGTTACATAGCCTGCACAACAAAGAAGCTCGCCGAGTCATATATAACAACCGTATCCATTTTGGATGTTTAAACAGTCGAGTCGAAACATTTGTATCTTCTCTTCCTCAACCAATGATGAAAAAATGAAACACGCAAAAGAAGACTGACAATTACCTGCCGGCTTCTATCAATGTGAGATGGTCATTGTAAGGTTTCTCTGTAACATTTTTCACCTGTAAATGTAAGAATAACTTCACCAAGGGTATGTTTGTATCCCGGACAATGCAATGGGGTGAATCGAAGAAGCCAAGAAAAGTTTTTATTTTTGGTTTTACATTTGAAAAAGAAAACATGATTTTTTTTATTTTTAGCATAAATTTATACTTGGAAACCGCCTCTCTACTTTCAAGTAGGGGTAACCGGAGAAGCCAGGGAATGTTTTTTTTTTTTGGTTTTACATTTGGGAGAGAAAATATGATTATTTTTATTTTTTAACATGAATTTATATTTGGAAACCGCCTCTCTACTTTCAAGTCTGAGTACAATCACTCTCCCCAAACCCTATTTTGTGTGGTATTTACTGGGTTTGTTGTTGTGCTTAACATAATCATATAAACATAAATAAATAAATACTTTCCTTCACATTTTCTCCCATAATTTACTCTTATATTTGTTCCTTCATATTCTCTCTAGTAATTTCCCGGCACCAAATGGACCCTTAACACACATATTGAAAGAGCTAAGAAACTACTAGTCCACTACCAAAGGAGGGGTGTTCTCAACCACATTTTCATTAATGGCAGGAAATAAAAGTAAGACAGCTCTTACTTTAGACAGCAACTCTTGGCTTTCGGGCGGCTGCTTGCTCAGACTTTGTGGCAATATGACAGTCAGCAGTTCCGGTTTCTCAGCACGGAGCGCACCTCTAATAACTGCAGCATTGGTCCCTGAGGCACCCGATGTAAAAATATGGTTTTTCTGGAGGAAAATGAATACCCCAAAAAAAATCACAACCAGAAAGTAAAACAAAAAAAGGTTTAGAAACCATGAAAATGTACAATATTCACCACTAATTAAATCAACCCCATCATAATACCGTTATAACCAGAGCATAGCTAAGAATCTCAACAAGTTCTTGATGCATGAATCCCATATCCCGAGTTCCAAAAAAACCAATATTTCTTGGACCTTGTTGTTGTATTGCTAATAGCTCCTGCCAGACAACAAGTCTTTGTTTAAGCGAGTTCACCAAGCTAGTTACAAATTTAGGAAGAGAGGATAATGACATACCTGTAAATAATCCACATCAGGAACTGGCTTGTATTCTGCAACCAGAACTGCACCAGGCCCATCAACAACAGATTGGGCTTGGGTTGGAATTTGAGCAGAAACTTCTGCATCCGACCCAAACATCTGAGTTGTTGCATATTCATCTTCATTCGTTACACCACTGTTACTTCTTAGAGCTCTCTTATCATCTCCATGAAGCCACTATACCAGCACATAGAAAACAGAATCCCCTGGCAGTAAATCATTTATGAAAACCCAAAAGATGCATATAAAGAGAAGATTTGCAGCAGCCAGTAGGTTCTCTTTTGCATGGAAAACTAAATACTTTGAATTTTGAAAAGGAACCGACACCGAAACTTAGATTAGGAATCAAATGAACTTTGATATACTATGACCACAAGCTTGAATATAAATTCCTTAACATTCAATGCACAACTTTTTAAGGGAAAAAAGATACTCCATACAAAATTTGCATTGATTAGGAAATTTATAGGCAATTTTGTTCTGCACAAACAAAATGAGGATATGCAATAATGAAAGATTACATTTGCAATAAAGTTTCCTACACTACAACAAAAAAAATCAATTCTAGACACTTAATCCTACATGCTTGAGGGTAGCGTTGCACCCTCATTAGAAGAAAATAAGTTCAAGACGTTTATCAAAGCCCAGCGGTACACGCACACTTTTAAGCATCAAGAATATATCAATATTTTTTATATTGCGTCTGGCCAATTGTAGACCACTCTTTTAATATCCTTAACCTTTTCTCTTTCAGTTCTTCTTATCTATTCGTTTCTTCATCATTTCTTTTCTCTAGATCTATTAATTATCTTTGCATTTTCTTTCCATATAAGAATTAAAAAATCAATCTCATACGCCAATGGAAACAAATCAAGTAAGGTGATGTGAAGCGAATGCCGTCGCTAAGACTATCATCTGCATCTCCACTGCTCATCAGAAAAATGTGAGTTTAGATCTACAATTCTTATAACCAAATTCATTACGAAATATGTCCCAATCTATTTTCAAAATAAGTAATGGGAAGAAACATACTCTAGATCTAAAAAAGGTTATTGGAACACCGAACACGATATGTTCATCGTTATAACAAGTATAGCTAGATCTGGAACACAGTTCTTAATTTTTTTAGCAATATATGCTTATGCATATTATATAGCTGATTTTGATTTTATTTCTGTCGGCGATTTGGCACATAAATTGAGCTCTACAAACCTTATTCCGTAGAACACACTTCACCAAAGTCATTTTGAAGATGAAACTTAGTTTATCATCAGATTTTTTATTTTTATGATTATTCTACATAAAGAGTTCATGGTGTTGCAGATTTTTTTGTACTTAGAATTAGGGAGATGACATTTCATATTGAATATACAGAGTACTAGCTAGAGTTGTGTAACGCGCAAGCTGTATACGGAGTAATTTTTTTTGTCATCTCCAAGCTGTATAATTAAATGTGCCGAATTGAATTTTTTTACTCCCTCCCATATCTTTCTTCTCACTTTCCTTTTTGGGTTGTCCCATATCTTTCTTCCCGTTTCCTGAAATGGGAAAAAAATTAATTGTTAAAGACTATTTTACCCTTGTAAAATACGGAATACACTCAATGGACCCTTCCTAATCTCTGCCGTCAGCCATCTTCTCTGTTTCTTCTTTCATGGAGCAGCGATTCAAAGAGGGAGAGTCGCAGATGGTGGCGATACACAAAGCCCGGGCTGGATTTCAAACCCTAAACCCCTGCTCTGGTTTCTGATGGTGTGCAGCCACAGAGCAAAGGAAGAAGTTTATTCGTTCCTTCAATTTTTTATAAGCAAATCAAACAATTTATCCGTTCCTTAAGGGTGTCTTTTCTTTCTCTTTTGAAGGTGAGATATAAATTTACTTTGGGGTTGTTTTTTGTTTCTTTGAGGTGGATCTGAGCTTGGGGTGAGGTTCTTCTTATCTATCAGAACAAAATTGGGGATTTTGTTTTTCTTTGGATTGACCTCTTTTTGGGAATTTTAAGCTTCAAATCTGGGAATCCAGTTTTATTCATATCTCGTCACTTTTATTCATAAGCAGATTTGTTTGTAGGTCTGCAATTTGTTTTGAGATCCATTTATATTTCTTTGATTTTCTCTTCGAATTTCATTTCTTGAATGTGATGAGATCGATTTTGATTTCATGTTGTTTTTTGATTTTTATTTTGAAGAAGAAAAGACTAGAATTGTGGTGAAAGCGCAAGTTTGAGGTCAACAAAGATTTGTGGTGAAGAAGAAGAATGGAGAGCTGGGCAGTACGTGGAAAGCACAGGTTTGAGGTCGACAAAGAGGAGACGAGGGCAGTAGGTGAAAGGGAAAAATAGGAAAGTCAATACATATTACATTTAACATTAAAAACCATGCCAAGTCAGTACGGGAAGAAACATATGGGACGGAGGGAGTAATCTATTTTGCTAAGTGTTTTTACTTAAATTTATAAAAAAACAAAAATATAAACACAAAATGTGCCGATTTTTATATAAAACCAATTTCTATAGTCAGCTGTTATAAGATGAGAAAAAGTAGACATTTGCAAATTTCTAAGTGTCAAGCTTGATTCTAGACACACGAATTCCTGGCATCTCACCAAAGTGTGTAAATTGTTGTTTTTACTCACTAGAAACGGTCTAGATTCTACCAAATAAATGTCAAGAGTCGGCTCTTTTCTTGTAGTGCTATCAATTGTGTAACTGTAGATATGAGATCACACACAGGTTCATTTCCTGGTTTATACAAAGTGCTGAGCTTTATGGAAGAACGCTTCTGGAAAAGGTGGAATATATGCATACTTCCACTCATGGAAATAATATACTCCGTATTCACTTTTTAGGATAAAACATAGAGAACTAAAAAGGTCAAAGGTGTGGCAGGTGGTAAAGTAGTTGCCGCCGAGTGGCAAGGTGAAGATGAAACAAGCTTACTAGTGATTCTGAGATAGGTTACATACTGACATGATAGGAAGATGATAAGAGCCTAACTGTGATTCCTTGAAGAGCAAAGGGTGAAGGGTTCCTTACTTCCTTTAGAATGTGGAAAATACTAGGAAATAGTAATTCTTTGCAGGAAAGAAAATCATGGAAGAAAATAGGAATGTAAGAAAACGGGGGTAAGGGACTAAGGATAAAACTATATACTAGTAATATATTCAATGATTCTCATTCTGTTTATTTATTTAGTTTTGTTATATATTCCCTCTTTCCCTAAATACAAACCCACTTCGACCAAGCTTGTCCCCAAAATGAAAACAATGTGATTGAGATTTATTTAGGGCCACAGACGGAGATAAACAATATGAATCACATAACGTTTCTTGAAAAGGAACAGGGGGGGGGGATTATTTTGGGACGGAGAGAAAGAGCGTGAAGATTAAGAAATGGAATAAACGTAAATGTAAATATAAAATGGGTAATCAAAGTCCATTTTCCAAGGTAAAACCTAAACTAAGATAGAAACCAATGGATTGGCAACGAGAAGAAAGACAGATACAATCCATGACTGGAAAAACATATATCAAGCACACTTAATCAATCAATCTAGTTTGATGCCATTGGCATCAAGCAGAGAAAAAAAATACTGGGCAACAAGCAATCAGTCCAACTAGCTGCTAATTGTCTGAAATTCAGCATCAACATGGAAAAGGGGTGCCTCAAAAGTCAAAACAATTGCCCTACTTATCTCAGGCCACATGAACTCAACTGAAAATCAGGTCAATTTTATTTCTTCTTTTCTTGATCTACCAAACCCAGAACACGAAAAGAAGAAAGGAAAAGAACACACAATCTTAATAAACTATGAAGAAAGATGCGAAGGGGAGTGAAGAGAAGGGGAGAAACATACCGCATGCGTCCGATTAGACGACGCCCGTGGCGAATCGCGACTCCTGAGAGCTGAAGAAGCGGAACAAGAAGACAGAAGCTGGGCTGGAGAGTAGTGATTGAGCGACAAATGGACAGTTTTGGAGAAATTTTGAGGAAGAGGGGACACAGACAGCCTTAATCCCAGCGAAGAACTGCCCATTCTTTCTCCGGTTCTTGTCTTCCTGAGCTGCAAACAAACCCACGTACAGGGGAGGCGGATGTTTGATTCTTTATTTAGTATTACAGTGCTAACGGAGGAATTTTCCTCTACTGTGTGTGAATTTGGCCCCCCCTTTTTCAATTTGCTTTTTGCCACAAATGACAAACCCACGTACACGGGAGGCGGAAAAGGTAGAAAAAGGGATTTTTTTTTGCAAAATTATTTTTAGAAAGGTTCACTTACTTTTTCTAGTGTTATTGACTCTATTGAATCGATAATACATTATTGATTCAAATTATTTTTAATCTAATGATGCACAAAGAGTCAATGTTCCGCCTCCGCTTTGTTGGAGTTCGAACTTGAATGAACATTTTCATGAATCTTGTAGAGTGTGCATTCTACTACTCAAGTCAAGAAAAAAGTTCGAAAGATTTCATTACTACAACAAAGAACAAATGAAATCTTGGAGAGTAGAGTCCCAAAACTACAATAAGACTCAACACACCGAACTAATGTATGAGCAATAACATTAAAATTACGTCTAAAAACAAAAATAGAAACAAAATGAAAGTCAGTCGATATATATTTGCAGTCATCAATAAGAGCAACAAATTAGGAAGAAGACGAAAAAGACTCATGGGTTGGATTGCTTACCATCATCATGCAAGTTGAAAAAAGTTCAACCTCTCTCACGCCTCTCACTATTTGTTATTTTTATGCCAAAGCCTCCCTACACGCCATTACTTCATAAGTATTTCTCAACCTTTTTTGCTTTGAGCAAAAAAAAATTAAGTTTCAAATATAGACTGTATAACCTACTACTTTTCCAGAAGAAAAAAAATGTTTTGACTTCTTTGGTCAAAATAGGAAAAGAAATTTGAGACGAAAGGGGTCATTTCTATTTTAAGTCTTATACTCCTTTCCAAAACAAGCATAAGGCCCCGTTTGGTACACGGAATTCAAACCAAGAAATTGGAATTGAGGACTTCAATTCCAATTCTGGTGTTTGCTAGCACAAAAATCATGTGAATTTGGAATTGATAGTGCAAAAAATGAATTGGAATTGGCAGAATTCAATTCTATGGAATTGAATCTCATGGAATTTCAATTCCAATTCAATTCTAATTCCATCAATTCCGTATACCAAGCGGACCCTAACACTATGTTTGGCTCAAGGATTTTAGAAGGAAAAGAAAAGAAAATGGTTTTCTCTCGTTTTTCTCACCAAAATGGAAGCAATTTGGTTTTCCCTCCACTTGGTACATTTTGCCTCCTCATTTTCTTTTCCTTCCACTTTTCCTTTCTTTTCCCATCTAACCAAACAAGAAAAATAGTTTTCCACTTCATTTTCTTTTTTTTTCCCTTTCAAATTCCTTGAACCAAACATAGTGTAAGTGTTTTTTAGTAAAAGAATTTGTATCATCAACATTGTTTCTTTTTTATTAAGAGATATTATTTTTTTTAATGTTATTGATTCTATTACAATGTAATATTTGTTTATACTATTCTCAACCTATTGACGCACATAGAGGCACACCTTTACCTTCGCTGGGACTCGAACCCAAGTGAATTTTCCTATGACTTTGAGAAGTGGATTTCCTACCACTCAAGTAGAACTCAAGTAGAGACATTGTTTCTTTAATTTCTAAAGAAAAAATAAATAACAAAATTTATGTTTTTTATTTGAAATTCATTTTGAGACATATGAAGTACGTAGTAGTTAATGTGAACTAAAAAAAATCAAATCCCTTCCCCTTTACATCAATCCCACATAATGGCAAGCCAAATGCAACAATAGAAATTGTCCCAAAAGAGATCCACAAACAGTCACAATAATCAATCAATGCACAGAAGAAGAGCAGCAAGCAAATGGAACCCAGTATGTCTTCCCTTTCTTCCTTTCCTTCTTGATATCAACTGATGGACGATACCGTGCCGGGGAATCCCATTCTTTATCCACCTCCTTCTGGCCCTCCTCTGACATTAGAATTGAATTCACCGTGGTGGTGGTGACTTTGGAAGAAGCCGTGGCAGTTTCGTCTTTTTTAGGCGATTTGGCCTCCCCCAGCAGGTTTTTCAAGGGAGTGTGTTGTTGTTTCCAGTTTGTGACTTTGGCAATTCTCTCCTCCTCATTCTTCGTCCTGCCTTGCTGGGACTCTTCATTCCCAACAGCAGCCTTCATGGCAGCAGCGGCTTCATCAGATGGATCTTTGTGCACGTTCTGGTCAACAATGTCGTCGAATGTGTGAGGGTCTCTTTCAGCTTGTAATGTTGTCTCCTGCAAGCTGGGCTTCTCCTGTGCTCCTCCATCAACGTGCAGGGTTGACTCTGAGTGGATAGAAAGCACAGGTTTCATTCATTCGTTCACCATAATGGCCGTACAATCAGTTGATATTGTATGAAACAATGACATGATGGGCTCTTGCAAGATAACTTATTTTCTTGACTAGATGAAGGCACTGCACACTAATCCCTAAACCATTGTTTCTTTTTTTGGTGTGTGTGTGTGTGTGTGAGAGAGAGAGAGAGTGTGTGTGTGTGCAAGATAGTACCTGAAACAGATCCCCAGTTGGCTTCCAAGCTATCAGTTCTGCTACTTGATGCAACTGATTTATCAACTACAGTGGCACCACCATCTTGCTGCTTCCCGGTTTTGTCATCATCATCTTCACCCTTTTTTACAGGAGGAAGAGAACTAACCTCAAGAGCTCTTTTAGCATCTACCACCACATCATTGTTTCCCAAATTCATGTCGCGGTCACGAGGAATTGAAGAAGCTTCTATCACACTTCCATCTTTTCTTTCATCAATCTCATCTGCGCTGGTTGATTCTACTACCGCTGTTGAGGAATCATGCATCGGTTCTGTGTTTCCCATATCGTCGTTTGCAGCAACTTTTTCTCTGTGCTCACTCCCAGCTATCTGTGTGTCAGCAGAACACTGATCCGGCAAATAATCTTTGCTGCTCTCACTTTCAGCAGTAGAAGTCAGTTTTGTTTTATCTATTCCACATTCATAAATGATTTCACTTCCTCCAGATATAATAGCTTGCTTGTCTTCCTCGCAAACACGAGGAGCAGTAGAATTATCATCTGAGCCGTCTAGTGGCTTGCACTGCAAAGATTCATCCTCCATAGGCAAACTATTAGTTGGCTCAAAGTTCAATATCTGTGGCTCCAAGGTAGATGTCGCAGGTCCTGATCCACAAGATCCAAAATGCTCATCTTTTATCACCATCGATCCATATGAATGAAAACTTTCCTCAATGGGATTCTTAATATCATCTGCCTTGGCATCTAAGATTGTGGGAATAGATTGTGTAACTTCCTCTCTCAAATGACTTTCTGAAGACTCGTCCTCCATAGAAAGACTGACAGTTGGTTCCATAGTTAATGCAAGACTGACAGTTGGTTCCATAGTTAATGCAGGTGACTCCGGAGTACCTGTAGCAGATACCAATCCATAAGATTCAAGCTGTTCGTTGTTTATCACCTCTGATCCACCCATATCATTTTCCCCCTCAGCCAGAACTTTGTCACCATCTTTCCTAATCTCATCTCCCGAAGCATCCAAGATTGTTGGAGGCCCAAGTAGGTGCTGGTCAGGCTCACAAGCATCCATTATGAACTGATCATTATCCTCTAGAATGCTTTTATCATCATCTTGTGTGGAGCTAAGTGGTTCAATACTGGTGTCCATGTCAAGTGCAATAGTGGACTTTAAAGATCCCCAATCTTTGTGATCTTGAGAATAGTTTATGGATGATATGCTTTCATCCACAGATAGCATATGCACATCTTTATCTCCTACAAACTCATATTGGCTTTTGTCCTCTGTACCCATATCATGCATGGTAGTAGAATCTTGAAGAAAGACATCACTGCTCTCATTTTCAGCAGAAAAAGACATCTTTGTTTTATCTATTCCACAATCATAAATAATTTCACTTCCTTTAGATATAATATTGTCTTCCTCGCAAACATGAGGAGCAGAAGAATTATCATCTGAGCCGCCCAGGGGCTTGCATTGCGAAGATTCATCCTCCATAGGCAAACTATTAGCTGGCTCAAAGTTTGATATCGGTGATTCCAAAGTAGATGTAGCAGGCCCTGATCCACAAGATCCAAAAATCTCATCATTTATCACCTTTGATCCATATGAATGAGAACTTTCCTCAATGGGATTCTTAATATCATCTGCCTTGGCATCTAAGATTGTGGGAATAGATTGTCTAACATCCTCGCTCAAATGACTTTCTGAAGACTTGTCCTCCATAGAAAGACTAATAGTTGGTTCCATAGTTAACGCAGGTGACTCCGGAGTAGCTGTAGCAGATACCAATCCATAAGATTCAAAATGTTCATCATTTATCAACTCTGATCCACCCATATCATTTTTCCCATCAGCCAGAACTTCACCACCATCTTTCGTAATGTCATCTCCCAAAGCATCCAAGATTGTTGGAGGCCCAACTAGTTGCTGGCCAGGCTTACCTGCATCCATTACGAACTGATCATTACCCTCTAGAGTGGTTTTATCCTCATCTTCTGTAGAGCTAAGTAGTTCAATACTGGTGTCCATGCCAAGTGCAATACTGGACTTTAAAGACCCGTGATCTTTGTGATCTTGAGAATAGTTTAAAGATGATATGCCTTCAACCACGGATAGCATATGCACATCTTTATCTCCAACAGACTCATATTGGTTTTTGTCATCAGTGCTCATACCATGCATTCTAGTAGTAGAATCTTGAAGAAAGTCATCACTTTCTTCACCAACCTCTAAGTTTCTACATACATTCTTGCTCAGGCTACTATTCTCTTTATCTCCCTCTTGCAGTACTTCATCAACTGGAGCATCGACGATATTAGCATGTTCAATCTCTTTTGCACAAATATCTAGATGTCTATCATCGCTCAATGGGGCATTGTCAGTCGTTTCTTTCTCATCCTCCACGGTCAAAACCGCTAGAGTCTTGGATTCTGTTGATTCCAGTTGTTGACCTTTTGTTTCGTCAAGCCCAATAGTACTTTCTTTAGATGTTGATCCGAGCAGAATTGAAACATCCGGTGACTTCATTTCACTTTCCACCTGTTGAAGATCTCCTATTTGGAGTGTCCTTGATGGATCATCAACTGGTTTAAAAGCAAATGGTTTTAATAAGGTAAGTTCTTCTATATATTGGACAGTTTACATGGGGAAAAACAACCAAACCACCCTAAGGTAATATAGATGTATTCGAAATTGCTACAACAAATGTTAATAATACTCCGTATAATACAAAGAAAAATGCTACTTTAAAACCAGGGATGACACCAAGGTTGAAACATTGTCGGTAAACACTGACAGCGTCATTCTTGGTGTCATGATGGTACTGTAGCATGACCCATACTCTCCGTACAAAACATGGAATAATAATTATGACACATTTTCAAGCCTGCAAGATATTAAAGATGCAAATTTCATGGCAATAACTTCCCGTAATATCATCAAGTCGAAAAGGGAAATCCTACATCACATGACAACAACGAATCTAGTCAAATTCTTACCAATAGTAGCATCAACCTTGAGCAATCCATCGCCCTCCTCCTCAAACTTCTCCACATCCCTAACCAACTTCCGAGCAACCTCGGAACCCTCATCCATTCCGGGACTAAGTCCACTATCAGAGAACTCTGCCATAGCATCGGAGAAATGCTCGTCTTCTGATCTAGTAGCAGACTGGCAGCTGCCTGCAACCTCCTTCAAACTTTTGCCTTCAATCTTAGGACCTTATATAAACACAACCAAATTCAGAAACCCCCCAAAAAGCAAAACAACAGAAACTGGTTGTTTATTTATGAACACACAACAGGTAAATCATACTTGGGGTCCGACCCTCGTCGGATAGTGGTTCTTCTTCCTCTGAAATTGCCAAAGGGGTAAGTTCGGGTTGAATGACCTTGTACCCATCAATGGTTCCACATACCTTCTTATGGGCTCTCCTGTGTTTAGCGCTGGGGTGTGGATTCGGGAAAGGCCACCCACATTTACTGCACAAGTAAACCCCATGTCCTGAAAATTTTCAAGAAATCAAAATCCCCTCATTTCAAATCTATCAGACCCCAATATTATAAAAAGAACACTATTTTCCATCATAATTTCATCACCCCAGTACACCACGACTAAAATTCAGCAAGAACAGAAATGATATGCTTCCAGTGGAAACCCCAGTCGGAAAAGAGAGGAATTAATGAACGGCGCAAACAGACCTGACGAAATCGGAGCTCTGTGATCTTGGTTCTCCATGTCTTTCAAGAAAACATATAGAGAAGGCGAGCAATGCGGAGTCTATTGACAGTGAAGGGAAATAAAATGGAGTGCGAGGCCGAGGGGCGAGGGTTCTGATTGGAGGTTGTTGCCAAGAAAGACAGAAAGAGCTGGAAATTGCACAATCATTAGAAGTAAATTGCGGAGTATTCATTAAATTTAAGGTCTGTTTGATAAGTAAACAAAATTATAAATTTTGATATCTTCATGTATTAAATTTTTTTTGAAGTATTTGTTGAGGCCAAAAACAAATTAAATTTGATATTTTCAGATATTGTAAATATGTGAGTTTGATATCTCCCTCAATCATTGATCATTTTTCATCTCATTGTTACCGCCAACCACCTTCGTTGCCGGTCACCTCCGCTTATTACTGATTAAATCATAATTTTGAATCTCTTAAAACAATTTAGTTTGATATTTCAAAACACATATCATTTTTTCTGATTTCATTGCTCATATCTTATCATATCTCCAAAACTCACCAAATGGTCCCTAAGTTACACAGAGTATGCCTAATAGGTGTCAATAAAAATTTAATGTCTAATAAAAACAAACAAATCTTTCGCTCCTAAACTTTTTTCCTTGTTTTTTTCTTGTCCCAAAATTCATTTCTCCTTTTGGTGAATCGAGAATAACGGACAAAATTTTAGATAAAATTAGTCACTTACATTTAAAGTCAAGATCAATTTTCTATCTTAAAAGTTTAAGATGATATGGTACGTGTATCACTTTTTTATATATATGTTGATGGTAGCACTCTTTATTTTTCAATATGAGAATTCCGATATATTTCTTCCTTAAATCACATAAAAAGTAAAATGAGAATGACTTTAAAAGGAATGATGGGGAACTTACTACGTAGTCATTAAACACACATGCGCTAATTAAAGATTAATTGCTTGCTATGATAAAGAAGATGGGTTTGTGGTGGTATGGTAGATCATGTGCGCATTCTAGCACCCTCATGTGCTACGACTTTTCAACATTTTTGGGGCTTTCTTTGTGCTACACACCCCACCATTGCTATCAACATTGCTTCCACCCACTTCTTTACTACATATTTATCTCTACCTATTCCCCACCCACTCTCTAATTTTAATTTTCTTGTCTCCCTACCACATGTTTATGTAGGGAGGGCATGGGTGGTAGCAAGAGTGGGGGTTTTTAGCATTTTCCTATGGGGAATCCAATGTCCTCTCATCTAATTAAAATTTAAACATCCTTAGGATTAGGGAAGAAAATGAGATGATTGAAAGTGAGAAGAAAGAAAATAAGAAGGAAAGAGAAAAATAGAAAGGAAATAGATGTTATTTGGACTGATGGAAAAAGAAGAGAAAAAAGTATAAATGACAGAAAATGTGATTATGTAAAATTACATTTTTATTCTTGTTACTTTTTGAAAGAGCACGCAATATGTAAAAAAGATGGGGAAAAGTACTTGTAATTTATTACGGAGTACAATTTTCTTTCCTATGCTTCCGTTTGAGAGAATATTTAGCTTCACTTTTTCTTTTGCTTTCAGTTCTTTCTGAGTTTTCTCATCAAATCAAACAAATGGAAACACATTGAAATGTGTTTTTTCTCTTTTCTCTTTTTCTTTCTCTCTATATTCTCTCCATCCAAACACACACTTAATAAAAATCTCATATTATAAAATTTGTTTTGGATTAAATCGACTTGTTAGTTTGGTATTCGAAAAGACTATGAAATAATTTTCCTATATCGAACATACTCCTTAAAAAATCGATTATACATGAGATGGTAGCGTTTTTTTGTGAGGGTATTTGTTTGTTTTTTGCTGATAAGCAGATTTTAAGTTATAAATTGCTTATGAGCTAATATTCTTTCGTGGAAGTAAAATAACTTAAATGATATATGATACTGAACAAGCCGCCAGAGCCTTCCAAATCAGCCTATTATATTAAGAAGGGGATTACGCATAAGGAAACCATAAACTAGATTGATAGGATATGATTTTTGATTGATTTGGAAGTTAATGTGTTGATTTTATTCCCATTTCGATTATTGTAAGGAACCTATATCTAACAACCCAAAGTGATAAGAGCAGAATAAAATTGTTATCTTTTTACTTGATTTTCTTTTTCTAGGGAGTTAATCGCCACTCAGTGTGATCTTGTGATACACTCGTGTAGTCGTGTATCAATATATACGTCATTCATATATAAGGAATAATTCACTAAATAAGAGTACAAAATTATGAAAATATCAAAATAAGAGTCATGGGTTTTTTAAACATAAAATAAGAGCTTACTCTACATTGTTACACGATCACACTCATCACATTGTCACACGGTAACTACTACACTATCACTTCCACATTACCATCCACCGATCGTGGTGGTTGACTATTTACACTGTCATCATTTTTCTATCACACTATCAACTCGTACCCTTACATCAGATTATCATTATACTTTTATTTTGATCTTAAAAGATTTAACTTCTATTTTAGTATTTTCATATTTTTTTACTCTTGTTTAGAGAAGATTTGTTTATTCATAAATAGTAAGAGATATTTTTGTAAATAATCTGATAAAAATGGAGAAACCACTACATTGATTTAAAGATAAGTAGCTAATATCTACTTTTTTAAAACTTATAAGCAGTTTATAAATTAGCTTATAAGCACAACAAAATATTTATCAGTTGACCTATAATTTAAAAATAACTTATAAACACGGAGAAACACTTATGAACACATGACAGAGAAAAACTTATATTGTACTCCCTCTGTCTCAAATTAACGCTATATGTGTGACTTTGTGCGGAGTTTACGAAAAATGAAATTGTGTAGTTGGAAGTCATGCAACTAAAAGAAAAAAATGGCTAGCCACAAAAAGCTTTCCCAAATAAGGAAAGAAAAAAATTAATTTGGGACAACCCAAAAAGAAAATAAGTAGGATTAGTTTGGAATAGAGGAAGTATTTAATAACAAATGTCAGTTTCAAGCAAAAGGGCAATACTCTCTTCATCTCTAAATAATTTACACAGTTTACTATTCAAAAATTATCAAAACTTAATTTAAGGACGAATGAAGTATTATTAACGCTTTCATACCAAAGAGTAAATAATTTAAGAACGCATGAAGTATTATTTAATTCATACCAAAACTATGACAATTTTGATTTTCGAGGGGCCTACGTGCTAACGAAATGTTAATTGGTCCATGTGAGTATGTGACCATGTGCAATTGGTGGGTTAGCACATGTTTAGTCGTATTCAATTAGAATTAGAATTATGACTAAATTTAACAACTTTTGTATACCAATGTCTTCACTCACATAACATAGACAGAATATTCAATATTATTTCATTGTGTAATATATGAAAAGACATTGATGTTGGAAATAGCGGTCAAACTGATGCACCCCAACGTTATTTTTTATTAATATTTTTAAAAATTATGTAAAGCTCATGAATTGTTTTATTTTATGCAAATTCATTATTCATAAAATATGTCACATTGGTTCATGAAATACGAAAAATGTCAAAAGACAAAAAACATAAATATTTTATTGTTCCGTCTCATTATCATGTATATAGGTATATGTCTATTTATTTATTTATATGAGATAAGGCTAAAAAAATACTCCCTATAACAATTATTATTATTTTCAAGGTAGAGACAAATAAATATCTAAATTCAATTCAAATATGAATTCGCATTACCTTTAGTAAATACTGCTAAAAATTTGCGAATTTATGATATTACTCACATATGCAATTAATTAATGACTCCGCTGCTCACAAATTATTTTTATATTTATATCTTCACTTCCGCCATGCCTAATTAACCTAATTATAATTTGCGTGTAATTAATTTTTTACTAAACATTTTGATTGATTTAATTAGATGTGTGCTTGGATACATTTTTTAATCCACGCGTGTTTGAGTTTTTACTGAATGTTTTTAATAAATGAACAACGTATAACTTGTAACTATGCATATAAAGAATATATACAATAACAATAATCTATATCCAAACTTATAATTTAGAAACTCTAAAATGTCCCCAAATATAATTTTATTATCCGAATTTGTTTTTATAGCTTTAATTGACTGACTTTGCGTTCTTTTTAATTGAAGGATATATACAATAAAACTGTCACACACATATTACTAACTAGGGATTGAGATAAATATATTTGGACAAACAAAAAAAAGAGAAAATAATTGAAACACAAAATTTTGGTTTTCAATGGCTTAGAGCATCTCCAACCATGTTAAAATGACTTTCTATATGCTATAATTTGACAAATTAAGTAAAATTTCATACTCCAAGAGGCTTGCTAATGTTTGACAAGCTTGCTTAAAAATGAAAATAGCTTGTTACTAATAACAAACTTGATAAAATATAGCAAGCCAAAAAGAAGAAGAAAAATGTTGGTTGGGTTAGTTTTTTCATGTGCCATGACGCATTTGTTCCCTCACTTTCAGTACCACAACGCAAGAAAAATTAATAAACATTATTTTATGTTTTTTACAAAGAAAATAATTTTTTTTACCAAAAAAATTATAAAATTTATTTTATTTTAAGTTTAAATTGCATACTTGTAGAATATTAATTAATTTTTATAATAAAATTTTAAAATTATACTCCATATTTTTATAAATAGTGTACTCTAATAGTGAAATCAATACATTTTTGCTAAATTATAGCAAGCAAAGATTGGAGATGATCATGTAAAATGACTTGCTATACCACTATTCATATGTTAATAAATAATTTTAGCTAGTCATATTTAGCAAGCGTGTTTGGAAATGCTCTTATGGGGTAAAAAGAGACTACCAACTGGTCAAATTTTGTACTCCGTATGAAACAATTTCACCACCCTCAATTGAAACGATTGCAGTGTAAGTTATGTTAACAAAAACATAAAATTTGGGTTTCAATGGCTTATGACTTATGTGACATAAAGAGACTTGTTAAGGAATGTAGTAGGGTTTGTCGTTAACGGGCTCATTCTTGTTGGGCTCGTAATTAGGTCATAGTCTTGTAGCTATTATAAATAGCGGATTTATGTGTAATCAAATCATTCAAGTTCAGTTCTAATTATATTTCTACATGGTATCGGAGCCAACCTGGGAACCTAAACCCTATTCTGCTCTAATCTGTTGCTTCCGTTGTCGCCGTCGCCGGTGGTTTGTCCGGCGACGGTGACATATCTAATCTCTCAACCAAAATCTGTCTCGAGGTTTTCAAAAAAAAATTGTCTCGAGTATTTGTTCTGCTATTAAATTCAGATTTGCCTAGACTAGAGTCAAAGTTTGGCCACCGCTGAAGATGTCTTCCCCGTCAGTGCTTTTGGTAGGTTCCGTCGGCACCAAAGTCCCAAATTATTGTTGTTGCTCAATTCTATCTTTGATCGGCATGCCACGTACTGTTAGTCTACCAAAGTGATTATTTGAATTTGTTTATTCTGTGCTCCAACATCACGAAGAAGGTTTTCAACCAGAGCCAGTTTTGATTGACGTTATTGGCGACTTTGTTTTTGGTTGTTATTTGGTATGTTCAAGTGCAACCATTTGTATGTTCGACATGTTTGTGAGGTTGGTCGCATAGTCGCGCCTCAGTTCGACATATTTGTTTGTGAGGTTGGTCGCATAGTCGCGCCTCAGTCCGGCAGCATGGCTTCCAAGTTTGGGATGCTTGTTAGTTGTCCCTGTGTCACCGCGTGGGAGTCATTCGTCATCAAAATTTATTGTTCGTTTGCAGGGCCGGTCACCTTCGTTCGTTGTTGTCACAGCAGATCAAGTTCAAGTTATTTATCAAGTTGTTTTTAGTCTTAGTCTTGTTTTAATTGTCCAAGTTGTGCATTCCTTAATCTCATGCTCAACTTGAGAGGGAGTGTTAAGGAATGTAGTAGGGTTTGTCGTTAACGGGCTCATTCTTGTTGGGCTCGTAATTAGGTCATAGTCTTGTAGCTATTATAAATAGCGGATTTATGTGTAATTAAATCATTCAAGTTCAGTTCTAATTATATTTCTACAAGACTACAAACTGGTCAGATTTTTGTGTGGAACAATTTCACAACCCCAAGCATAAATTTATCCTTTGACTTATCTGCAGTATTAAGAATAATAAATGCATTAGAAAATACAATATTATTATTTATTACATTCCTTATTACATTACCTCAAATTCTATCATGGTATCAGAGCTAGCGTTTAAAAAATCTAGCTCGAGAGGCGTGCCTAACAGTGTAGCGTCATCGATCGAACTCGACGAGCGTGGCGACGACATGGCTAATAGTTAGTTGTCGTTCATTATCACTCGCTTTCTCTCCAAAAAAAACTCATTATCTCTATCTTCAAAAAAAATTATGCGCGTTATTGAAGAACGGAAAAATTGTATTTGTTTGTGTTTTTTTTAAAAATCGGGAGCATGGAAAACAAAATTTTAGACAATATACAAATTAAACACTCGACTTTAATAAAATTTTCCTGTTGACATGGATAAAGTAATATTTTCCATTTCAATATAGAGCTTGCATAGAAAACACAAAGTAATATTTTACAAAAAAAGATGAAAATTATTACTTCGTAACAAAATACCACGAATTGAATAAAGATATCAAAAATATTTATGTACTCTATAGTATAATATGACTCTGAAAATTTAGAATCTGATACAGATATAAATATTGAAAATTAGATAAATATTGAAAATCAAAACTATATAATTTGACTTTAAACAATTATGGAATATACACTTAAAAAAAGAAAATATTACAATTTTGATTTATAGTATCCGTCAAGAGCGATATCTGATAAAAATAAATAGATGCGAATATGATAATTACACATTTGATTCGATTAACATCTGTTTGCACTCATAGATGAAAGATAAAAAAAATTCTAATCCAATTTTTTTCACATAGTATCACAAATCATTTAATCCTCCCATCAAGGAATTTCTAGTAAGAAGTAAGAAAAAATAAGAGCATCGGCAGTGGCGAGGCAACTGCTTGCCATGCCCTGCCACATCATCCCAATAATGCATTTGCCTCGTGTGGCTAAGAGGTTTTGCCATGTTTGACATGACAGTTGCAAGGCATCTCTTTTTTTAATTTTTTTTGTAAAAAAAGTTTTTTTTAAAAAAAGGAGTACATCTATTTTTATGAAAAAAAGATAAGTAAAATAATTTTTAATAATTAAAATATAGTATTTAAAAAGTGTAAAAACTGACAAAAGCAATAACTTGCCATTGGAAAGAATGTCACTCCACTCACTTCCACACGCTGACAAGACTAAGGCTCTGTTCCGTTCAACTTATTTTTTATGATCTGATCTGATTTTTTGTAGTTATGATCTGGCATGATCTGATTGGATATGATATGATCTGATCTGATTGGATCTAATATGATCTGGTCTGATCTAGTCTGATCTGATTGGATCTAATCTGATTTGATCTCATCTGATTGGATCTGATCTGATTATTTATGATTTGATTTAAAATTCAAATCAATAATTTTATTTGAGTTTATAATAACGTTTGAAAATTGTAATGATAATTCATATTATAATATAATCAATGTTTTTTATTTTATAATTATTTTTTAATAAAATAAAATTAGTTAATTTATATATTAGAATAATCATTCATATTTTAATGTAATAATATTTTTATTTTATGATTATTGTTTGTGAAATAAGAATATTGATTTAATATTTTAATAATTAGTTCATACATACATTATAATAAATATTTAATTTATATAAAATCAATACAGAGAAGAGATAGTATTTTTATTAAAATATTTTATCCTTATAAAAGATTAAAACTTTACAAATAACAATAAAAATGTATTTTAAAACTAGAATTGGATTGACATTATTGTCAATGTATATTAAAAATAATTTTTTTGACGTCTAATAATTAAGAATTATTTTCTCAATTTTCTATTTAACTTGTTTATAAAGTTTATTCTTTTTCATTTTTAAGAAGATGAAGAATAATAATAATAATAATAATAGTAATGATAATAATAATAATAATAAGAACAACAATAACAACAATAACAATAATAATAATAATCTTTATGGGATCTGATATGGTCTAGTCTGATCTGATTGGATCTGATCTGGTTAGATCTGGTCTGATCTGATTGGATCTGTTTTAATTTGATCTGATCTGATTTTAATAAAAATAAAAAAAAAAGTTGAACGGAACAATTCCTAATTTTGATGAGTTAAAATACTCTATGGTTCACGCATAACATTCGGTGTTTTACCCTGTGCTCTGGGAACTTGTCTGCGGCGTTATGTGGCATGTCTGTTTGGACAATTGGACCTCGAATTGGGTCAAATTAGTCAACTACTGATCGAAACCAGTAGTAAAACCACAGTGCTAAACGGTCAAACGCCCCGCTTCCGATCTCCGCCCTTCGCGCTCCGTCGCCCGCACAACCGTGGGAGGATTGAAGAACCATCAGGTCAATGTTCTCACGTGCCGCTTTATCTTCCTCTCTTTACTGTAAATTTCCTAGGGTTGGGTTTAAGAATGGTTCGAGACAGCGGCATTACAGGCCAACTCTTGGTCTTTTCTTTTGGTCCCTGTAGTTTCTTTCTGCACAAGGGAAATTCCAAGGGATGCGCAAATTGCTTCTTTAAAACGCATTTGGCGTGTACCATTTCTTCTCCGACGATCCCCCCACTTCTCTGAGTCTGTCAGGCAATTTCACGAACAGGTGGGGTTTAATGTCACTCATTCAGTAATCAAAGCATCGTTTTTTCTTGTCCCCATTACTAATCTAACTCTGTTTCTGTTCTCTTTGAATTACTGACGTTTATGAAACAGACGAAAGAATGCGGCTTTCATCCGTTTCTCAGGAACCCACGAAACCCGCTGGTTATTTGTCCAATTTCGACTCCTCAGTGTTCGATCACTCACAGAAGCCAATCTGCCGAAATTTCGTTTCTTGCGGCGTTTTGCCCAACCCCTTGTGCTTCAATGGTTTGGGTGGACGAAGTCACTTCAGCAAGCGTAAAGTATTGTGTTTGAGTACTGCGGGAAGTGCTTCTGCTAGGATTGGTAGAGCGCTCAATCTGTTTAACAGAGCTATTAGGATCCATTGTGAAAAAGTCCCTCTGGGGTTTGCTTCAATTCAAGCTGGTTCTTTGGAGAGTAATGGGGTGTCAAGGGATGGGAATGGAGTGTTGGAGGATGAAGGGATCCATATCAGTGCAGTTCAAGATGATGCCCCAAAAACTGTGCTAATTTTAATGAGTGATACAGGAGGTGGACACAGGGCCTCGGCTGAGGCCATTAAGGCTGCCTTTAGTCAAGAATTTGGTGAAAAGTATCAGGTTTGGGTTTTTTTATGGAATTATTTATGTTCTTGTATCTAGAGTTAATTTGGCGTGTGAAATTTTGCTTTTCTTATTGGTTCCATATATGTTCATTATGGATATTTTTATCAGGTAATCGTATGTGATCTATGGACTGAACATACTCCATGGCCATTTAACCAATTGCCCAAAAGTTACAGTTTTTTGGTTAAGCACTCGTCCTTGTGGAAGATGACTTATTATGGTTCTGCTCCTCGTCTTATTCACCAATCCAATTTTGCTGCAACTTCAGCTTTTATTGCGAGGTGAAACTTAAGTTTAACTCATATTTCCCTTTTGTTAATTCTAAGAATCTTTTATAAAGTAGAAACCCAATTTTGCTGCAACTTCAGCTTTTATTGCGAGGTGAAACTTAAGTTTAACTCATATTTCCCTTTTGTTAATTCTAAGAATCTTTTATAAAGTAGAAACCCGCAGGTTATTGTTAGTGGCTTTAAAGTTTAAACTGCTACACTGCAGGTTTCTACTTTAGAATAAGATGCACACTTGTTTATTCCATGTAGTGACTATATGTAGGTAATGTATGTTGTTAAAGACCAGATTATGTAGTCATATTTTTTGTTATGTAGAGTTATTGTTTTGTCCGCCAAGTATTGAAATTTAATTGTTCCATGTTATAAGGTTGATAGAGAATTATAATACTTCTTGATATTTGTTTTTTGAATTACTAGTTAGTTGATTCTTGGGAACTTTCTTCTGAATTATTATGTAGGGAAGCTGCAAAGGGTCTTATGAAATACAAACCGGATATTATCATAAGTGTACATCCTCTTATGCAACATGTGCCACTTCGTATCTTGCGAGCAAAAGGTCTCTTGAACAAGATTGTTTTTACTACAGTGGTGACAGATTTATGCACTTGTCATCCAACATGGTAGGATTATTGATTGTTAATGTACTGCAATAATGTCATAGATTGTCAACAGAAGTTACATCTTTTGTTTCTTTTGTAGGTTTCACAAGCTTGTAACAAGGTGCTATGCACCTTCAGACGAGGTAGCACATCGGGCAATTAAAGCAGGTCTTCGATTTTCTCAAATCAAAATCTTTGGCCTTCCAGTGCGTCCATCCTTTGTCAAACCTGTTCGGCCTAAGGTTGGTCAAAACATCCGCCTTTCCCTTTTTTTTGTTCATGTTCATTTCTTGAATACGTGAAACTCAATTGGGATGTTTTCTAAAACCTTCTAAAATATTTTGTTATTAAAAAAACCATTTGACTTAAAAAAATTCATCTTGTCTTCCACCGGTGTGAACAACATCTGTTCAAAACTTTATCCTTTGCCTCTTGTTTTTTTCTTTGCTGATGATCACTTCTTAAATATCTCAAACTTATTAGGGAATTTTAAAAATGCTTCGTAAACTTTTTAGAATAACTTTTGAAAGTTCTCTGCATAAGAAATAGAAAATTGATATGTAATAAGTTTTTCATGCAATTCTCTTTTTTATTGGATTTGTTGTATGTTAAACTCTCTTGTTTATTTGTTATGCACTTTTTTTAACCAATTCACACAATCATGTGTGTCAAACCATTTGCAGAGCTATTCTTAAACTTTTTTTATTTGATATAACTAGGATGAATTGAGGGATGAGCTTGGTATGAATGTAGAACTTCCTGCTGTCCTTCTAATAGGTGGTGGCGAAGGAATGGGTCCCATTGAGGCTACTGCTCGTGCACTCGACAAAGCACTGTATAATGCTAAACTTGGGGAACCAATGGGTCAACTACTTATAGTATGCGGGCGCAATAAGAGGCTTACCGACAAATTACTCTCCATTGACTGGAAAGTTCCAGTCAAGGTGTGTGTACTCTATTCATGCTGTCTTCCCTTATTTTCATACAAATGCAAAATGTTTCGATTAACAACCTCAGTTTTCATTTAGATTACTTTGGACATTATATCTTTGAAGGAGCTAGTTGCAAATTATGTTAATTTGGATTTCCATTTTACACATGTTCTTTTCAGTATGATAAGATATTTATAGAGATGTTCAATTTCATCTGTGTGGCAAATTAGGTAAAGGGTTTTGTCACTAAAATGGAAGAGTGCATGGGAGCCTGTGATTGCATTATATCCAAGGTAATGTTGTTCGTCATCATCAATTTTTTTATGCATCAAAGAGTTTATTGAGTTTATCATTCCAAAATTTCCTTGGTTCACATTACAGGCTGGTCCTGGAACTATTGCCGAAGCTATGATTCGTGGGCTCCCGATAATTTTAAATGATTACATTGCTGGCCAGGTGATTGCCCAAGTCTTCAAATTCATCTGAGTTTTTGTTTCTATATTTTTGAAATTATGAAAGAAAAAATCATATTTAGTGAGGTTGATGACCAAAAAAGGTCCAAAACTATACCAAGCTTTTGACCAAAACAATTGCCAACAACAACAACCACAACCAAAGGAAGTTTAATGTGTCATTCTGATTAACCCCATAATTTACCCGAAGCGAAAACATTGTCAATAAATGTTTTCAAGTAATATTGTTGACTTTGAAAAGCTCAATGGTTGTGTGGAAATTCGCGCAGGAAGCCGGAAATGTGCCATTTGTGGTGGACAATGGTTGCGGGAAATTCTCCAAGGTCCCAAAAGAGATAGCCAACATAGTGAGACAATGGTTTGGTCCCAAAAGAGACGAACTCGAAGCCATGTCTCGCAACTGTCTTAGGATGGCTAGGCCGGACGCCGTTTTCAAGATTGTCCGGGACATGGATGAGCTCCTCACCCAAAGAAGTTTTGCACATAATCACTATTGCCCAGCTTGAAACCTTTGACTGGGATTTATGGATGAGCTCCTCACCAAGTGTTTTGATGTGAATGTAATGTACTAATCTATGGATGAGAAAGAAGCACCCACCCAAGTTTCATGAGTTTTGTGGGACCCTTTACATTATAGAGTTGTAACAGTATTCAATCTTATAAAACCATTGTAATAGTCTTTGAAGAATCACAAAAGTTTTGAGGAAGTAATTTCTCTAATAGTAATAAAATGTACTCTTCTGGTCTCCACAAATTTCATATTCTCCTTTTTTCACCAACCAATTTGATCTAGATTTCATAATAAGTCGGAGTGCATAGATTTGTAATTGAACTTCATTAATAATTACAGGTATTTAACTTAAACTATAATTTAATTTTTTTAAGTTTCAGAACATTTAATTTAAATCAAATCAAAATTTTAAATTTAAATCTACATTTTCAAACAAGCCACCAGAAGGGAGACATGGACACAAGTAGTTTGGGGGCATGGCCACCTACTACTTTTATCTCCTTGATGCAAAACAAAAAAAAATTACACTTCTTAAATTGCCTAGGACCCCAATTAAAAATATTTAGGATAATAATTAAAGGTGCTAAGTGAGAAAACATTGAGAATATGAAAATTTTATATTTTAAAATATAGATTTTTAAAGTGAAAATTTAGAAAATTGACAAAAATAAATTCTAAAGTAAAAAACTAAAGTTATACTCCCTCTATTCCAGAATTATCTTCCTTCTTCACTATTCTAGAATTACGAGAATTTTTGTTTATTTGTGTGTTTTTATTGATTATTTGAAAAAATTGAATATTTTTGTCACCATTTGTTATGTTGAAATTTTGATAGTTTTTAAATATGTATGGACTCCCTACATCCCAAATTAAAATGCTTGTTTACTATTCACATGGTCAAACTTCATTCACTTTCTTTCTCTATTTCTGTTAACAATTTGATAAAATAAAATATGTATGTCACTACTAGTTTTGTAGATCTTTTGATGTAGTATTTAAATATGTAATTTTTATTTTTTAATTTTACACCATTTGTCATATAAAATGATTTGAGAATCGATTTCAGTCAAATATCGTAAACCGAAGCAGACAATATAAATTGGGACAGAAGAAGTATTATTTTTTATTTATATACCAATCTTTAAATAAAATGAATGAAAACACTTAAAATTTTACTTCGTTTTGCATAAAGTGAAGATAATTATGACACGGAAGAAGTATGTATTACTATTATTAAACTAATTACGGAGTAATAATGTACTCCTTCCGTCCTAAAACTTTCTTCCCGTTGCGCAAAATGATGAAAAATCCCAAGTTTTTTCAATCTATTTTATTTAAATATTGGTATAAAAATAAAAAAAATAAAACATACATATTTAAAAACTACATCAAAAGTTCAACAAAACAAGTGGTGATAAGAATATTTTATTTTATCATATAGGGATTATAGGCCATGAAAAAACACAAATAAATATAAATCCCTGTGAAGTTGGAATAGTACTCTGGGAAGAAAGTTTTAGAACGGAGGGAGTAGCCTATATATTACCTTACATTTTTGTTTTTTAGATTTTCATTAACTATTTAAATAATTGTTTGAGAGTAAACTAATTTTTCTTTGTCATTTGACAATGCGAGTATTCATACGAAGTATTACTATGGCCTCCGCGGATGGGCGTTGTGCTGTTGTCAAAGGCAAGAAGCGCCATGAGAGTAAGACTCGATTTCGATTCTTAACAACTATGTTGGGAGGCAGATATGTTAAGCATATAATATCTGCATATACCAGGTGCAAGCTCTACTCGTTATCACCAATTTATAATCAAAATCTAATTTATCCTCTCTCAGTGACTGTCCAAACGGGCATGAGGAACCATCTTTTTATTATAAATAACCGTTTCTGGGCCACAACCACAAACTTGAGCTTTTGGTTGAATCGGTTTCCTTGACATGGTATCAGAGCCTCGTTGACTAGAAGATCACGAGTTCGAAACTCAGCGCCACCCAGTTAAAAAAATTAAGGTTTCACGTGCAAGGCTCGAAAAAGACTACGCCTGCACATGAGGGGGGCGTGATAAAATATATTCCGTAAATAACTGTTCCTGAGCTACAACCAGAAGCTTGAGATTTTGGTTGAATCGGTTACTTTACACCTACAATCACACTTTTTGGATCGGCCACTAAGTTACTATTTTCTTACTTTTGGGAACACCGATTTTTCGTGGAAGTGTCCTTGGCCATGGCCCATGGGCCAAGCATGGGCTGCTGATGGTATTGTTGAAGTGGGATTGGAGGCTTCTGGTTAGGGATGACGTCTGTGCTTACGTAGGGAGAGTGGTAAACTCGCACTTGCATTTCTGCAACCCCTGTGGACCCACTGCTCCACAGTCCTCCCATTTAATTGCAATAAAATACTCCTTTCCTCCACAAATAAACTTTACATTGCACATTACGATGTTTGACTGAAGTTATTTTCACATCGTTTTATATGAAAAAAAGTGTAGAATTGAAAAACAAAAATTACATATTAAAAAACTATATCCAAAGATCTACAAAACTAGAGGTGACATGACTATATTATTTTATCAAATGGGTGACGAAAATATGCCAACAAAATGAATAAAGTTTGACCCTGTGAATAGTGAAGATAAAGTTTATTTGTGGACGGAGGGAGTACGAAATTCTCCCTCTATCCACCTAAGATATTCTCATTACGCGTTACAAGACTTGACTGATTTTATTTTCAATTCAATTGAATTGATTTTAGGAGTAAGTTTTTAAAATAAAATTTATGTAGTAATAAATTATATGAAAAATTCTACAAAATTAGCGGTGACAAGACTATATTATTTTGTGAAATGACCAGTAAAAATGAGCAAACAAAGTGAGTAAAGTTTAACCGAATAGTGTCTGGAAAAATCTATGGTGGACAGAGGGAGAATTATGATAGATGAGATAAATGAACTTTAAATCATAAACTAACTCATAAATAAAATACTTCCTTAGTTCCGTTCTTAGTTGACGGTAATCAAATTTTGATTAACTATATATAAGAATATACTCCGTATAATAAATTTAAAAATAAAATTAAATTAAATATTTAGTATAAAAAAAATACTATAAATGTATTATTTTGAATTTTTTTTCCAATGTATTTTAAGAGATATTTTTAATCAAACTTTAAGTTTTAAAAACGAATCAGATAGTTAAATAAGAATGAAATTAAGAATTAGCCTATATCTGATATTTGTAGAGGTCTTATACTTAATGCACTTGTCTTCTACGATAATTTTCAGAAATCAAACTCGAGTCTTATTTTCTTTGACATACATTGCCGAATAAACTGTTAGTTCCTCTTGCGGAATATTATGATCATCTCAAACTCTATTTGCAACGCTTAATAATAAAAAGGAAAAATTATCCAAAATAATCTCAACTTTAAATGGTTTTCCAGAAATAATCTCACATTTCATTGCGATAATCTCGACTTTACTAAAATTTGCCAATTTGGGTCATTGTTAAGTTACTAACGACGAGTTAACGAAAACTGACTACTTTGCACAACATAATAAAAGTTGAGATTATTTTCAATGAATTTTAATTTTTTAGTTTTTTTTTTGAAATTCTAATTTAAAAGTTTAAAATTACTTACCACCTCCAAATTTTCTATTTTTTAAAAGATTAGTCAAACTTTAGATAAAAATAAAAAAATAGATATTAAAAATAAAAAATTAGAAAAATAACTATAATCATACAAAATTAATGAGAAAACGTAATCAATAGAAATTATCATGAAACTGATAAGGAATAAAATAAAAATATATATAGTGGTAGTTTTTAACATTCCAAGCACTAGACAGAGCATTGATGTACTACTTCTTCTTATTTTTAGTAAAAATTATCTAGAATAATCCTAGCTTTTGCCGTGCTTTTAAAAAATAAGTAGTAAATTAATACTTTGTATATTGCGTAAAATTTGGGTCTCTGCAAGTATCTGGGTATAGATTATATATTCTTTGCCAACAATCTTTGATCAAAATTTAATTTATCTTTTCTCAATGACCGTTCGGCCGTGTCTGAGAGACTTTCATAAATGAGGCCCATCATTTTTATAAAGTGTAAAAACATGGGGAATTTACCTAAATACTATTTAAACATAGTGACTTTCCGATGTAGTACCGTATGTTTTTATTTCTCGATGTTCAAGTAAATGTCAATCATCACTGGACATTATTAAAACCAAATTTCCATCATCACTGGATATTGTTCTCGGTACTAGACATTATTCAAGTTTTATTTATGGAATAAAAATGTTTAAATACTACATTGAGAAATAACTTATGTTTAGTACTCTCTCCGTCCCAAAAAGTCCGACATGTTTCGAAAAAACTGCGTCCCGTAAAGTCCGTTACATTTCTATTAAAAAGTCACTTTTACCCCTTATTTTTCATACTCTACCTATCACATCATACCTTTTTTCTAATAATCTACCCATCACATCATACTTTTATCCATCACATCAAGAGTATTTTTGGAAAGTTAACACCAAAATATCTCTCCCTTTATTTTTCAAAAAGTCAATATCTACCAATCTTTTTTGAGACGGATGGAATATTATTTAGTGCAAATTTTACTAAAGACATTGACGTCAGAGTTTTATTTTCTCTCTTTGTCTTTTGATCGTAGATTTGTGAATCATGTGGCTCGGTTGTTGGCTCGAGTTTTCGGTTCTGTGTCTGATCCTTTGGAGTGGGAAGCTATCCCTCATACGTTTATTTGTGATACTATGCTGATGGAATTGAGAAATACTCCCTCCGTCCCCCAGTTTTTATCCACTTTCATTTTTGTACACCATTCAATGCATTTCTTTAATCCATTTTATCTTGTAATTTGTATATTAAAAAATTATATAAATTATATATTAATAATCTATATATTAAGACAAATCAAACAAGATCATACATGACTATATTTAGGCTTACATATTGAGAGAATTTAATGAGTCAAAGTGCTTCAATGAACAGTTCCAAAAGTCAAAAGTAGACAAAAACTGGGAGACGGAGGGAGTAATAATAATATTTCACTGATTTTCAAAAAAAAGTGTAAAAACATGTTTTGATATAACATTTAATTTGTACACAATTTTTCACGGGGTGTGAACAAATCTTGCCCCAATTAGCCAATCAAGAAAACCAATAGTTAAATCTCTATTTCAAAGTAATAAATTAAATAATGATTGATTATTAAAACTTTAATTTTTTTTATATATCCCATGTAAAACGTGAAAGATGTAACTAGCTACTAACTAAAATACACGTATTTCATATTTTAAAAAGGGCCTTCAATTTTTTGATACAAAAGTATAACTTATATACTCCGTAATATCTAATACTCCGTAAGTTGTTCAAACATGGGTAGTTTAGTTGATGTAATTAACTGATGAGGATGTTAAGCTAAAAGAACCTAATATTGAACCATACACGGTAGCGGTAGTACGAGAGATCTATTTCTTTGTAATATTTTTTGTGCGTCCCGGACACGAGCGATCTCTCTAAATCATGATTTAACCCTCCGGACAGTTCTATCGGCGGGATGTGGGGCGCATGAGATGGACGTTCCACCTTCTTTTACAATTGGAATCGCAATCGGCCAGAAACACATCTGGTTTACTTATTTTTAATTCTTAATATCAATTTAATTTTGTTTTAAGTTACGCTGGCTCTCAAATAAAAATAATAGAAACACAACATATAGAGTAAAATTTTAACAAAAAATAAAATGAAATGAAACCACGATGTAACGGGTCAAAACCTCCCAATAAGGTTGTGTTTACCGACTTGCCCTTTCCAAAACTGGAACTGTTGGCTCGGAATCAAAAACTGATGTCCCTCTCACCCTCTCCTAAATGATGGTTTACTATACATTCTTAGAACAAAGTGATTAATTATAGAAACCAAAACACAAATTAGTTTTTTCTTCATTCATATATAGTGTACTGTGTCTAGTTCTATAAATAATGAAATATTTGTACTAAATAGCACTAAAGATAATATATGAAAAATTCACCTAAAGCATAAAGATAATAACTTTTCAATATAAAAATCATGGGTCATTATTAATACTTTAAATATCCTCCCATGCATTATATACTCCCAACGTAGCATTATTAAATCACAACAATCATCTCATCCTCATCTTCTCCCATTTCCATCTTCATTCTTTTTAGTTTCGCCGGGTGGCAATTTTGCAATTACTCGTAATAATATGGTGCCGCCACCGCCGCCGCCTCATGTGCTGATCGTGACCTTTCCGGCGCAAGGCCACATCAACCCTTCTCTCCGGTTCGCCAAACGCCTCCTAAGCCTGGGCGTCCACGTCACCCTCGCCACCAGCGTCTACGCCCACCGCCTAATCCTCAAGGCCAACGGCGCCGGCGTCCCACGCGCCGCCGGCTTCAACTTCGCCCCTTTCTCCGACGGGTACGACCAAGGCTTCAGGAAGGACCGCGGCGACGACTTCGTTAGCTACATGTCGGGGCTCAAGGCCCGCGGGTCCCTGGCGGTGAGAGACATCATCTCCGCCTGCGCCGCCGACGGCCGCCCCGTCACGGCGGTCGTCCGTACCATCCTGCTTCCCTGGGTCGCCGACGTGGCGCGTGACGTGGAACTGACCTCCTCCCTGCTGTGGATTCAGCCCGCCGCCGTGTTGGGCTTGTACTACTACTTCTTCCACGGGCACGAGGACGTCTTCGAGAAGGAGGCGGTGGAGCTGCCGGGGCTGCCGCGCCTCGAAAGCCGGGACTTGCCGTCGTTCCTGCAGCCATCCGGCTCGGAGGGAGATTACAGTTTTGCCCTTGCGGGATTCAGGGAGGAGATGGAGATGCTTGACCGTGAACTCGAAACCGGTCAACGGCCGACGGTCCTGGTCAACACCTTCGACGCCTTAGAGGCGGGGACACTCAACACGGCCGACATCAGGTAACATATGGCCGGGATTCATAATAGTTGGGTTTGAGTTCGATCGGTTAGTTAAACATTTAATCATACACCTAAATACAAATTATATCATAAATTAATTAGATAAAAAATACTCTCTGCCTTCTTTGAATATTTGTCACATTCGTATAAAATATCAAGTTTTTTCAACTCATTTTATTTACATATTAGTATAGAAATAAAAAAATAAAATTTACATATCAAAAAATAACATTTTTTTGAAATAAAATGTGTCAATAATATTTTATTTTGTCAAATAATCAATGAAAACATAGAAATAAATAAGAGTTCTCGCGACTGCTGAAAATGCCTGACAAATATTTTGGAACGAAGGAAATATATTTTTAATATATTTTATAAAATAAAGCTATCAAAATATTATTTTATCAATATTTAGTAGGGAGTATAAACTCAATTAAATTATATAACACTCCCTAATTAAATGATACTCCCTTGTCCCTCCTTCACGAAAAAACAACTTGTTTTCATTTTTTGTTAAACTTGGACATTCTTTATTTACAGATTTTAAATAAATAAATCACACAAATATTTAATATATCAAAATTATACTTTAAGTTAAATTTAAATATATTGAATTTATACTCCCTCCGTTTGGAAAAACACTTCCCATTTGGATTTGGGGCAAAAATAAGGAAGTGTTAAATTATAGTTGATTTCCAATTTTGCCCCTGATGTGATGGGTAAATGTAAGATGTGATGGATAAATTATTAGAGAAAAAGTATGATGTGATAGGTAGGGTATGTAAAAGTAAGGGTAAAAGTGATTTTTTAATAGAAAAGGGAAGTGTTTTGTTGGAAGTGAAAAAAAAGAGAGAGAAAATGTTTTTGAGAATGTAGGGAGTATTATATATAGCAAATAAATACGAGTATAGTTTTTCTACCATTTATTATTAAAATGTGTCCGTGTTTGCTAAAAAATTAAAAAATGAAGATTCTTTGGAATAAAGCTGAGGGAGGATTACAAAGTGATACTCCGTAATTGAGTACGATGACCATTAGCTGAACTAGCCTTTTTCCGGTCACCTCCAAGTACCCCAATTTTTCTCGCAAATTGCGTGTAAAGTCCTCATGTAGGGTCCATATAACATTCAAGAGTCTCTTCAAGGTGAGAACTCATATGTTTCACTTTTCTGTGCTATTCTCTTTTCTTCTTTTTCTTTTCTATTCTCTTTCTCTCCATCCTAAAATGATTTTTAGAGTTTGATAAAAAATGAAGTTTGATTATACTCCGTAATTATTTTTAATTTAATTTATTAGTTTTTTCCGGAGTACATTCTAGATGCAAAATAAAAAAATTAATATTATACATTTTAAAATTACATAAATAAATTTACAAAACAAAATGTTACATGAATATATTATTTTATAAAATAACTAATGAAAATAGATAAAGAAAATCATTAAAGTTTGACTAAATGAATTGTGAATGAGAAGATCATTTTAGTACGTAGGGAGTAATTTGGCATTTTAGCTTTTTTTTTTCTCTTTCATCTACTTTCCTTTCAATCCTTTTTCTCTTTTTAATTTTTAATATTATTTTTAATCTTTATTTGAATTAAAATAACAAAACAAAAAGTATAAATACAAAAATACTAAACTAGGAGCTTTTTTAAAAAGAAAAATTATTCAAAGTAATTCCAACTTTAATCGTTATTTTAAAAATAATCTCATCTTTCGCAGTCATGCATAATAATTCCAACTTTACTGAAATTTGTGAATTTGGGGTCGCAATTAATTTACTAACGACGAGTTAATGGAAACGGCTTACTTTGCGCAACAAAATGAAAGTTGTGATTATTTATGATGAATTTTTGTTTTACTTTTTTTTGGAAATTTCAATCACAACTTTCATTTCACTTTATGCGAATGCTGGTGTAAAAAAACTACTTTGAGCATGTTATTTAGGGCTTGAACTTTTAATTTCCAGTTTTTTCAGTTCCTTCAGGTTTCTTCCATTTCCTTCCAGTTCCTTCCATTTTTTCCAACTATTATTATTTTCTTCAAACTCTTTCTACTCCTCAACCAATTACTCTAAAAACGATATATTTTAATGTAATTATTATTATTATTATTATTATACAACTGTTATGTTCGTAATTATAGTTTATAAATTATTTTTTCATCTCACTATTTTTACGATTAACACTCATTATTTTTTTTCTTCAACTTTTTAATATGAATAAGAATTTTTTTTTATTAGTCTACGTGATAAAACAGGAAAACATCAATATGTTAAATTATATTAACAAAATTATGGATAAAATAGTGAAATTGAATTTTTTATTAATCTAACTTTATATAATTTATATAAGATCTCTCACATTTCCCTTTATTACTTAAAATTTGCTCATTAGAAAAAAAGACTAAAATAGGAGTAAAACATAAAAAATGTAAAAAAAAATATTCTATGTCTTTATTCCAAAAATAGGACTTCAATGAAAAATAAAATGTCAATTATGAAAAATAATAGTTTGATTACATTATGTGACATGTCTGATATTTAAAACAAAATCTTGTACTCCCTCCGTTTGCAAAAAGACTTTCCATTTTGATTTGAGACAAAAATAAGGAAGTGTTAAATTAGAGTTGATTTCCAACTTTGTCCCTGATGTGATGGGTAAAAGTAAGATGTGATGGATATATTATTAGAAAAAAAGTATGATGTGATAGGTAGGGTATGAAAAAGTAAGGGTAAAAGTGGTTTTTTAATAGAAAGGGGAAGTGTTTTGTTGGAAAGGGAATATATGAAAGAAGAAGTGGTTTTAGAACAGAGGGAGTAATATATAAAGTATACTTACAAATATATTATTTATAATAAATACTACATAAATAAATTGGGGTGCAATATAACCACGAAGACTTTTTAAAATTTAATATTTTTATATTTATGCTAACTTTATATTATAATTATTTTTTTGTAAAACTAGTTTTTTTGTATTTAAAAAATAATAATACCTTTTTTTGTATAATAATAATAATAATAATTTATAACAACAAGAATTTAAAATAAATGTTTTTAAAGCTTTTCCAATTTTTTGAAGTTTTCTAGTTTCTTCCAGTTTCTTTTAGTTCTTTCTAGTTTTTCCAATTTCTTCTAGTTCTTTCCTGTTTCTTCCAGTTTCTTTTAGTTTCTTTCATTTTTTCAGTTTCTTCCAGTTTTTGCCAGTTTCTTCAAACATCCAGCTCTTTTTTTCAGTCATAAAGAACATGCCCTTTGTGGAAGAAGAAGCATTTTGTGAAAAGGCCATCGCAGCCGAGATATATATGTTCCTCTCCCTTCTAGCTCCCTTTCCTTGCCCTCCCCCCTCCAGCTCCGATTCCTCCCCTCACCCTCTCCAATTCATCCACCCCCGTTGCGATTCTCCCCTGCCACTCCAGCTAGGGGTGGACACGGTACGGTTCCGGTTTCGGAACCGCCGGTTCCGGTACCGCCACCCCGAGTAATCGGAAAGTATACCGTGCCGGCCGGTACCCGTTCCGGTTCCCGGACCGGCGGTTCCGGTACCGGACTGGCCGGTTTCGCCCCCCCCCCCCCTATTTTTTTTTTAATTTTTAAATTATAAAAATATAAAATTGTAAATTTGCAAATTGCAATTGTTTAAGGAAAGAATGAAATAAAAAATCTAAAAATGTAGTTGTTATTTAAATATTGAAAATGAGTAATACACTAACTGAAGAACAACCACATTTAATATCCTGACGGTTCAAAAAAAGCGACGAGGTAAAGAACCGTAAAGAAACCTTCGAAGGAGCTTATATATCGCTCACCTAAAAAGTCTAGGAATAGCAGCAGTATTATTAGTAGCATTATCAAAACCAAATGAAAAAACTTTTTCAGATAAGTTATATTCCCGCAGAATATTCTGAAGCAATAGGAAAATATTTTCAGCAGTATGCTGATCATTGAAATCACGAAATGCAAGAACACGTTTATGCATAATCCAATCACTATCTATCCAATGACAAGTAACACTCATATAAGACAAATTATGATAAGTTTCACTCCAAATATCAGAACAAATAGCAACACGAGAATTAAAATTGAGAAAAAAATTTGCCAAATTAATTTTTTCCATTTTATACTGGCGAACAATTTCTCGTTTAATTGTTTTTCTTGAAAAACCTCGTGCTTGAGGGTTTAATGCCTGTTGACAATAATCAATAAAACCAAGTTTTTCAGAAAACATGTATGACAAATTTTCTTCACAAATCATTTCGGCCATTTTTTGCCTATTTTGCTCGTCGCTATAAGCAAAAAAGCCGCCCTTACCTCTGTTAGCAAACCGAGAAATTTGGGTTTGCACTTCTTTTCGTCCCTTTTTTTTGGATTGAGAAATTGAGTGATTTTTTATGAAAAAATGAGAGAATTTATAGAAAAAATTTGGTCCCCCCCCCCCCCTCCCCCACCTCAACGGCTATATAGCCGTTTGAGGTGTGCCCCCCACCTTTTTTTTTAACTTGTTTGCATTTCAATTTTTTTTAAAAAAAAAAAAAAATACCGGTACCGGAACCGGACCGGTACCGCCGGTACCGGTACCAAAAAATAGGTACCGGAACCGGTACCGAAAGTGGCGGTACTGGTACCGGTTCCCGGAAACCGTGACACGGGGACCTTGCCGGTGACGGTGGCGGGTACCGGCGGTACCGTTGCCGGTGACGGTACCGTACCGGTACCGTGTCCACCCCTAATTCCAGCTGCGATTCCCCCCTCTCACTCTTTGTTCAATTTCTACCTCTCCAATTCCTTCCCAACACTTTTTCACACCACAAGAACAAAGGGAATTCGATTTCCTTTCATATACTGAATCCAATAGTCAGGAGTAATCATTCCCTCCCCCAATTCTCTTTCCTGTTTCCTTTTCCTTTCCTCAGCACAAACCAAACACTCCTCTAAAAGGAAAGAGAAAAGCATCGAAAATAGGAAAAAGGGAAAGGAAGAAAAGCAACCAAAATGAAAGGGAAGAAAAGCAACCAAAATGAACTTAAGGTTTATTAGCTACTAGAAAGAATACTTTACATATTCTAGCTAAGGCTGGAGGACAGATTTGGACTTTAAAGTTTAAAGTAGTTTATTTCTTTCTTAGGGTATATAACAATATATATATATATACCAGCATTTATGGAATAATAACCGTCTTTCATTGCTTGACAGATGCAACTTGGTAAGCATCGGACCGTTGGTTCCGCCGGCGTTCCTAGACGAAGACGACCCAACGGACACCGCCTTCCGGGGTGATCTGTTCGAGAACGGGGGCGACGACGACATCAATCGCTGGCTGAGAACGCAGCCGGAGTCGTCGGTGGTGTACATCTCATTCGGGAGCATCCTAAACCCATCCAAACCCCAAAAGGAAGAGATAGCCAGAGCACTTCTGGAGACCAAACGGCCCTTCTTGTGGGTCATAAGGAAGAAACTCGAAAACGAAGCCGCCGGAGAAGAGGACGGGGAGCTGAGCCGCAGGGAGGAGCTGGAGAAACAGGGGATGATTGTGGGGTGGTGCGCCCAGACGGAGGTGCTCAAGCACCCCTCCGTTGGGTGCTTCGTGACACACTGCGGGTGGAATTCGACGCTCGAGAGCATATGCTCCGGCGTGCCCGTGGTGGCGTTCCCTCACTGGACCGACCAGGGGACCAACGCCAAGCTGCTCCAGGATGTTTGGAGGACAGGGGTGCGCGTGGCGGCGCCGGTCAAGAACGAGGACGGGGTCGACGTGGTCGGAAGCGGGGAAATAAAGCGGTGCATCGAGATTGTGACCGGCGACGGGGAGGAGTTGAGAAGGAACGCTAGGAGATGGAGGGATTTGGCTTGGGAAGCTGCCGGGGAAGGTGGATCTTCCGACAAGAATCTCCGGTTATTCGCCGAGAAAGTGGCGGGTCGTATTGAATAAGAAGAATTGGTTTGTCTTTTCAATTTTTTGAGTCAATGGTGACACAATTAATGATAAAAATTGAATGGGAAAATGTTGAAATGCTCTTGACTGTTTGAAGTCATGTTAGTTTTCCTCTCTTTTTTTACTTTGTGTCTATAAGCTTAATATGTGTGTGAACAAAAATAAGTCAAAGTAAATTCATGATCACAATTTAACATGACTTGCAAAATAAATGGGGAGTATAACATTCCCCACACTTGTATGATGTATTTATTGATGCTATTAATTAGCATTGCACAAAAAAATTGTTATTGGTAAAAGAAAGTACTCCCAAACTTTTTGCAACATTACTTTTTAAACTTTAAGTGCATGGGCAGTAGCGTGTCAAAACTACTGTCACGCATGCCAGCTCATCTTTTTACTTGTTTTCCATGGCAAATCATCCCAATTCTCAAGTAGTGGCACGTGCGAGACAATGTTTTCCTTTGTTTTGTTTTTTTTTGGTAAAAGAAAGAATATTTTTTCTTTTATTGAGATTAGAGCCAATGTTTTCCATTTTTAACCCTTGCTTTTTTTCTTTACAATTTATTTTCTTTTTCAAAACAATCAAACCTTTATTTGAGACTAAAAAATATATATTTTAAACATTAATGTTTTATGTGAAATTATATAATTTAAATTAAAAAATTTTAAAATTTAATTTTCTCTTTGTACAATTAAACCTTTACACGAAAATGTAATAATTTATAATAAAAAAGCACGCATGGGCTAATTAAAATATGTCAAAAATGTTAACATTGCCAAAAAAGATTACAATTTTTTTTATTAAAATAAGGTAAGTAAAATAATTTGTGAAATCAAAATATATTAAAAAGGGTATAAAAAAATGATAAAAATGGTGACTTGCCACTGTAAGACATGTCACTCCACTCATGTAACACACGCTGACTGGACAAATTTTGATTGGCTAAAATACTCCATGTCATCATGTGGCATTTCATTTCTTACTTACCATTGCCCATGCTTTAAATGCAATATTTGTAGAATAATCTTTTATATATTTTTATATAATCATTTTTGCTAATGTGATATTATGCTATCTCTATATTTAGAGAATATCTATATCAACTTAAAGTGTTTTGATCTCTATCCGTAGGACCTGTTCTTTAGAGCTTGAACTCTTAATTTTTAGTTCTTTCTAGTTGTTTCCAGTTTCTCCAGTCCGTTTTTCTAGTTTTTCCTGTTCTTTCTAATTTATTCCAGTTTTTTTCAGTTTCTTCTAATTTTTTCCAACTATATTTATTTTCTTCAAATTCTTTTTACTTTCTGACAAATCACTCTAAAAATATATATATTATTTTTATTTTATTATTACAACTTTTTTTAATTATAACTTTTATGTTTATAACAATAGTTTATAAATTATTTCATTTTATCATCTCACTATTTTTATGATTCACATTCATTATTATTTTTTCTTCAACTTTTTAATTTGAATAATATCGTTTTTTATATATTAATCTACATGAAAAATTAGGAAACTATTTTAAAAATTATGGATAAATAGTTATATAGAATATTTTTTAATCTAAATTTATATAAGGTAAACATCAATATTTTAATCTAAAATATAAAGTATGGAATGTGGTGGGGAGTACTACATTATGGAAACCAAGAGAAAACTACATTTTGAAAACGAAAAAATGACCCAAGAAGTGTAATATTTATGCTAAATTTATATTCTAATTATTTTTTAAGCTAGCTTTTTATATATGAAAAATAATACTCATGATATTTTTTATATTAAAGACAATCATTAAGATAACGTGATAACACCACCACCATCAACAACAACAACAACAATAATAATACTCCCTTCGTCCTATAATGATCTTCCCAGAGCACTATTTCAACTTCACGGGAATTTATATTTATTTGTGTTTTTTCATGGCTTATATGATAAAATAAAATATTCTTGTCACCACTTGTTTTGTTGAACTTTTGGTGTAGTTTTTAAATATGTATGTTTTATTTTTTATTTCTATACCAATATTTAAATAAAATAGATTGAAAAAACTTGAAATTTTTCTTCGTTTTGCAAACCATGAAGATCATTATAGGACGGAGGGAGTAATAATTTATAACAAGAATCAGAATGAGAATAATATAAAACCACACATAAATTTTTTTTAAAACTTTTTTTAGATTTTTCAATTTTTTCTAGTTTTTTCAGTTTCTTTTAATTTTTTTCAGTTTTTTCAGTTTCTTCCAGTTTCTTCTAGTTTCATATAGTTTTTCGAGTTCTTCCCGTTCTTCCAGTTCCTTCCAAATTCTTCCAACATCCAACTATTTTTTTCGAATCATAAAGAACTCGCCAATGTTTTTACTTCATCCCCACCAGCATCATCCAACAACCGCCATTGTTGTCGTCAACCTCCACACATTTTATATGTGTGGAGAATAGCAATTTTAAGTGCGGCAAAAGACGGACTTTCTTGTACTGCTTCATGCTGGCTCCACCAATGTCTTCACCATCCAAAAAACACCCACTATTTGTCGTTTTTGGTCATCACTAAATTAGAAATTTCATGTTTTTCATGTCTAAAGTAGGAGTTATAATGTCAAGATATAATACAGAAAAATATAGTGAGATGCAACTATAGAGTGCCATAATGCCATAATGTAAACTTAGAATAAAAAAATAAAATTTCTATTTTAATGATAAATATTATATTTTACTTTTATTTTAGTGTGATTTATTTTCTTTAGTTTTTTTGGCTCTTTGTCCATCAATTTATCTTCACCCTCTCCTAAAGAAAGAACGATAATTAAGTCTAGATGGACAGCTCAATTGGTCGAGAGTTTGGTTCATAGTGACTCAGTTGGCTAAGAGCACTAGACTCGTATCTACCGCAGATAAGTAGTTTCATAAACGGTGATGAGACTACTTCTGGCGGTAGATACGAGTCTAGTGGTCTTCATCTATCAACCAAACTCTCTCCACGCCCCACAAATTTCTTCTTCAATCTTCAACCAAACTCACCTTATCCCACTTTCAAAAAAAAAAAAAACTCACCTTATCCCTTCTCAGCCGTCTTCCTCTTCCCTGACATTTTTTCTTCTCTTCTGCAATGCATCTCCTTCCATCGCCTTCTTCTTCTTCATTCTTCGCCTTCATCTCGCGCACTACCTCTGCCATCTTCAAACCTTCATCATGTCCCCACTGGACAAGAGTAGGAACACCGGATCTCGCCGGAGCTTCTGAATCTGAACAAACCCGGCCGGACGGACGGCCTTATCTTCGTCGGATCTGAAGGATCGCGCCTCATCTACGTCAGATCTGAACAAATCCAAATTTGTCTCTACCCGATCTCCGTTAATTTTGAACGGCGCCGGCCTTACCTCCGTCGGATCTACAACAGTGAGAGCCATCCGCGATGAACAAAAAAATTGGGACGGCTTTGCTGTTGAAACTGGGAGATAAAACAAAAAATTAAACCGGCTATCATGGCCGCTTGGTTTTTGCTCCAAATTTATAACAGATTACTGCGGTATTGCCTCTTAAATCTTCTTTCCCTTTGTTGTTTTGTCTTTGGTTGCGTTGATTCTTCTTGATCGATGAATGCAACCAGACCATATATCTGGTGTTTAATTAAGTTCATAACTTCAGATCTTGCATCATCAGGGGAAGATCAGACCGACTTGCTCCATCTCCATCTTGCCTTAGCTTTTGCTGCTTGATCACCTCTTAGTTTCGCATCATGAGGTGAGTCTTAAACTTTAAACCCGATCTCATGTTTTACTATTTAATTCATTTTAATACTCCCTCCATTCCTGTTTTTTTATAATTTCCCCCCTTTTCAGTAGAATTTTACCTTTTACTCGTATTCAATTATTCTCGTTAATTTCATTTTTTGCTTTTGCCTTGGAACCTTAAATTTGTACGGTGTCATATTGGAAGGCTCAAAGTCAATCTTGCACCCCATTGCTCAACATTGGAAGTTGCATTCACCATTGGGCAACCTTGCAAAAATATTACTCTCTCCGTCCTATTACGAGGTTTGACTGACTTTATTTTTTCAATTCAATTTATTTGATTGTAGGTGTAAAATTTAAAAATAAAATTTATATAATTTAAAATTACATCAAAAATCCTACAAAACAAGTGGTGACAAGACTATTATTATTACTCCCTCAGGAGCAAGAAAAAAAGAATTTTGTTTGACTTTTTTTGTCAAAGTTTGTAAACTTTGATCTCGATATAAAAATAAAAAAAATATATTGTGTTTCGAATTTTCGATTTAAAGTAATATCATTAATTTTGGAATATTAAAGTGATATAATATATATTCATGTATAAATGTAAATATTATTGATCAAAGTACTCCGTATCATATTAGTGACATTGAAATGTCAAATGAAAATCATTTCCAGACAGAGAGAGTATAAGAAAAAAACCTATAAAAACTCTACATTACACTCTACTTTTAACTTCAATTTTTCACAGACATTATTATAGACATAGAACAATGTTTAGTGTGATGTTTATGAAGACATTAGGGTCAAAAGTGGGGTGTAAGGTGATGTTCCTCTACCATGGCTCTAAATATAATTTTGGATAAATAAAACAACAACAACAACCCAGTTAAATCCCACAAGAGTAGGGTGTGGGAGGGTGTGTGTACGCAGACCTTGCCCCTACTCGAAAGTAGAGAGGCTGTTTCGAAAGAGACCCCCAACTCAACGTCGAAACTTGCATTGCTTGACTAACTGCTACTTCATTAATTAAAGAAGCGTACACAGTTTAGAGATCCATTTTGATTTATTCCATCACACCCCAAAGCCAAAAAATGGTGAAATTTTGGCTCCACCGGA
Organism: Cuscuta australis; assembly: GCA_003260385.1. NCBI lineage: Eukaryota > Viridiplantae > Streptophyta > Magnoliopsida > Solanales > Convolvulaceae > Cuscuta > Cuscuta australis. The sequence continues at coordinate 1,264,283 of NQVE01000098.1, read as the reverse complement.
GATGATGGAAGTAAATAAAAGTTTGAAAATTTTGATATATCAAAAGCACATATTAAAATTAACTAGATTATATGAAATACTCCGTATATATTATAACTAAATATGCTTTCTTTATTTTTAGTTAAATTTTGCGAAAATTTAACAAAAAAAGTCATTGGAATTTTTTTTGGATGGGAGGTATCAACAAATTTTAGGGAAAAGTTTACATTTACAATTCTATTTCTAGTATTTTACTCTGTATTATTTTTTTGTTGCTATATCCTTGCAATACTCGAATCGTATAATGTTTAAAAATGCCTTTTTCTGTCCCCGCATATGCACCCGCACCCATGCAACATAGTGTCCTACCATCCTTCATCACTTCATCTCCTATTTCTCTATTCCATACAACTTTATAATCTTAATTCAAATTTTAATTTTCATATTTTAATTCATACGGAATATTAACCATGTTTGGTTAGTTTTACTATTTCAGAGGCTATGAAGTTACATTTTCTTATTGATTTTTCTTAATTTAAAGTTAGTTTTTGGTTTATAAAAAAAATCTTGAGTTCAATTTAAAATTTGATATGAATAGAACCAGAGCTCTGAAAACATTGGGATTTAAAATGTACTCCCTCATAAATTTTCTTTATGGATTGTTCAAAAGTTTTCTTTTGGATTCCTTTTTTGCCAACCTTTTTATGTCAAATGTCTTAACTACCGCTCTGCCTTAACATCTCGTTGCCCTTAAAACTCCACCTCTTATTGATCCAATGTGATACAAAAAAACAACACTAGTTTCCTTTCCAGATGTTTGCCGGCCCTCAAAGAAGCACTGACCACCAAGATTGAAATCCCCTTTGAATTGAGTCTGCATTTGTTCACTATGAATTTTTATTTCAAAAGTTCCCATCTTTTCTTCTTTACTACGCAATTCTTGAAATTCATTTATAAAAAATACTTCGGTCAGATCCAGTCGTCCGCCACCATTGAAGGGTAAGATCTGCTCATCCAACATCAATGGTTCAGTTTTGCTCGTCCTGCATCGTCAAAGGTTCAGATCTTCATTGCCTTCGAAGGGTAGGATTTCTCATCACCACTTTTCTTTCCTCGCAGATTGCAATTTTTGTTACTGTCTTTAATAAAATTTTGGTTGCCTTCCTCGTTGCTTGAATTGATTTTTACAAACTGCAAAGCAAAGTTTATTATTATTATTATTATTATTATTATTAGTTATTTCATCATCCCATTATACGTCTTCATTTTTTAGTCTTGTCTTGTCACTAATAGATCTGTGAGTGTTAGGGCAAGCTACCCAATCAGACTCACAATATGGTTCCATTGTAAAAGTAGGTGAATAGTCGATATAAATGCCTGGGAAAGAGCTAAGTTAAGATACCTAAGAGTGTGAAGGATACTCCAAGTAAGGGGTGTCCATTTCATGAAAGAACCAATGTTCGAAAAGGCGTATTGCGGTTTTGAGGCGTTTTCATTTCATGGCGTATTGCGTAAGCCTTGAGGCGTAAGCCTCAATTTTTAAATTGAAAAACATTCACAAAATAATTTAAAACCAAAGATAGAACATAATGTATACATAAATAATCCAAAAACATGAAAAAAGTATCTTGTCAAAGCAATACATCGTAAACATAACAAAGTTTAACATGGAATCAGACATAATTTTGCTCGAAGTGATGAGCTTAAATTGAAGAATTGAAAAAAAGTTCATCAGTGTCTAACGGCTTGAAATTAGGATCAAAAGATGATGCTTAAATCGACTAGTCCCGCCTTTGACATCTTTTTTACAAAAATTGCAGTTTACATATTTCTAGTTTTTTTTGTCCTTCGATATTGGGTGTTGAGTCAACACCATACTTCCATGCTGGGTCCGACATTTAAGCAATATTCTAATTTTTGAAACACCAAAATAAACAATACAATACTATGCAATAATTCATCTTAAAAACAAAAAAAAATAGAACAATTAGCACATCAGTTATCAAAAAAAGAAGAAAAAAAGGATATTAACAGGTAAAAAAATCATCTCATCCAACTACTTGAAAAAATACCAATCAGAAACTCATAAAAAACATCAATTGAATGCTAGTGTACTTCACAAATAGATTACCAACAAAATAAGAAAAAGAAAAAAATAGCACCACTTGACAATTGTAAAAAGAGAAAAAGGCAAAGTTGGACAGCTGTACAAAGCAGACATAAAACGCAGCACCCTATCCTTTGCATGTGCTGGAGAGAAAGAGCTGAGACGCAAACAAAAAAACATACCTTTTCGCCGGAGAAGAAGATTGAAGACGGCCGACGCTAGAGATGGTTCGTAGCTCGCAAAAGATAATCGACAAAGATTAGGGAAATCGACACTCGACAAAGGTAATTTTAGGATATATACACTTAATTGGGTAAATTTCTAATCCTTGAATTGCGTAAGCCTTAATGCGCGCACCAGCGCGTACGCCCCATGGTGTACGCCTTTCAGAGAATTGTGTAAAAAACCTATAGCGTGAAATCGGGATTAGCACCAGTGCGTAATTTCCGGAAAAAGTTACGAGGCGGGTTTGCGTTCTGCCTTTTCGAACATTGGAAAGAACACATCGTTGTCCAAGAGGGGAGGCCTTTTCTTAGAGGTGCAAGGAGACCTTAATCTAGTATGGTGCTAGCTGAGTACTAGCCTTGTCTTTTGATACTTGGCACGATGAGGCAGCGAACTATGGGCACTTGTCAAGATAATCAAGTGGTCAGCCATGTGTGCTAGTACTTAAGCATTTTATTCTTGACGGCAGATTGTAGTGTTGGGTTGGCCCAAGGATGTGTCGTGTTGTATTCATGGGCTTGCGTGTCATAGATTTTGTCTATAAATAATCCTCCTAACTTATGGAGAGGAAGAATCTCATTCATTCATACTCTATCAACTCAAGATTCAAGCTACTTTCTCTCTCTAGAAACTCTCTTCGACCATGGATATGTGTTATCCACCACTATGCTCTTGTTGAGAGTGGGAGATTTTTTTAGCACACTGGAACCTAGAAACGATGAAAGAATATGAGGTCGACGACAAGACAAAGTTATCCATATTCCATATAGTGTTGAATACCAAAGCATTTTCAAAGAAGCTAACCCTAAAAAGGTTGAGGGACTAAAAGCACACACTATGGAAATGGCTGATGCAGAAGCCAGAATAGAAGAGTTGGTGATGATGAGAAGGACTGGAGGTCAGGTTTTAACCATTTATAGGGCTTCTCCCCGTCCATCCGTTTCCACACAAGACTAAGCTTTTGTAAGTGTCCCTCATGGGGGATACGCTTCTCAAGTACCAGGTTCAAATGCTATGAGTTCACACAAAGAATGTAGCACACGAATATTGTGCAAACTTGACGCTCCTTCAGTCTTTCAGGGGACGAGACATTTTAAAATTTTTTAGAAGGCCACATAAAGTGTAATCACAAGTGTTTGGAGTCATTAAAAGGGGCTAGGTGTTTGTACAAAATATCAAAAAATTCCCCAAGTCCTTTGAAGAAAAATAAGGGACAAGTACAATTATCAAGCCAAACTTGATGGTTTAAGGAACAACATTAGAGAAAGATCATAACATGCAAGCAATATTCAAACGATGAGCCAAGATCAAGATTGATAAAAGTAAAAATCTATACAAAGCAAAGGTGTATTACATTAGGAGGCTTCTCGGCTAAAAGCAAGTACGAGATAGACATTATAAGTTCATTATTTTGGGTTTAATGTGTTAGAGGATTATCTCGCGTATTTTTTAGAATGCTACCCTAGGGTTTTAGCTAGATGATTACAACAAAAGAAGCTTTGGACCTGGATTTTTTCATGCACTAGTAAGACTAAAGAAGATAGGATATTAGCATTTAAGATTATGTCATATTAAAATATTTTATATCTGAGCTATATTCTCTATTGTATTAATGTTTATTATTAAATGACTCAATATTAATTACATACTCTTATGCACTTAAGGCTGTTTATTAATATTACATCTTTTTTAACCAATCAGATTTAGTATTTTATTTCTTGGTCTTTTGATAACTAATAAGTTCGGCATCAAATTCCATTTTTTTATTAAAAAATAAAAAAAATAATTTGAGCACTGCAATTATTTTATAATGAATTAATAAATCTAAGAATATGATAACATATACTCAATAAACTTTAAGAGAAGAGTTTCAACACAGAGTACATAAGTACTTATCGAGGGACATCCGAAGGTACTTAAATCACATCTTCACTTAGTACTTCTCATAAGATGCATTTTTCACGAATCCAAAATATGTAACCTTGGCTCTCATATCATCATCAAGATGATTAAAAATTTTTGTAAATAACATTGCTGTGCAAATCTATGCAGATACTTAATCCTCTCGCTACATTTATTATGTTTCAAAGTTAGAGATCGTACTTAATGCTCTTGCCATACAAACATGTATTGTTTAAAAGTACCTTGAGACATATATTCATATGTTAACAACCTCTCGTTTCCTTTAATACGTTAGCCAAGAAGTGCAACCAAATGTTGTGTTTAATCTTAGTAAGAACAACAAATTATGTTTGAAACTCTTTTATTCCTTTTGTACCATTTACCCCATTGGATTTCATCATTTTAAGAGCAATCTTAGTGCCATCATGCAATTCTCCCTTATAAACAATCCCAAACTCTCCTTTTTCTAACACATTATCTAGGTTGAAGTTGTTAATCACCTGTCAAAGAACTTGGATAGATATAACAATGTTCCTTCCTTAAAAAACATTAAGCTCGTTGCTCTGTTGATTATGTGATTGATGGAACATTAAAATATTCACTTACGTTAGGCCTAAACATTTGATTTGTTTTTTTAAAACTTTTTATCCTCCTGAACTTCTTATGGCGATGAATCTTTTATCATATGTAAGACAAATAAAGTAATTAGAAGAAATATGATTGCATCTATAACCACAATGCAGTTATATAAGACAAAATAGATGACGAATGGCGACTGTTAGTAGCATCATTTGGTTTTGGACCTGGGCTCAAAATTTCATTAGGAGGATCTACGTTATTTCCCCAAAATGAGTTCCCCAAGAATAACTAAACATCACATAAGGTGAAAAGATACGTATGTCCCAACCAAATTGTTGACATCAAGGACTCAAAGTTCAGAGAAACTAGTCAATCTCTCCGAGATAACACCTGTGAGGTTATTATCATTGAAGTAAATATTCCCAAGTGAAGTCAAGTTTGCAGTTGCTGGAAAAATAGTACGTGAGATGTGCTACATTGCATAATTTAGGGTTACCATATCTTGCACCAGAATATGTCGAAAAGTACTCATGTGCTCTGTGTTGGAACTCTTCTCTTAACGTTTATTGAGTATATGTTATCATATTCTTGGATATACTAGTTAATTCTAAACTAATTGCGGTGTTCAAATTATTTTTTTAATAGACTAATGGAATTTGATGTCGAACTTACTAGTTATCAAAAGAACAAGAAATAAAATATTAAGTATGATTGGTAAAAAAAGATGAGATACGATAATAAACATTAATACAATAGAGAATTTATGTCAGATATAAAATATATTTTAATATGACATAATCTCAAATGCTAATATCCAAGCTTCTTTAGTCTTACTAGTGCATGAAAATATCTAGGTCCAAAGCTTCGTTTGTTGTAATTATTTGGCCAAACTTTTGCACTAGCATTTAAAGAAATACGCAAGATAATCCTATAACATGTTACGATCTGGATATTTTCATAACACGTTACGATCCTTGGGCCATTTTGATGATGATATAAGAGCCAACTAGCAGAGCCTCGGGCCATTCAACTTTTGATCTGAGACAAGCTCTGATGCCCTAGATCTTGTGCCCACGCCATGCATTCGAGAACGACCTCAGTCCCATAACCTCTGATGCAATAGCGTCCAGGATGCATCCAACTCAAGATTCCTGTGTCTAGGACACCTCTACTCTGGCTTCTCGAGTCACGGGATCTTTCTGCTACCTACTGATTACAAGATCTCGCAGACCTCTAAAATCAGCTTGCTATGTTTCACAACTTTGCATTTACCTCTCATTTTGTATGATAATGTTTGCACAAAATATTATTTGACTAAAACTAAAAGATGAATGCAATATTGTTTATACCAGCTGTGTGACCCACATACTAATCTAAACAAAAAACTTTTACCTCTCTTATCTGTAGCTACAAGATGAGTCACAATAAACGTGAATGTGTATGCCTTTGGAATTGTCATATAGGACTCAATCTTTGGAAGGAAAGAATTAGATGATTCTCTTCTCGAGACGTGGTTTTCGAAGATCCATATCAATAGAGAAATTTTCATCAGACTATGGACCAAAACTTTGGTTCGAAGATCCAAAATAGTTGTCAAATCAACAATTACAATACTACATATTTAGGTGGATTTTGAAGTAAAATCATTTTTTGGAACCTTCATGTAATTTTTTTCCTATATTTTTTCATCACATATAATTTCCCGACATGTGTTTTTTCCTCCATATATTTATTTTCAATTATTCATTACTTTTGAAAATTGAACTAATTTTTTAAATTTTATTTCGTTTCTCAAGAAACCTAATTCGATTCAATTTGTTAAAGATTAATTCACGCACTCCTAATCCTAGTACAAACTTCTCATACAAGCATGTATATAGAGAGTATATTGAAGTATCATACGTTGAGTAAGAATATAAATTATTGAAACAATGAACACTTATAGGTTAACCCCCTAATGTCTTTACATTATTGTGTCCAAACTACAATAATACATTCCTCGACAATACTAAACACTTACAATTATGACTATACTCACTCACATCTATGTCGACAACAATTTGAGCTTCAAGTACTATAGTGATATCGACGAGGAGGTGAGTGAGTACTCACTATAGTACTTGAAGCTCAAATTGTTGTCGACGAGGAGGTGAATGAGTATAGCCATAATTGTAAGTGTTTAGTATTGACGAGGAATGGATTATTGTATTTTGGACACAATAATGTAATGACTTTTAGGGGGTTAACCTAGTTGTTTACAAGTGTTCATTGTTTCAATAATTTATATTCTTACTCAACGTAGGATAGTTCAATATACTCTCTATATACATGCTTGTATGAGAAGCTTGTACTAGGATTAGGAGTGCGTGAATTAATCTTTAACAAATTGAATGGAATTAGGTTTCTTGAGAAACAAAATAAAATTTAAAAAATTAGTTCAATTTTCAAAAGTAATGAATAATTGAAAATAAATATATGGAGGAAAAAACACATATCGGGAATTATATGTGATGAAAAAATATAGGAAAAAAATTACATAAAGGGTTCCAAAAAAATAAGTGATTTTATGTTAGTTCTTTGAAATTTAATAATCGAGGTCATTGTTTCTGGAAATTACTCATTTATTATAAACTGCAAAATCCACCTAAATATGTTGCAATATGTTGCATAGTAATTGTTGATTTGACAACTATCAATTGAGGTGGTGAGTTATTGCATGACAAGATACTCATTCCAAAGACTTGAAATGGGATATGATCGTTACGTCCTCAGTCCACTAGTCGAGCAGTAAAATCCTTCTAGACCTGAGATGACAGCTATGTCGGTATTGATATCTACATGAGCCGTTCTCAAGCACTTAAAAAATGGTAAGAATCTAAATGGACTTTGAAAATGTTTGGCGATGACTTATTATCCTCATATAGCCAAACGCAGTCAAACGTTTTTCAAAACCATTGATATTGGTAGAAGTTCAAAATTCCTTGTGTGAATGGAGGAAAGAATAAAGATGTAAAATAAAAAAGTAAGGAAAATATTTTAAAATTATCTCAAAACATATTTAATTATCAATGTTCAAATATTAAAAACTAAAAAATAAATCTTCTTCCTATGAACCAGATATTTCTCACCCTTTTATTTCACCTCTCTATTTTTTTTCCTCTGTCCAAACAAGGACAAGGGGCAAGGGTTGGATTAATTTTCCTAAGGGGCATGAAATCTCTAGTTTTGAAACTAGACGATTTTCACCCATATTGATCTGCCTCATGCACTTGCTGCATTGCCTCGATGAGACGGAACTATTGAGCTCCGATATGGCATCAAACGTTTGTAGGTAAATGTGTGCGATTTCTTACTCTTTTTATCCTTTTATTTCACTTTTTTCTTCTCTTGAGGTGGATTTTTGTTGCATACTTCATAAGTGTAACAATTATTTTCTCTCTCGAAGTGCCAAATTTGCTTAAATGTACGCAGACCCATTTCATGTCGCTGATTTACCCTTGTTGATGTTAGCCTTTTAGCAAATCTTCCTCAACCTTTTAGAAACAAGTTTGAGGTTGGGCTTGATTTTTGTACATCTATCCAACATCATTCATCAATCATCATTTGTAACCCATTGAATTTATAATATCTTTAAGTCTTGATGGCTTTAAAAGAATGTTTGACTTTGTCTAGATTTATCACAATGAAGACTAGTCATTATCGAACATTCTTAAAGTCCCTTCACCTGCTTGCCATTTTAGAACTGTTTGAGGAACGCTAATGTCAAGATTAATATTGCCATTTCCCTGGTTTTTATATCTTAAGACTTCCATTGGTCGATGAGTGTGCTGAAAATGTTAATAACATAGTTTATTTCAGGTCTATGGATTTGCTCCCTTGTCGTACATTGACCTGCCAACTCAGCCACTCACCTTACAGCTGCTCTCATAAGTTTCTTTCTTGTCCAGTTCAAGGTTTGGGCCAATAGCCTTTTGGAAGTCTTCTCTGTTGATTAGGACCCTCTAAAATCAAGTCACGAGATACCTTTTATAAGACATTGTCTCGTTTAGTACTTTTATTCCAGTTATTTACTCTATTAAGATAACTCCAAATGCATACAAATTAACTTTGGTTGTGACTCATCCTGGTGATTAGAACGTCAAGCTTGACGGATAACACAATTCTTAGAATATAAGATAGCTTTAAGAGAACCCCACTTTCCTTATCTGCACAGTAAATTTCTTCAAATTAAGGAGATTTGTCAAAGAATCTAAAAAATCCGAGTGAATTGGTTGCACCTGAGCTGCAAATAAGAAAGATTTAAGCATGTGGAAAGGTCAGCGATGATTGGACCAGAGAATGAATTGGCTTGAAGATAGACTTAGGAGAGTGTGGCCATTGAGAAGAGCGTCGACGATTCCAGCAAAGTCTTGTTTTTGGTTATTTACCTACAAATTTGGATCTCCGATGTTGGAAACAACCCGAGAAGAGAATTGATGAGATTGTTGGTAGGATAACTATAGGTCATGAATAATCAGGAAGGAATCAAAAAAATTGGGATTGTAACAAAAGATACTAACATGACTTCTATGAAATGACTTCAGATGTGTGCTATTCGTCAAGTTGGACGTTTACTCAGCGGGATGAGCCACAATGAAAGTGTATGTGCACGCATTTGGGATTGTCTTAATGGAGCTTATCATTGGAGGAAAAACACTAGACAAGAGGGTCTTATCTCGTGACCAGGTTTCGCAGAGTCTTTATCAGCAGGAAAAACTTCCAAGTTCCAAAAGGTACCTTGACCCGGACAATGAAAAAACTTACGAGAGCACTTGTAAGGTGGGTGGCTTAGTTGGCGGGTCACTGTACCACAAAAGAGTCATTCTAGACACCCGAAATAAGGATATGCTATTTAACATCTTGGTTTACTCGTCGACTAGTGGAAGCCATCTAGAGATGAGAAAGACCAGAGCTATGGTTATATTAGTCTCCACATTAGCCTTCTTCAAGCACTTCAAAGATGGCAAGTAAGTGAAAAGACTTTTAAATGTTCGATAATGACTAATCTTCATTGTGATACATCTAGACACAATCAAGCATTCTTTTAAAGCCATCAGTACTTGTATATACTATAAATTCAATGGATTACAGATGATGATCGATGAATGATGTTGGATAAATGGCACAAAAATAAAAGTATAATTGTGAATTTTCTTCTAAAAGGTAGAGGGAGATTTTGCTTCTTCTCTTTTCTGAATAAGAAAACATAAATCTATACGAAATGGAACAAAAAACATCTTGAGAAATGAAAACAGTGGAACAAGTGGATAAAAAAGAGTACCAAATGGCCTACACATGTACCTAGAAATGTTTAATGCCAAATTGGAGCTCACTCGCTCCGTCTCTTCAAGGCAATGCAACAAGTACATGAGGTAGATCAGTTTGGGTGGAAAGAGTCTAATTCCAAAACTAGAGATTACATGTCCTTTAAGTAAAAGAATTTAACCTTTGTCCCTTGTCCTTGTTAGGATAGAGGAAAAAAATAAAGAGGTAAAATAAGAGGATGAGAAATATTTGTTTTGTAGGATGGAGATTTGTTTTTTAGTTTTTAATATTTGAAAACTGATAATTAAATATATGTTTTGATATAATTTTAAAATATTTTCCTAACATTCTTATTTTATGTCTTTATTTTCTTTGTTCCATTCACAAAAGGAATTTTGTACTTCTATGAGTCTTGATAGTTTTGAAAAAATGTTTGACTGTGTCTGACTTTATGATAATGATAAGTCATCTACAAACACTTATGAAGTCCATTTAGCTATTTCCATTTTTGAAGTGTTTGAGAAAAGCTCGTGTAAAGATAAATACCAACATAGCTCTTGTTTTATTCAACTATAGAAGGCTTCCACTCCTCGACGAGTGGACTGAGGAAGTTATGAGCATGTCCCATTTCAAGTTTTTGGAACGATTAACTTGTCGCGCAGTCTGCTCAACTACCAAACAGATGTTTTCTTAAGTTTTATTCTGTTTCGGGCCAAATTTTGGGTACATAGCTTATTTTAATTCCCTCTTTTGGCAAGTCCCGAAGGTCCCAGAGTTGGTTGCCAATTCGGCACACAAGATCTAGATTCTTCTCTTCATCTTTTGGTCTACGTTTATGACCAAGGAGATAAAAGGAAGCCTTCATCCTTTTTCCTCCAACTGGGAAAGGATACATTACACAGGATTCAAATAGAGTGATTTTTTTAATTCTCCAACCAGTGACATTTTAAGCTGTCGAACTTGAGGAACTGAACTTGCTTGGAAAGGAACAGTGACAAGTCTATATGTAAAAGAATCTGACGGTATTCGGTGCTCAAAGAGTAGAAGACAAAATGGTGTGAAAAACATTTTGAATAGTTGCAAATGAGCAGCATTGGGTTTCTCATTTGTGTCCTTTGACTAGCACTAGCTCCAATGACATGATCAAAATGGAAGTTCCTGAGGGTCACAGGACGTGAGCTATGTCGTATGACGACATGCCCCAATCCTTTCTGCTTTTTTTTCTTATGGAAAATCAAAATGGTCGAATCCATAGGTTGTAAACTATATGTGTAGAGGCATACAAATATGTTCACAAATCACAATTTTTAGGGAAGTGAGACCGCATAATTTTTCACAATTTTTTAAAATTTTCATAGGTTATTTGATTTGTATCTCAAAGTAGTCACGTCTACAGGGGCATGCGAGAGAGAAATTCAGCAGCTGCTTGAGGTTCTTGCAAATTGCGCTCTCTGATCTTGCTTTTCCTCTTCCATCGACAACCAAACCAAACATGCGCTAAGTTAGGTTTGTTTTCACTCTTTGTTTTGATATAACTAGACTCGAACCCGTGCGTTGCACGGTCTAAGTTAAAGCTAAATAAATAGGGGAAGCATTGATAAAAGTAAAAGATAAAATTTGTTTTAAACAAAGATATGTAATATATATTAAAGAGGAGGAGTTTTACAACAACGCACAATGTGATAGAATAACATTATAAGTTTTGGAAAAGTTTTTTATAGACTACATTTGCAGTTTTATTAGATGTCGCGGAATCTTCACCTCAAATCAAAATCTTTAATCCATTGCGATTAGTGACTCGTGATAATGCCACATAAAGTTGATCATGACTGAATACAACTATCTTTAGTAAAAGCCCAATATGCATCAAAGATTGTCCTTGACTTTTATTAATTGTCATAGCATAAGAAATCATAATCGCGAACTGTTTCCTATGAAATTTAAAAGGACTTCTTGTATCCGATGGCGTAAGCAACAATCGGGATAACAATTTCTTGACCAATGCTTTTCCCTGTCAACACCTTGCCTTGAATTAGATGATTGCCAAGTCGTGTAACGATCAACTTAGTTCCATTGCACAAACGGAAAATTGGTCTATATTTCTCAACAACATTACCGGTGTTCCAATCTTTAACTTCAATTCATGGTTTGGGATACCAGATGCTCGAATGTTATTTAAAAATTCTGGAGAATGCATGTCACTTAAGAAATCTGAATTTGAATCAGATTTACACAAAGCATCTGAACTCAAGTAACTTCTAGCTTCTCCCGTTTTGTTCAATGAGGTCATGGATTCATTGATTTCATCCACAACTTCTAGTGTTCGTGCCAAGATTGCTCTACTTTGCAATTATGTCGGATCAACAGCAGGATTCGGAAACCAGCATGCGAGAGAGAAATTCAGCAGCTGCTTGAGGTTCTTGCAAATTGCGCTCTCTAATCTTGCTTTTCCTCTTCCATCGACAACCAAACCAAACATGCGCTAAGTTAGGTTTGTTTTCACTCTTTGTTTTGATATAATGGGTGTAAAGAGAATATCCTCTTTACTTTGTGGCACTAAAACTAATACAAGAAGAATAGTGTCCTAGATGTCAGTGTCCAAACTTCCATACATGAATGCCTCAAAACCACCATGACTCGCTCTTCAGTCCACCCACCCACCGTCCTGAGCCCCCCCAACCCTAGACTCTCTAATGCACAATCCACCCCAACGCCTTCCATCATCCATTCGCCTCCTTGAGATTTGCAGGCGTCTTTTGATCCAATCCTATATATATATGTAAAAGAGAGTTAAATTGTTGTAGTGTTGACATGTGGCATGCCACATGTGCATCCACATGCGCACTCACTAATGATGTGGATATATGCATTTCAATTCATTGGTCCATTTTGATTTTTTTAAAAGATCTTTGAATGCATTTGCATAAAACTTTTTCATTTTTTAGTAATTCTATAAATATATATTTCATCATTGTAAAATATACTCCATATTATATATACAAATTAATTGTTTTTAGGATTATTTTTAGGATTAATTATAAATAGGATTATTTTTATACTATCCACAACTTATTTTAGTTTATTACTTTTCAAAAAATGATTATATAAATTTAATCACATATGCATATTTATTAATTAAACAATTTGTTTCCAAAATTTTATCTTATTACATTATTTATTTTATTGCTACAAATATTTTTTAACAAAGTAAATAAAATAAAATTGCTTTCGTTGAAGGGTAACAACTGACAACTGACATTATGACACATATACAATTTCTAATGATGTATCGTTATGTAATTAATCCACTTTTTATTAAAATATTTTATTAATTAAAATTATTTTTATTAGTACTAAATTCAATGACCATTAATTTTGTATAATTTGTTTGTTTCTAAATTAACATACCAATATATATTCCACCAGTTTAAAATATATTTTGTCACTATTAAAAAACTAAAACAGCTAAAACTATATTTATACAATCTCAAAAATTTAGAATATATACGAGCTCGTGCAAAGCACGGGGTTAACACTAGTATTTGATATTTGCCGGTGTGTACCTCTACTCCTGCGTTTTCCGATCTGAGCCTTGTAGGCATCTTACTTCACCACAGCGTCTTCCGATCTATTTGGTAAGCTAGTTTTGGGTTAGTACTTTTTCTTCTTTTTTAGGCATCTTTATCATTTCTATATCATATTACGTAGTATTTATTTATTTAGCTTATTTTTATTCTAATTCTCTTTTATTGCATTCTATTTATGTTCTTTCCAAAAAAAAGTACGTAGTAGTTTTAATCAATTGCATTCTGTTTCACTTTTTTTTCTGTTGGTATATCTTTATGTCATTCTTATGTTTGTGTTCTTTTGTTAGTTGCTCTGTATGTTTTTTCTGTTGGGACAAGGAGAGTAGTTTGGTGGTCTTCTCAGAGCATGGGTTTGAAAAGAAGAGGAATCAGCCACATAGGTTTGGCTAATTCCTTAGAATTTGACAATGCTTGATTGTTTGAGTTTTTGTGTGCTTGTTTGTTATTTTCATAAAAAAATTGGTATTATTTAAGCATAAAAAAGTTCTTGATTTAGTGAAAACATGTAATGTTCTTTATGTGTGAATTGAAATAAGTTCATATGCTTAAGGTGTTCATGGAGGAGAGCTACCGAATATACTCATTAGACTTTAAATTAGAATTCATTAAAGTGCATAATATATTAACGGGTTATAATGAGAAGAATCGTGCTTTTATAGACATTTTCTCCTTTTAGATGTGTGTTAGTTTCAAGAGAATTGTGGTTCTTGATGTATCTCACTACAAATTTCTTGAATTGCATAGCTTCAGTTCTTATACAAAGTTGACTCAACTCAAGACTTTGAATATAAAGTCCAGGGTAAAGAGGCAATTAAAATTGGGTGTATTTGGAAGGTGGTGGGGGAGTTTACCGTGGACTAAAGGGGTTGGAATTTATCAATTTTATAAATTGGGTATTATAGGTGCCATAATTGGGACTAATATCTCATTATATTGAGTTTCAATGTTATGGCCTCATGGGAATCGGGGTGGCAATAAAATACAATTATACATTATACTCTGTATTAAACAAAAAATACGTGTCACTCTTTTTCATAAATAATTCTCTATTAAATTATAAATGCAGTTAAACAAAAAATGGCTGCACATCTAATTTTTTGTTCCAATAATCTATCAGTTTCAGAATCCATTTGGAATAAAAAGAGTGTCCACCAATAGAATGACTCAATGAGGTGAATGTGGTGCGAACTCATATATTCACCATCTCCAATTAATAGTCTCACTTTTTCCTTCCAGACCTATACAAAAAGGATAAAGCTATTTGCACTTTAAATTTTTGTATCCCATTTGTACACCACAGGTTTGCATTGAGATTGTGTGTTGGTGTAAAACTAAAATTTGTTAAAGCACCAACACTTTGTGTTCGTGAAATTTTTTGTTAACGCACTAACATTTGCTTTGGTGTAAACCATCAAAATGTTTGTGTATAAGTCTGGTGTACAAATGGGGTATACTTTTGGGTGTAAGTATAGCATGGTCCATACAAAAAATGTCTCTTTTTCCTTACTTTCCCAAGAAAGTAAAAAAAAACTCCCTCCGTCTCCAATTTGATTACAAATTGCGGGTTACGAAGTAAAATTTTTTTACTTTTTGAAATTTTTTATTTATAAATTGGTATATCAATTCGATATAAAAATTACACATTAAAAGATTACGTCAAAAGTTCTACAAAACTAGAGGTGACAAAAATATTTTATTTTATCAAATAATTAATGAAATCACGTAAACAAACAAAAGTTATCGAGAGGAGAAAAAAATTGTAATCTATATAGGAACGGAAGAAGTATATGATATACTCCCTTTGTTCGAAAATAATCTTCCCACTATGTTTTTTTTCGTCTGGAAATAATCTTCCTACTCTACGTTTTTATCAACACTCTTCCAAAAATACCCCTCATTTACTATCTCTCGCCAACCTCTCATTTATTGACTCTCTCTCTTTTGCCAACCTCACCCAACCTCAATCACTCCCTTTCCCTATCTTATCTGTTGAGATTTTCATTCTTAACTCCTCGATTCCTTCTCAAACCCTACATTACTCGCTTTCTTCTCCAAGATCTGCAATGGAATCGCTGGATTTATGTTTCGAATCTTTTATTCCGGAGAGAATTTCGAGATGGTGGAGGTGAGGACGTGAATTTCATCTCTGATGACACGGAGGAGGACGAGATCATCGTCATCCATAGCGAGGACGATGCTGTCGATGTTGTCCCGGTCAGAGACAGGAAGGACGTCATCAACCTTGAATCACAGAAAGACAACGTTTTTCTTCTTGGGAGCGAGGAGGGGGACTTAATTTTTCTAGACACTAATATTGATGACCAAGAGGGATGTGAAATAAGTGGGGTTGAGCCTCCTCAGGCGATCTATTCACGCATGCATCTACACATCGATATGCTGAACATCTTGCTTCCAAGTCCTAATCCAAATTTTTGGATTTCAAAGTACAAGTGGGGAAGTTCCTACCTTTTTTAACTTCAATTATTCACAGTATTTCCATTATTGGATGTGATTGTTTTAAATGTGTCTCTGCTTCTTATGGATGTTACTATGATTGTTCTAAATGTGATTGTTCTAAATGTGTCTCTACTTCTTATGGATGTTTGAGAATTAAAAACCTTTTGTGATGAGCATTTTTCCATTATTGGTGGATCTGAGTAGTGAATGTGTCTGCTTTGTGGTCTTATGTGTGTTTCTACTTCTATAAGAAATCATTGACCACTATCTATGATGAATGTGTCTGAAAAATTACTCCTACTGTGATGAGCATTACTCTATTAAGGATACAGTATCTCTGAATAGTGAAGGTGTTACTTTAAGCTTGTTATTCAATGTTGCCTCTAGGAAGTTGTTGACCACAATCTGTGATGAATGTCTGAGAATATACTGCTACTGTGATGAGCATTATTGTACCACATTGGTGTCTCTGAGTAGTGAAGGTGTTCATGGTCATTGTGTACTTATTGTGGGTTGTGCATATGTAGTTTAAAAACTCAGCAATGATGGCCTGGGAATAATAATTTGAATGTCTTATGTTGGCTGTTGTTTTACATGGTTACATATAGATCCAATGTAACACTAGTTATTGATTTCACATCTAACACCCCTTTTGGTCTGTTCTTGCTCTTCCTTTTGGCTTTGGATTTTTCTATGAAATGAAATATGCCAACTTTGCCATCCCATAATACTTCTCCATTATCCCCAAATAGTGGTCTCCTAACCACACACAGAAACATCACTTCAGCTATGAACCTTTTTGATTTACATGGCCTGTATGGGTCTGCTTCATCAGGAAGAAGATAAAATTTTTTTAGATGTCTTAGACATAAGGGTATGTTTGGTTGGATGTAGGTAAAAGTTTTATTGGGTAGATAATGGTAGGTAATTGAAGGTAGGTAAAGTAAGGTAATGAGTTAAAAAATTGTGTTTGGATGTTTATTAGGTAACCTGAGGTAGGGAAAGAATAAAATTACTAAAATATCCTTATGCTTGAAAAAAAAAGTGAATGAAAGCTTGAACTAGGAATTGAAAGCAAAATTGAAGATCTGTCCAGAACAAAAGTTGTGAAGTAAGCAAAATTGAAGGAAGAAAAAAAACAGGAAAAAAGATTGAAATGAAAACTGAAAAAATGGACACAAAAAAAACGAAAACTGAAAAAAAAGTGAAGGAAAGCTTGAACACGAAATTGATCATAACCTGGAAATTAAAAGCAAAATTGAAGGAAGTAAAAAACTGAAGTAAAATTGAAAATATAATTGTCTGAAAATCTGAAAATTCATCACACTTGAGATCCAACATAACAACCCATAACATGGCCTCGCACGCAGTCATAAAAATTGAAAGGAAAAAATTGAAGAAATCAAAAGCAGAACAACGCAGAGCAGAGCAGAAAAAAATTGAAAATTAAAATACCTGTGTTGTTGGAGATGGCGATCGGAAGAGGAGAATGGCGATTGGGAGTGAAGGATAGATGCGGAAGAAGAGTTGATTACCTTCATATTTTGCCAAATTAACGGTCACCTCAAATCCACTGTTGAGAGATAACCCTAACTCCTACCTTCCCTTACCTCTCTTGACAAATCTTAATTTTTGTTACCAAACAAGGTAGATTATTTTAATCTACCTCCCTCTACCTCCCCTACCTCCAAACAAACACAGTGTAAAGAACCACTTCTCATCAATGTGCAAAACATTGTGAAAACTTTTAAACCTAGGGTGGATTGGCATGCTGTAGGGTTCTACCGGATCTAAATAGAACCTGAGCCTTGAAATTTTATTGGCATTTGTGAGATATGGTTTTATAGCATTAGAATGGCTCCTAAGCATACCTCTTTTAATCCACTCATGCACTGTTGACTTAGACTTACCAATGGGAGCTGCTAATGATCTTGCATTAGTCCTCTTCCTGAGGGGAGTGTCTGTTATAGCCTTTATATCCATCACTGCCACTATTTCCTGTCAGTTTGCTTCTCACATCAATGGCAATGTCCTGCTCTATTTGTTTCTTTGCAATGGCCCATATGTTGCTCACTGTTTTTCTGGACACATTAAATTCTGCAGCAAGCGTGTTGATCTACCCGTATTGAGCTGAGTATGAACCATCTGAATTTTTATTTGAATGTGAAAGTAGTGCTTCACTAATAACCTGCCATGTTGTGTTGTCCAACTTTTTAGTGTTTATGTGAGTGGTATTCATCGGTCTATATGTGTGTAGGCCTCCAGGAATTAGGGAAGAAAAAAGAAAAAGGAATAAAGCTCATTGTGAAAGCATACTCCAGAAAAAGAAGACATGAGAGTGCAGGTCAAAAAAGGAAAGGAGTGGGGGGGTTTATGCAGGCAGTAATGCTTTAGAGAGTAGGAATTTAACCATTTTGGGTGGGTTTCCAAAAAAAATAGAGGGAATTGCCAATTTATGTAATGTAATCTTTGATTTGATGGAACAATCCATGCCCATTTTGTAATCATTTCAAACAGTGGGAGTTGTTGAACTATTTAGTCCTTATTCGGCCATAAAGCGTGAAAATCTTAGTTTTTAAAGTTTTCTTTCATTAAAGGTTGGCATTTCACATGTAAGTAAGGCACTCACTAAAAAGAAGGAAAAATCAAACCGGGAAGTTTACTCCCGGTGGGAGGGAGTACAATTTTTTTCTTCTAAACAAATTTCAACTACTAACATAACTACTTTTTCAACAATTTTCCTACTCCGAAAAATAAAGCTGAGACAATAAATACGAGACATAGGGAGTACATAATTTCTTTATTACAGGCTCCAAATTTTATTTGATCATGAAGTATATTCCTTTTGTTCCAAAATGAATTTCGTGTTACTATTACACTTTCTCGATAATTTTTATTTATTTATTTGTATGTTTTCATTGATTACTTGATAAAATAAAATATTTTTGTCATTTCTAATTTTTTTTAATTTTTTTTATCTACTTTAGAAGAGTGTAATTAAAATTATTATAAAAATGATAAGATTTTATACATTATTCGAAATGTAATACTCCCTCCATCTCTAAATAGATTACAATTTTTTTCTTCTCTCCTCTCAATAACTTTTGTTTGTTTATGCGATTTTATTAAGTATTTGATAAAATAAAATATTCTTGTCACCTCTTATTTTGTAGAACTTTTGACGTAGTTTTTTAATATGTAATTTTTATATCTTATTGATATACCAATCTATAAATAAAATGATTTTAAAAAGTAAGAAATTTTACTCTGTAACTAGGGATGTAAACAAATCAAATATTTTAAATTCGATTCGCGATTCGTATTCGAATATAATGATTCGAATTCGCATTATTCAAATACAAATTCAATTTCAAATATTATTTTTGATTCGAATATTAAACAAATACAAATACAAATAGGGATATATTCGATTCGGATATATGTATATATACACAGACCATGTTTTCAACATCAAAAGTCAAGCAAAGTAATATAGTATAAAGTGTATTTAAAGTATTAAGAATTCAATAAATTAACGTAACACGAAAATCTAAAGCATATGATTTTTAATAGTTATATTTTATAAAATATAATTTGGGTAAGATGTAAATGTATTAATGTTCTTAGATACAGAAAAAACTTAATAATCTATTTCGGTAATAAAAATGTGACAAATAATTTGGAAAACTAACGTGTGGCTACTTGACAAATGAATGTATGTGGATGGTGTGCGTAGGATGGGATATGGACGCATGTAAAGTGCAGGAGGGACATAATGTTGAAGGAAGTGTTGTTAGCTTACTGTGAGAGAAAACAGATTGACTATAAAGACATCTCTTTTGTCTACGACGGCAAGCGCCTCCCTGTCCGCAAGACCCCTCTCCAGGTTTCCTTTCTTTTCTTTTTTAATTTAGAAAAAGCTAGGGAAAATCCCACTTTTTGTGTATATCACAAAATGCTTCTACTCTTGTTTGAAATTTCCGCAAATGCACAACATTTCTTATTTATTGTGGGCATGAGTTATTTCGGGATGCCGGTATTATTTTAGACATTTTAGATAGAGTATATATATTCATTCGAGTATAACTTACTCCGATCCACTTGTTAATTAATAGCTCTGATCTACAGCGGCATTCTCTATATATGCAATTTCAACTTTCTTTTTGTACATAACTGAAAAATATGTTATGTATGTATGTATGTATATAGCTTGGCATGAAAGATGACGACACCATCGAGGCATTCCGTCCCGTTCACGGCGGCGGCCGGCGGCAGTGACCGACGCAAAGCCAAATGGAGAATTGAAGTACTTTGTACGCATGGCATGGCGGCGCTCCTCATCACTAGCTTGTAGCTACTCGATCGTACTGATGAATTGATTCCTCATTATTCATCTCGATTAATTACCTTCTCCTAATTAATTAATTGAACTTATTAGCTTGTTAATAATGGTTCCAATTAACTATGGACTGAATTAGCCTCTTAATTACTGCTGCCATTGATCAAGTAGTATTAGTTACAGTATTTGGTTCTGGATGGATTGTGATCGAACTGGATTGAAATATTTATTATCCTATGTGCTTTTGTTGTAGTATTATAGTCTTTCTTTATTATTTATATGATTATATTTTATTTACTTGTTTTAATGAAATTTTGATATAATTTTAATATATACTCCGCACAATTTTAATTTTATAATTTCATCCGAATTTTAATGAATTAAATTAAAAATAATTTTAATCAATACAGACAACAGAAGAGGCCAAGCTTGATTTTCTTTTTTTCGCCAGCGGTAGAAAAGTTACATCATGGTGTTCGAAAAGAATGACGTTACGATCCGATCTTCCCGTTTGTTTGATTTCGGTGAAAGTTCAAAAAAATATTTGTTTGTTCGATTGAACTTTGTCTTCGTTGATGAAGAAAAAAAATAAAGCGTTTAGTTGCCACTTGGACAACAACGAGAGCTACATCTTTGGCTCTCGACAATGAGTTGTTGTCCAAGATGTGCACGTGAAATCGCCATGTTCTAGCTTGAGAAAAAGGGTTTGGGGGTGCAATAGAGTATTATTATTATTGTTATTGTTATTATTATTATTATTATTATTATTAAGTCACTACAAACATTTTTAAACCATGTTTATAAAGCCATAACACTTTTGTATGAAATGTGCGGTATCAAAATAAGTTATCATACCTTCAAAAAAGAATTAAGTATAATAAATTTAATAAGTGTTGATTATTTATAGTTTACATTTTTTTGCTAAAGAAAAAGATCAGTCTCATCTGCGAGGTTTTCTTCAAACTCTTTTTTATGCTTAACATAATCGTCTCTCAGCACAGTTACAAACAATGTACTCCCTCCGTTCCATAAAACCCTTCCAGTTTTGACTTTGGAGAAAAATAAGGAAAGTGTAATTTTAGTTGACTTTCCAATTTTGCCCCTGATGTGATGGGAAAAAGTAAGATGTGATAGTTTGGTTATTAGTAAAAAACTATGATGTGATAGGTAGGGTATGAAAAAGTATGGGTAAAAGTGGTTTTTTAATAGAAAGTGGAAGTGTTTCGTGGAAAGCAAAAAAAACGAAAGAGGAAGAGTTTCGTGGAACGAAGGGAGTAATATAATTGAACTAGGATTTTACGCTTTGCACACTCTACCTTTTACCAACTGAGTAACATCTACCAGTATCTTTTTTTGAAAAAATATTCATAATTTACTATACATACTCTCTCAGTTCCGAAAGGGATACCACTCTCACTATTATCGTCACTCGATATTTTTTTTATTTATATATTTTCATTGATAAGTTTATAAAATGAATATCTTTGTAACCTAATATTTTATACTCCCTCCGTCCCAAAAAGACCTTCCTGTTTCATTTTTTGCACATCTCATAAAACACTTCTATCTCGTATCAAATGCAAAAAAAAACTTTCAAAACAACTTCTACTCACAATAAATGAAAATGTGGTAAATTTTAGGCATTTTAGATGTGTGTAGAAGTGTTTTATAGAATGTGCAAAAAATGAAACAGGAAGATCTTTTTGGGACGGAGGGAGTATAAAGTTTTATATCTTTTTAAACGATCTAATTAATATTTTTTATATCTATGCTACTTTATATGGAGTAAATAAAAAGATTTTTAAATGATAAATGATGTTGTAAATTACTTAACCGGGTAAACTATACTAGACCAGGTCTAGGATAGTTTACTTGATTCGGGAAGTAAAAAGGTAAAAACACACAGATGACCGGAAGGACTGTAGGCGGAAACACCTGTAGCACAATTGATATTATAAATGTAGGAGAATACACGGGAGCTTTTAAAAGGGAGGTTAGAGAGAATGAATCTGGATCCCCTATTCCGAGAGTTACACAGGTATATATACTGAGCTGCAGGGGACAGACCGCCGCTTGCCCACGTTGAGGCACGTTCTTGGATGGTGGGATGTGATGACGTTCGTCCTTTAGCTGCTTTGTCATCTTGCGAGGAGGATTGCTCCCTTGTCAGATAGCGCCTTGGATGGATTGTCGAAGGATCTCCAACGATCCTCTACTGATCTGGGTTACGGTCCAAACCCTTTTGGACTTTTCTATGCCGATGCTTTCCAACCCTAAAAACCGTACCGGGTAGTTTCTAAGGGATGAGTTGGCTGAAATCGGGGAATGAATCAAGTGATATCATGGTTTGACCAGTATGCTATCCGAAGTATACCGGTCAACTTTCTATTCAACTAGTCATCCTTTTACTGACGATTCAGATCTCTCCTTTAGGGATAACTTCTTTGACCGGTCAAATATCTGAACGTTACTTTTGATTGATTCTGGGTGGAATAGACCCATCACTAAAAGTTCAAACATTGTTGGGAGTTGGATATCTCATTTTCGACCGGGGCCAGTAAATGCACAAACAACAACCCAAGTTAAATAGTGTACGGCGTAAATCTACAAAGATGCTAGAGAGTGATGTGACGTTACCTGCAGGTTGTTTAATTTCCATGTTCTCATTTACTCCCTCCGTCCACTGTCTTTGTTCACTTACCGTTTGGTACACCATCTAAATGCACTTCTTTAATCCATTTTATTTTGTAATTTGTATATTAAAAAGTTATAAAAATTATATATTAATAATCTATATGTTAAGACGAATCAAACAAGATCACACATGACTATTTTTAGGCTTACACATTGAGAGAATTTGATGAGTCAAATTGCTTAGGTGAACAAAAAGTCAAAACTGGACAAAAACAATGGGACGGAGGTAGTATATGGTGGATCGAAAATACTACCCCACCCACTTTATTTTCAATTTAATTTATTTGATTGTATATGTAAAATTAAAAAATAAAATTTATATATTTAAAACTATATCATAAGTTTTACAAAATGAGAACTGATAAGACTATATTATTTTATCAAATAACTAACGAAAATAAGTAAAGAAATCGATTTAAGTTTGACATTATGAAATATCTTACTTTTTGATATTCCCTCCGTCCCACTTTAGATTACAATATTCCACTTTTGTTGAAATTAAAGAAGAGTCAAATCAAATTCTTTTTCCCCAAATTACCCCCCCAAATCCGCCAAGTATCCTTCCCACTCACATGGATGAATAGTATGTAAATAGTGTAGGAATGTGAGGGTAAAAGAGTCAATTTTTGTAAAGTTATTGACTTTGTAATTCTTTTTGGGACAAAAATGTGAGGGAATATTGTAATCTATTTCGGGACGGAGGGAGTATCATTTTACTAGTAGAAATATATCTCTTTTTGATACTCCCTCCGTCTCTAAATATTTGCCACTTGTATTTCCAAAATAAAATATCAAATTTTTTCAATTCATTTTATTTACATATTGGTATAGAAATATACCCCCTCCATTTCTTTAAACCCTTCCACTTTTGAGTTTGGGCAAAAATAAGGAAAGTGTAATTTTGGTTGACTTTCCAATTTTATATCTGATGTGATAGTTTTGTTGTTAGTGAAAAAATAGGATGCGATAAGTAGGGTATGAAAAAATAAGGGTAAAAGTGATTTTTTAATAGAAAGTGAAAGTGTTTTAAAAATTCAAAAAAATGAATGGGGAAGGGTTTTATGAAACGGATGGAGTAAAATAAAATTTACATATAAAAAAAGTGCATGAAAAGTTCTTCGAAATAAGAAGTGTCAAGAATATTTTATTTTATCAAATGACCAATGAAAACGTAGAAATAAACAAAAGTTCTTGCAACTACTGAAAAAGCAAACGTTGTAAATAATTTGGGACGAAGGGAGTATCATTTTATTTACAAAATGATATATCGATAAGAAATAAAAATTACTTGTACATATTAAAAAATTATGTCAAAAGTGTTACAAAAATAATATTTTATTTTATCAAATACTTAATGAATTTCATAAACAAATAAAGTTATCGAGAGGAGAGAAAAAAATTGCAATCAAATCGGGGACGGAGGATTATATGTGTGTGTGTGTATATATATATATATATAATCATTTTCTAAATATACTTTAGCTTTAGATCACAAGTTAATACCGACATGACAGAAGATTAAAAAAGAATTAATTGTGGAAAGATACCTAAAAAAGACCAATGGTATAATAATTGATAGGAGTAATAGATGACTAAATATGGAAATCACCATATTTTAAAGGACTAATGAATAAATTTACTCATTTTAATACTACTTTCTAAATTAAAAGATTTTTAAAATATTATGTTTTACTCGGTATTTTGTTATACTCCGTATATGTTATGCCTTTTGGTGTGGTAGAGATATGGGTGGACACGGTACGGTTCCGGGACGGTTCCGGTTCCGGAACCGCCGGTTCCGGTACCGCCACCCCGAGTAACCGGATAGTATACCGTGCCGGCCGGTACCGGTTCCGGTACCGGACCGGCCGGTTTCGCCCCCCCCCTATTTTATTTTTTTTTAATTTTTAAATTATAAAAAATTGCAATTGTAAAATTGCAATTGTTTAAGGAAAGAATGCAATTGTTTCGCCCCCACCTTTTTTTTTTAACTTTTTTGCATTTCAAATCAAAAAAAAAAAAAAAAAACTATACCGGTACCGGAACCGGACCGGTACCGCCGGTACCGGTACCAAAAAATAGGTACCGGAACCGGTACCGAAAGTGGCGGTACCGGTACCGGTTCCCGGAACCGGTGACACGGCGACCTTGCCGGTGACGGTGGCGGGTACCGGCGGTACCGTTGCCGGTGACGGTACCGTACCGGTACCGTGTCCACCCCTGGGTAGAGAGGGAATATATGTGAATTATATTTTATTTTATTTGAGTATTAAGTTTCTGTATAAAATCTTACGAGTAAGAAGCATTAGAAGGTGATGGCTGCTTTACAAATGTGGGAGTCGTTTGATATCTAAACTCAAAGCCAACACTTCAACCATTCACATAGGACTGCTTTATTTAAGAATGAGTATCACTTTGTTTCAGAATAAACACCACGTATTTCGTAAATAAATATTTTAATTATATCAAACAAATATGTGAAAATGAGTACTACATTATTTCAAGTGAACACTTATGTTTGTGCGAGAATGAGTACTACCTTACTTCAAAATGGGTATTACCCAGATACTTCTGGTATAACCTACTGAACCATACACACTCTCGGTGAAGATATAATGAGGATGCAATTTTGTATACATTTTGGTACCTCAAACATATTTTTTGTACATTTAAAAAACAAAAAGAAAAAGAACTAAAGTAAGAATTTGGGAGGAAACACTACATTATGAGTAAAATATAGAAAAAATATTAAACTAAGAATTCAATATTTTTTATCTTTAAAATAAAAGTTACAATATCAATAATATCAATCTTTAGTAACAAAAAATATTCCCTACTATAAAATACCAATATAAAATTCTATATTATGACAATGCAACTTTTGTTTTGGAAACAAAAATAAACTCGGTCTTTAATGATTTACACAATTTATTATTCAAGAATCGCTAGAATTTTTTTATTTGTATATTTTTATTGACTATGTGATTAAATAAAATATTTTTTAAATATGTATGTTTTATTTTTTAGAATTTTGTAGAATTTTTTATATATTTTTTAAATATGTATGTTTTATTTTTTAAATACCTTGTTTTGTAGAATTTTTTTTATATTTTTTTAAATATGTATGTTTTTTTTATTCTTATATTAATTTTTAAATAAAATAAATTTAAAATTTCTATTCGTTTAGCATAAAAAGTAAATAATTTAGGAACACAAAGAATAAATTTTTTTATTTTGATAATTTCTCTGTTTTATTTTTTCAGTCTTTTTAAAGAATGGGTGGTTTTCACTACGGAACGGAAACCAGTGCCAATGCCATCAGGAAGGTTTCTGAACTTGATGTTCAGCGGAGAGATGGAAAATTAGGGTTTTGGTTGTCGCCCTTAATCCACCGTCAACAACCGTCCTGCGCCACTCGCCGTTCTCTGAAATTCAACCTGAAATGTCGATTAGACAGGTCCCGATAACCAAACTATTCATATATCTGGTCTCCGCTAAGCACCTCTCGCGAACACCAGCCGCCGCCGCCAGATTCTTAAGTGCTTCATCGACGGCGCCATTTATTCCGATCTTCCAATTCGGGAATGGTCGCGGGTACCACGACGGGCGGCCCAGAGGGCCATTGTGGAGAGGGAAGAAGATGATTGGGAAGGAGGCTCTGTTCGCGATACAAGGCGTGAAGAGATTCAAAGACGACGAAGAGAAGCTCGACAAGTTCGTGAAAACCCACGTGCTCCGGCTCCTGAAAATGGACATGATTGCCGTGCTCAACGAGCTCGAACGCCAGGAGGAGGTTTCTCTCGCAGTCAAGGTAAAAAAATCAAAATTTTCTGTTTGAATCCGCCGCAATAGCTGGTTGATTTTCAGATTTGACAATGGAAGTATGTGTTACTTCATCAGATTTTTAATGTGATCCGGAAAGAAGATTGGTACACACCTGACGTTTATCTGTATAAGGACTTGATAATTGCACTGGCGAGACGGAGAAAGATGGAAGAAGCAATGAAGTTGTGGGAGAGCATGAGGAAAGAAGATTTATTTCCCGATTCACAGACATATTCTGAGGTGATTAGTGGGTTCTTGAGGGATGGATCTCCTGCTGACGCGATGAATTTGTACGAGGAAATGAAGAAATCCCCATACCCTCCAGAGCAGATGCCTTTCAGGATTTTGCTGAAGGGGCTTTTGCCACATCCCCTGCTCAGGAATAGGGTCAAACAAGACTTTGAGGAGATTTTCCCTGAGCAGCGCGTTTATGATCCTCCCGAAGAGATTTTTGGATTAGGCTGATCAAGGTATGCATGTACGTATGTTTGCTCAATCTTGAATCCATTGTATCATTTCCTTCCAGTAAACGAATGCAAAACTGTACTCAAGATAATGATACTTGTATGAATTTGAACTCGCCAAACAACCTACTTTTATGCTCTAGAGAGGAAGTAGCAACAATAAGAGCCTGGTTGGTAGCTTGTTTTCACCTAATTCTACTTGTACTAGAACAAGTAACTTATTTACGAGTATTTTTTTATTCGGCCGAAACGGATCACACCAATTGCTTTTTTACTCGGTAACACTAATATTTACTTGATAGTTATATACCCACAAACTCAACCTGGCATGTGCTTGTTAATATTCCCTGCTAACAGCTAATTATTAGTAATATCTTTACTTTTGAAATAGGATGGAATTATTTTTGTTGCACTTTAATCTTAACACACAACTAGACAATTCGTTTATGCATCTACATGTTGGGGCTACAGCCTGTGGTAATTGGAGGTAACATAATCTTTTGGGGTTTTGTTGTTTGTTAGGGGCTTTTTCGGAAGCAGCCTCTCGACTTATTGGAGTAGAGGTATGGTATGCATTCATCTTGCCCTCAGACGACACTCTTGACTGTGATACAGTGAGTCTGTTTGGCTGTGATGTATCCCAACCTTTCATTTCTCAGTAGTGACAATCTTCTCCCAGTTGTTTGTAGGAAAGTAATGGCAAACTTATTCAAACCTAACCGAGGCAGTTTGTACTTTGTAGCACCCCCAGATTCGGGAGAGAAGGGAGGGGGCGTTCCAAGTGTCTGGTTTCTACACGGCCAAAAAAACGCGTGCAGAAATCAACTGAATATTTGTTAGTTTCCCAACTTTTCTGCTTCTCTAGCCAGCAGCCCCTCATCAAAGTTTGTTAATCAAAGTGTCTGGTTTAATTACTAATCCATACAAATGGCATTCCAAGTGTCTGGTTTATTTATTAATCAAAGTTTGTGACAAGTGACTGGCAAGAATGCCATTTGTTTGTTGTTGTGACAGTTGGCCGTTTCATCCTTGCTTAGACAAGGTGGTTTATATTTCCGACTAGGAAGCTATTGGAAAGCTATTTGATGAAAAAATGAGCATATTTTTTAGTACTTGCCAGCATATTAGAAA
Source organism: Cuscuta australis (assembly GCA_003260385.1). NCBI lineage: Eukaryota > Viridiplantae > Streptophyta > Magnoliopsida > Solanales > Convolvulaceae > Cuscuta > Cuscuta australis. The sequence goes on along the minus strand of NQVE01000098.1, from coordinate 1,235,690 downwards.
TTTCTGCTCTGTGTTTGAAAGATTCATATCTGACATTTATTTCTGATTTTTTAAAAAAAGATAAAATAAAAAAACATTCGAACTCATCTGGCTGGATTAAAGAGTTTCATACTGGATTAAATCCTTTAATAATAAAAAATTTGAGAGTTAATACTCTAAGAGCGACTACCAGCCTTCTCTTCTGGAAACTCATGTAAAAACCGTCGAACCGGGTGACCCGGTTCCACCCAGACGGTTTACAGGGGTCTAAGGTGACTTTGTTTTCTTTGAAAAAAATCTACACCATGAATCGAACCCTGAACTTTAGGCCCAAGCTCTAGCATTTAAATCCAACTACACTACTAGAGTTGGTTGATTTTTTTTTGTGTATAACTACTTTTATATATTCATTGCACAACCTTCATTTTAGGATGACAACTAACTAATGTATATTTGCAAAAAACTTTCAAAATTTTAACAAGAGAGTTACATTAAAAAAATAGAGATATGTTTGTGTAAGGTTCTTAGTTTAAGAATTTTCAAAATAATTTTTTATAATAAAGGAATAAACATTATTTTTTGTATTTTTTTATTTCAATAAATTTAAAATTCTAAAACATTAATAAAGGTTATAAAAATTAAAATTTGAAAGTGTGAAAGAGTACTATATGAGAAATGGTATTAAAAACTAGGTGGAGAAGAAAAACAGAAACTTAAATACTTTTATTGTGTAAAAATATGTATATTAATTTATTAAAAATATTAATATATTTAAAATAGTTTTATTTTAATTACAATTGACCGAGTCATTGACCCAGTTCAACCCGGTCCGACCGGTTAACTGTTGACCCAAATGCTCGTAGCTAATAAGTTTGAGACTTAATTACATATTACAACCACATCAAAGAAAATACAATTTCCAATTTGTAACTTTATATTTTGATAGAACATTTTATATCTTGACCTGAATGCTATCCCAACAAATTCATTGGAGCACTAATATTTTAATATTTTTAGAATCAATGTGGGAGAGAAGAATAATTGATTCTTAATATTTTAAAATTAACATTTTTAATAATAGAGATTTTGGATCACTAATTTAAGATTTTGGTTTTAATAATGCAAGAAAGAATAATAATTTTTTATAATTATTACGGGGGGTGGGGGTAGTTGTGATTATGGATGAGAAGAATCCTATTTTTTAATTACTATTTCCGTCCCTGAGTATTTTTCCAGTTTTGACTTTTTCCGATTAATTACTTTCAACATTTGACTTATAATTGAATAAAATATACATTATATATTAAGCAGATAAAATAATATTTTGAAAATGAATGATATAATAAATAAAATAAAACTAGTTTTATCAATATCTAATATCATTTTTATTTAATTTGAGGTCAAAATTTATCAATTTTGACAAAATAAAAATAAAAAATGAACAAATACTCTGGGACAGAGGGAGTATATAATTTATAGGTCAGTAATTTAGGTTTTTTATATTAATGCGAGGAAAAAGACTCATTGAATCACTAATACTTTTTTTATTGATATATTTTTGAATTTATACAGAGAAAAATTATAGATTTGTAGAAATACATCAAACCTAGATCATTTATATTTGACCTTTAAATAATTTGTCAAATAAAAATCAAGATCCATATTGTAGAATTGAAAAAAAATTTGTCCCGCACGGGTAGAAATACTAGTTGTAAGAAATTTAGATCACATTCTTTAAACTATGACAGGTCTTTGAAGGGATTATACACGAGCTTGGTTGGGTTAAGTGCATGAAGATTTTAATGGAACCTCGAGCAAATTGGAATGGCCCAGTTTGAACGGTGTACTACATTGACAACCAAAAAAAAAAGGAATCGTATCGAGCCCAAATCATTTTAAATGTCCGCTTCGGATAAGTGGTTCCCCAGGGCAATTTCATCCGCTTTGACCGAAATGTATGGCGCAAAATGGAACACTATTATTTCTTTCTCAATATATTCATTTGGTTTACTTTTTGTTTAAGTTAAAATGAATGTACTTTGATAAATAATTAAATAAAAATGAAGAAGTATGTTAATATGAAATTCATTTTATTAAATGTATCTTAGAAATGCTCTCATAAAATTATACTCCGTGTCATTACATCAATATTGATGAAAATTCATCCTCTTTGACCGAATACTACCCAACCTAAAGAAATACACTAAGACAAAAAGTGTTTCATATTAGCCACATACTCCATCTCAAATTTATCATCTCAATTTCATTTCACCAAATTTGAGAAAAATATTAAAAAATAAAAAGAATGAGTGGTGGAAATTTTATTATAGGAGATATAGATAATTATGAACCACATTTTCGTTATTTTATTAAGATTATAAACAAGCGAAACAATTATTTTGTGAAACACTAAAAAAGTAAAATAATTCATTCGAAATGATTAGAGTATTATGGAGTATTATTAACTACGAGTACTATTTACTCCGTATAATCTTAAAGGAGCAAGCCAGTCTAAGTATTTTGACTTTAAAATCAAAATTTGACTTTGAAGTCAAAATTTGACTCTCAAGTCAAAATTTACTTGGAGGGACAGGGGGTGAGGGGTGTTCGGGTCGGGGCAGGGTGGGGCGATTTACCGGGGTAAAACATTTAGGAACCAACCCCAACATATAAAATGGATTTCCCGACTCTCCAAGCCGTTTTTATTTAAAGAAAAACAAAACCAAACCAATTGGGTCCAGATTACCCACAGTTTCAAGCCCGTTTAACCCACGCCTATGTCCAGATTACCCACAATTAAAATAGATTTACCCCACCACCAAAAAATTACATTTACTGTACGTATAACCTTTCGATGATTTTATCACACACCACACCACTATCATTACTCAACAAATAAGGCAAAATTGGAAATAAAATATAGAACAAATATTTAAATAAACAATCAAGTCAAACTAGGAAAGTTACTGAGTCTTCTTTCAGCACAAACTTTTTAACAGGCAGCCTAAAAACAGGACACTGTTTGTTTGCAATTTCATGAATACATCAAGCAGCAGATTCTTCTTACCTCTGGTTAAATTGTTGCGGATGTTCTACTCAAATATTGCCTGCGCTTCAATTATGCTGTGCTGCCTGAAATTCACAAAAACAAACAAATATTACCCCAGTACTTCAAAAGCTCCCGCCCATTGCGGGAGGAGGGGTGACGGGGGGGGGGATGTATGTAGCCTGACCCCTATGTTAAAACACAGAGTGGCTATTTCCGGATGACTCATAACGAGCGTCGAAAGTTGCATTGACTAATCGTTACTCCACTGTCAAAGAAGCATAGATAGTTTAAGAGCCATTTGCTTTATTCCATCTTATTACTCCAAAGCCAATAGTGAATATTTGGCTCCATCGGAGAAGATGAAAGTGCTGGCTGGAAATCACATGAAAAAAACCCCTTGAAACCTCACATTCTATGTTCTACTGTACTTAATCGATGTTTGTAAACAGCCATATGCACCCGTACGAAGACTATTTCATGTTAGACGGAATTTAAGTTGAACAAGCAAGAAAATAAAAAGAAAAAAAACCACGAAGAGACCAATGGGCGATGACTACAAAGTTAAAGTCATGTTTCTACTTTTGGCACACCTAATACCCTAAAAAGACTAATACCCATACTTATTCCACCCACCTTTCCTACCCACTCTCATCACTTCCTCATACTCATTACCTTTTCAGGAGCAATATGGGAAGGACAATAATCTCAATATACCTTTATTATATGCCTTAATATGGTGTGAAGTCAATTTGTAACTTTAATATTGGTACAGAGGGAGTATAATTTATTTCAATTGATACATAGGATGTATTTACTTAAGTACTTGTTACAAAATAAAATTGTTAAGTTACTTTCATAATAAAAAACCTTTTTTTTTGCAAAAAAACACAGTATATCACCAGGCAAAGGTTGAAAATGTTTGACTAAAGAAAATCAAATATGACCTATTAGATAGAGGCAAGTAAAATGTAGATTGTAGAGCAACACTGCAACAGAAGATTAGACTTACTGGTCATCCTTAGTGATGCGATAGTACTTCTCTGCATGCTGCCGTTGACCAATGAGTTGTGCAAACCGCTCATCATGAGTGATCACAATCAATTGAAAATTCTCTTGTCCCTTCCTGTCCTCCATGATCCTGTGGTTGGTCACCAAGTGAGTACACTCCTAACCACGAATTTTCCTCACCCCAAAAATGCAAACACGTAGATAGATATACTAGCACTACCTTACAAGTGCTGCAGCAAGACTTTCAGAGTTGGGGCCATCTAGGTTTGTTGTAGGTTCATCAAGTGCCAGTATCCCACAGTGCAAGCAAAAAGTTTCAGCTAATGCCAACCGTATTATAAGTGATGCAAGCACCTGATGGTTATAACTATCATCATTACCGAAACCCAATATACTTGGAGGATAAGTGAAAAAGATACACACACACACACACACCTACATACATAACACACACACACAAGGAAACACTTGGAAGATATCTGAAGTACAAAAGGATATATGTCCAGTTTGGTTTACAAAACCTAAGATAAATAATATGAATTACCTTTTGGCCGGCACTACACCTCCCTCGCATTTCAAGTTCTGTTTCTCCAGTTTGCATCAATAACTAAAAAAAGTTCAGCTCCAATGGTTATTGAGTGACATACCATGCATTCAAAAATGACGTAAATCATAGTTATCACGGCGCCAAGGCGAGGCGCGGCGCCAATGTATCGCCATGACGCCATGACGCCTAGGCGACGATTAGGCGACCAATAATATATATATATGTGTGTGTGTGTGTACATTATTATATTATATTATATTATATGAAAACACTAATAGAAGACATCTTCTAATTAAAGAAAATATACGGTAAAACATAACAAATATAGGGTTAATTTTAAAGGAAAATAGGAAGTGCTAGTGGCTGGGAATTTAAGAGAAAGTGAAAAGCCTAAATACAAAGTCAAAAGTCATACGGGAATAAGGGAATAGTGAGTCACTTGAAATTCCGTCAATTGAAGGGTCGGGTTATCGGGTCGGCTACATCTTTTCTCGGCTCTCTTGCATCGCAAACCCTAAGTCGATCGTATGGTCTTCTTCGCCTTTCAGATCGCAAACCCTAAGTCGATATCTAGATCTGGAATTCGACTGTTCACGGCGACAAAGGCGCTGCGCCAGGACGCCAAGTCGTCGGAAAAGCGACGCCTAGGCGAGGAATTGAAAGTTAGGCGAGTCGAATCATCAAGGCGAGATCTAGAGGGCGCCGCGACGCCGTGATAACTATGACGTAAATGCAAACTACATAGACTATGTATGCTTTAATATGCTCAATGTGAAAGCTTTTCTACACATGTTAGGGGACAAGAACTTACATAAATGTAGTATCTCTATTCAACAGTCTACGCCCACAAGAAACTGTTTATCTTTTAATCATTAGTTGAAGGCAAAGGCGGGAAAAAGGTGAATGCATTTTAAACAGACTTGGGAGGCTTTCAAAGGTGGGAGAGAGGTGAATGCAATTACAACCATTACGGAATGACAGCACTGACAAATCAGTATTACATTGCATGACAATTTAAGATGTGTAACTCATCCTACACTCTCCATATTGGAGATGTCCGTAGGGCTGTCAAAGTTGGTAGAGTTAGGCAATGAATTACACAATGTCATAAAATATACTCCTTCGGCCCCATAATAAAGAACCCATCTTCTTTTTTGCTTCCCCAAAAAGAACCCTATTTAATGAAAGCAGGCAATATTCATTTTTCACAAGGATTGTACCTTACTCAAAATTTCAAAGTTGTACCTGGATGAAACTAAACCCTTTTTATGGGATGACGGCAGTATTTTAAAGCAAATTTAGACTAGATTGCATTAGATAACATAACGTCGTACCAAATTACACCTTGGTGCAAAACATGATACTTTAGATATTCTTATATGGGATTGTCCAATAAGCCATAGTGCCCACCCCATGCCTATTCTCAGAGAGAACCGCCTTGTGGCAATCTAGCCATAGGCCATATGGGTTTCTCAGTTATGGCGCAAGAAGGCATACACAATGAGGCATACACAATTTTCTTTAAAAAAGTAAGATCAAGGTTATACTAGTAATTTAATTAGAAAAATTTAAATGTTAAATTTATGAACCCTCTTCTATCAACACATCCAGTCTCCTCTTCGGTTTTCATCGTGTTCATCTGTGTTCTTTATATGTGAAATTGTGACTTCATCTCTCTTTGTAGGTATTGATCTCCTCTTCAGTCTTCATTTTTGTGGCACCATTGGTTATCGAACAATACTGTTATCAACCCAGAACGACCCAGGTTTATTTTTATTATTTTGTTATTGGGGTTCCCTTGCACCTCCCCTTGAGTCTCCCCTTCTTTTATTTGCTTTCACTCATATATATTTGTTTAATGATAACATTTTATTCATACAACTTTGCTAATAATTTATTAATTTTAGTTTATATTTTTACTAATTAACTTGAAAACTGCATGTACATAAATTTTTAGTTTAATCTTTTTTGTAAAACAAATTGCTTAAATGTCGGCCTCAAGATTTGAAAATTTAAGTTTGTTCCCTACAACCAATATATTGTACCATGTCATGGTGACTTTCTTGGAAACAGCCTCTACTTTTAGTAGAGATAAGGTCTGTGTACACATACCCTCCCCCGACCATGCTTTTGTGGGATTGTACTGGGTTGTTGTTTGTCATAGTAGACTTTGTGTATGGATAAATTATGCTATTAATAATGTTCTATCTCTAGTAATATTTTATGCACATCTCACTATCTTAGTACTTTAAAATGAGGCTTACGCCTCAATATGCCTCTAGGCTTACACAATATGGCAAAACACCATGGCGAAAAAGCACCTCAAAATTGCAATACGCCATTTCGAACATTGTACAGGAAGTCTTTCTTTCTCACTCTATTGTCAGCTTTCTAGATGCTTCACACCCTCTGGCCTCTCTGATATTATAGAATAAATAAAAAATAAAACAAATACAATGGGAATAATAAGCGAGATTTAAGTACCTTGTAGCTATAAGATCGAGTGCCAGAAACTTCAGAATCCGAATGAATTCTTATGTAATCTATATCCTGTCCCCTGTAAGTCTGCTGCCACAGCTCACGAATAATTTTATTTATCTCTTCCATCTTCATTGTGTGAAATCGCATGAGGGCCCTGAAATGACAAACCAAAGAAAAAGGTAAATAATAGTTCAACAACAAAAGTAAAGGCAGTTCTACCGTACACGGTACAACCATAGGTATAAGAACGCCGCACAACCATTTTTTAAAGGAAACTTATATGCTCATTAATCAGAAACGAATTGCTCACTAGATGGAAGTTATGTGCATTGTAACAGCAAATGTGTTCATCAGTGCACTATGACTACACAAAAACTTTTATGCTCACTAACCAGAAAAGAATTGCTCACAATCTCGAAGCAGATGTACAATACTCTTGTGTCTATGTGTCTAAGATAGAGTTTCCGCAAAGTAATTAGCGATAAATACCAAGGTAATTGAGTATAATAATAAAATTGCAACCACCACCACATAGCTTGGATGGTAGCTATAGAACATTGTTTTTATGTCTCACTTCCATGAACATCAGAGAGGACCTCAAAGAATCTAAAAGATTGTGTGATATGTTAAGGCCTATAAAATGTATAGCATCTCTAAATTAGAAACACTTCTTATACAATTTCGAAAGACCTAATAAAATTTTAGAAAGTAGCCAAGAATCAATGTCATACATAGTACCATTGACAAATAAAAATACTAAAAGTTCAAGAACAAAAATAGCTACTTGCAAAAAAAACATGTTCTTTCACACAATAAATACCTCCTTTATGGATGAAACAAAATACAGAACAGCATGAAAAAACATGGAAGTCCAGCGATTTAAAAAACTGAAGCGGGCTAGAGAAACAAAAAGAAAATCTGAGAAGCTACTAGTGCAGTAGTGCCAAGAGAAGAAAAAAGAGAAGCCCCAGCAATTAAAAAAACGATCGATTTAAAAATGAGAAAAAATATATGAAAAGTAACCTGAAATAGAAGAAACACAATCATTAAAGGGTGGAAGACTCGCAAGTCGCCGAAGTCCAAGAAGCGGAAGGAGAGAGACGCAAAGTTGAACGGTAAAAAGTGAGTTAAGTAGTCAACCCTAGTCTTAATGTAATAAAATAAAAAACTCTGGGTTCGCGATGCGCGCCTTTACCGCCTTATAGCGCATCAGATCGCATCGAAAAATGCAATGATGCGCGGTTATGCACGCGCCTCCTGTACATTGCACAGAACCATACGCCTCGTGCGCATCGCGCCTCAGGCGCGCTTTTCACAACTATGTTCAAGAAGCACCCAGGATACGTCAACCCGGAAAATGGTGATCGTCACAAAACCAGCCAGTTATCTCCTAACCCAGAAAACAGTAAAACCCAGTAAAATCTTCTATCCGACACTAACTGGCCATGTAATCCCCTCCCTGATTATGTTATGTCTAAGCCTCTTTGATAAATTAAAATCCTACCTTCACAAAGAATCTCAAAGATTGTGTGATATGTTAAGGCCTCTGGTGTTAAATTAAACAATACAACCAAAGTTAATCCAAAGATGTATAAATCAAGTTGAGAATATTCCCAATCTGAAAATTATTATTAACTATATTTTGGTGCATGACTTATGTATACAACACTTATTAAAAACATTATATTTAACCTAGTACATACTCCGTAATTGTATATACATTATTTTTTATTTTATTGGATTAATATTGATCGGGTTGACCTGTGATGCCAGTCACTTGGTTAGGTCTGACAACATAGGTTCATAACAAATTACAAATCAAATACCCATGGAGCTAAAAGAGTTGTTTTTTACTCCATTTCCCTTGTTTCTTACTTCTATGAAATCTTGGGAGGTAAATGGAACAATGCATCAAGGGTCTAATGGCAAAATCCTCTCTGTTTATACAATGGTAAGGTTGCGCACATCTGGACCCCAACAGAATTGGAATTATATTGGGTGTGTTGTTGTCGGCTAGCATTTACAATTGAATGAAAAAACAGACTATGAAGCTTACTTATCAAGGGCATTGTAGTATCTATCCAGATCCTTGTTTGCCATCTCAGTTGTCTGCCAAAGAACAAAAATTTCTTATGCACTGCATAGTGTGTTGAGATTATTTATAAATACATACAAATAACTCAAATTAAGTTTTGAAGTACCTTTAGCTGGATCATCTGATCAAAATAACGGTTGTCTATATCTTTGTATTGTGCTTGTTTAAGATCATTTTCGTATTTGGATAAATTCCTCACATAAACAGAGAGAGTACCATGGCATTTGTTTAACTGCAAATAAAAAAAGCAAATGACTGTCTAAAATAGACAAACATGGTAAGATGTATATTTTCTGAATCCCACTTTATGAGAATAATGTGTAAAACAAAGTTGAAAGATGGAAAAGGGGGCTAACTGTTCCCTAGGCCCTAACTATATACCTTTAGCAGCCAATAAAAACCAGAAGAAACCAAATAGAAGAGACATCATGCCCAAAAAATGTTAACAAAATGTGGGTAGGAGTTGCTTTCAGAAACAATTTCTCTGTGGAACCATGAATTTGCAGTTGGTGCTTTTCAAGTAATCAATTATTGCAAAAAAATGGCTTAGCCATAACACACTTTCAAGCAATTCTTTGAACTCTCAAACGAATTTAAAACCAATAGTTAATAATTTGTCCAAAGCAAAACAAAAATATTGGAAACTAAGGATTCTTCAGAAACCAAATAATGAAATTCAAATGTGTTCATGTTAATTGCCCAAGTGAATAATGATGCTAAATGTGTCCACATTAATTTCCCAAGTAGATAATGATGTAATGGCCTTGACTAGCTACGAACCATATAGCGCATGACAGTAAATCAGCACTCAACAGAGTACTATACCTTTGAAAGAAGGCTCTCTCGCTCTTGCGAAAGCCTTGCATTCTCAGCCTGGACCTTGGAAAAACCACCAAGATTCTTCACTTCATTTTCCAACAATTCAATTTCACCACCAAGTCTAGAAACATCAGCCTTTGTTTTCCTATAATTCAAGTTATCCTCAATGTTGCGTCTCAACGGGTCCTGATTCATCATCAACTCATTGCTTTTGGTCAGTTCTTCTGATATTTCCTGCAACCTGGACTCGCAGTTTTGAAGTTGAGATTCAGAGAGATTTTGCTTTTCCCGCAGCTCCTTCAACCTCTCACCTTTCTTTTGAGTATAATAGCTGCATGGAGAAACAGTCAATTTTCATATTGAAAAGAATAATCTATCTTGTATCATGTAAAAAACAAAAATTGCGTACTCTTCTATTTTAGTAATCACCACGTCCAGTGCCTTTATTTCAAGTTCAAAGTTTGAACAAACTTTTGACTGCTTGTAATGCTCGTTATCAACTTTTGATTTCAAATCATTGTACTCATCGTGCAATTTGTCTTTTTCCTTTGACAAAGGACCTAGAGCCTCTCGCAAATGCTGAAAATTCCACACGCCAACATTATCAACCATTTGTCCGAAATATACTCATGTCCCATTATTTTCTTCTCATCTTCTGTATTGATTGACCCAAAATATTCTTCCCGCTTTCTTTAAAAGAAAGAGTTGTGTGGTCGATATTGTTTCTTCCATTCTTAATAAGTGCCAAGTCAAAAAATGAAAGAAAATTTTGGAGAGTAATACTACTTTTATTTATTATATTATCATATCGTAACATATAAAACAATTTCATGTCAAAAAATAACCAAAGCAAGTGAAGAAATGCTTCTCAACAGAACCTTGACCATATGGTTGCCTTGTCATCCTTGAATTTATAATCCGGTTGATGGCCATTAAATGACTATTTCCAAATTTTTTTAAAAAATACTTCATCCATTCTTTTTTAAATGTCCATGGCTCCATGCTGGTTTTCCATTCGGAACTTCAACTAACTATATACCATAATACACAATGAGTTAATTCAAATATAAGAAGTAAACATTAATATTTGCAGATCCTTAAGGTAAATCTGAAGAGTAAGGAGTGGGAATTTCAACCCCTGAATTCCATTCCTCTTCAATAAAGCATTATAACCTTCGATGAAAAACTCAGCATTTTAAGTTCAACTTTTCCAATGAATAGGTAATATTACAACATTAGTATCACTAATTCTTAGGACCAAGAAGAATTACTCTCTATGACCTCTAAAAAGGGCACTATTTTAAGACCTTTTTGTCCCAAAAAACAATCAATTTTCAACCCCCAAAAGAAAAAAAACTTAATTTCATTGTATCCAATATTTTTACAGAGTATTATAGAAAGTAGTAAAACAAGCTGACTTTTCCATAAAAAATACACTCTTTAAATCAAAAAAGATTATGCCCAAAAAATACTATTAATACTAGTTTACCTTTTCATCAAGCTCAACTTGACTTTTCTCTTCTACCAACTGTTCCAATTCATTTTGTACGGTCTCTACACTTTGCAAAGCAGAAGCTGATTTAACTTTTTCTTCCCTGATGGCAGCCAATCTAAACTGTGCACTGTTGCGATCGTTTTCCATGTACCTCTGCTCTTCCCTTAGCTTTTCTACCTCATTGTGCAAAGACTCCCTGGGCCAATTTAAGATTGGAGGAGTAATTATAAAGCTGCTGACTTTAATGCTCGCATGCCATCGCCATCACAAATAAAAGACCAAGAAATACACACTGCTTAAATTGCAGAGTAGACGAGCAAATATACCTCTTGGTCTCCAATGCGTTCAACTCTGATTGGATTTCCTCTATGGATTTGACACCCTGCCCACGGGAATCAAGCTTGTATTCCAAATCATCAACCTCTCTTTCCAAAACTTGTATTTCAAGTAAAAGCCTTTCAGCATTTTCAACAGGTTGACTTAGGGCATCCACTAAGCCCTTGTCTTCTTTTATCTGAGCCATGACACACAACACCTGCCGACGAGGTAACCAGAGTCAAGTTTACTGACAAAATGTACACTTTCAAGTACTCAATGTTTTAACGAAGTGTTACGAAATGCCACAGAACTCTCTTTGCATATGAATGGAAGAGTAATAAGGTTAATCTGAATCTCTTTATCTCTTCACAAGGAACAATGTGTCCCAAAAGGAGTTATTATTGACAACATTTCCTGTAAATGATGAACTAAATTACAATGTTACATTAAACTCTCTCTGCTTCTAACTTATTATGAAATCTTGGCTAGTAAATGCCGCAATGCAGTTAGGGTCAAAAAGAGAGTTACATGGGATAAGGTAGTGTACATCTTGACTCCCCACCCAAAGACACCAATGAAGTTTGGTTTGCATTAGGTTGTAAAGTTATTGGTGCAGCTGAACAATTGAGGTTCATATGAGTTGAAATCAAAAAATGTATTGCTATTTCATCACATCGTTGCCATTCAAGAAGTCTAAGGCTCAACTTGTGTAAAACAAATCCCAAAGATTGTGAAAACATTTAATTGTTGGCTGCATAATATGCAAATTGTGTTGCCTGCCTCTAGGCCCTAGAACTAGAAGAAGGTATTTGGGAATTGCACTTTCTTTGGTGGTGACTTTGGCCTCATGCGGCCAACAGTTTTGAGGGGAGCCTTTGCGCTTTAGAAATGAAACATTGCCAACAGCTGCTTTTTGCAGCTGTTGTTTTCCCCTAGCAAGGACTCCCACTTTTCCAAAAATATTTTCAAGATTTTCTAAAATACTACGGGGTATCTACTTTTTAACTTGAGTATTTACCTACTTAAAAAATACCATTCCAGTAATTATACATCACAACAGCATCAGCTCAAATGAACACCAAATCTAAAACTTCTCAATGGCCATTTTTACAGCAACAGCTGCAAATAGATGAATCCAATGCACCCTTACTCTTTTCAGTATATACAGAAGTAAGAAACACTGATTTGTACAATCAAATTATGAATGGCACTTAAGAGAAGTGGAACTAATAAAGTAAAACCATCTTTTTACTGAATTGAAGTTTCGCAAGCTTAGGAGAATGAAGCACATTTTTACAATCAAATAGTGTTACATCTTTTTACCAAATTGAAGTTTTGCAAACTTAGTGTTTCATGAATGTAAAACACCTTTCTAAGTTGAAAAAAAGGCTGTAGAAAATGGTTCTTCACTTACTTTCTGGTACAACCATTGGAAAATATACTAACCAATTCTCATTGAGTAGAGGACATAAGAAAGAAATAGAAAGCTTTGAACTCATGATGAAATACTACAAGACTGGTGAAAAAATGTGAACAGTTACAAAGACGCGGTTTATTTTGTTCATGAGAATTCATGCTTAGCAAGCTCAAGCAGCCTTCAACGTCAATGGCAAGCTAGGAGCTATGATGAAATACTACAAGACAATTGAGAAATTGTGAGCATATAAAAAAAGGAAAATTTGTTTCTTAAAGTGTATTTATAGTTTCATACATAATTAGTTCGGGCAGGCAGGTAGCGTACAAGTCATGTTGATGTGTGGTACTGTGGTGTTAACATATGTTCTATTTTAGAGTAGGAATACTTTTTTATCCAACGCCTCTCTCTTCAGTTTCAAAAATGTTCAAGCTATTCATCATAATTATTCTCTATAATTTCATAATTTTCATCAAAAAATATAATCAGGAACAAAAGTGAAACAAGAATAAATGGTGCCAAAGTGAGAGTGCAAGACATGTAGTTCCTAGAATCTAGAGCAAAATTCATGAAGGTGCTAGTTTTAAGCATTAAGCAAAAGTGCAGCACTACAACTGTACAGCATCCGAAAAGTAAATTAACAGATACCGGTGTGATAAATTACATCATCAAGAGCTTGGTTTTTTGTCTCCAACTCTGTGTTGAGCTCACTCAACTTCTTCTCTAATATAGGAATTGATTCCTCTCTAATTTTGATGTACTCTTTATAAGTCACATTGAGATTGTCTAATTGCTGGAACTGAGAATCAGCTCGTGAAGACTCCATGGCCAATTGATTCAAATGCTCAGCAGTGTTTGCACCCTTCACCCGTTGCTGCAATGACAATTAGAATTCAAGTGTCTTAATTCTGCTTGGAGTAGCGACACAAATATAACATATATTACCAAGAAACATGGATAAAAATGACACTTCATTCTCAACTATAATAGACTGCAATTTGCAAAGACTTAACCTTTTTAACAAAATCATCTTCCTCTTCAGCAGAGAAAAGGCGCTCACAACATGGGCAAATATGATGATTGCGAGCATAATTTTCAAATGACCCAAACATTGACTGCATACCACCTTCATGGTAATGTTTGCTGCATTCAGTATATAACAAAGTATTTTCTTAAGGTGCAAAAAAGATTTCTCATTTATTAAACTGAAAAACCAGCAACGGCAAACCTTTTCAGGGTCTCACTTTTCTCCTTCACCGAATTCCAAAGTTTAAGGTAAATGTCAATGCTAGTGGCCACTGGGTCAATCAACTGGAGTTTTGATTCAACATATCTTTTCTTTGCTGCAATTGAATAAAAAATGCATAATGTATGAACATGTAAAACACAATAACTTTCAAAATATTAAGAAAATGTTAAGAAAATGCGGATAACAAGTAAAGCATGCAAATTGCAACAAAAAAAAGTTCTACAACAAAGGGCCTAAAAGGAAAAAATGCACAATAACCATCTTCCATGACTTAAGTGGTGGAAAAATACGCACAAGACTTCCTCATTAACACACAAAAATAAATCCCAGAAAGGTAATGCTTTTGTCATGCAACATGGCTACATGCTTCAATCAATATTTGACATGTGTAAGATATGATGGAAAGAAACTATTACGTAGTATAAGCTAGTAAGCGAAAATATGTTAACACAATCAATATTTGGCATGTGTGAAATATGATGGAGAGAAACTACTATAAGCTAGTTTGTGTGTGTATGCATCAGATCAAGAGTGTTGTGGGGGTATTGATTACATTCTGCTTCCTTGTTAATTTTATACAAGTTATTGTTAGCTTCTTCAATTTTCATCTGCACCATATTTAAATCCTTCTCTGCTTCACTAGCTTTTGCACTCAGGTCTTCAAATTCTGTGTGCATAGTCCTGCAATAAAATTTTGAAGGGAAAATAATATATGCAATAATGCTTCCACATAGAACCAAAAGAAATTTAAACAGATGAGATATGATGCACTAAACATTTTAAGGCAATGGGACATTGATATGGGTAGAACCAAAAATGAGAAGCATGCAGAACTTGAAATCTACAAAAATAAAAATGACAAAATGACATGCCTATAGAAGACCTCGTCTCCTCTGTCATTAGCAAAACTATATTGGTTTTCTAATAACAATTTCAACTACCACGAAATATAGTTTTTTATCAGTTGCATAAAAAGTGGGAGATGCAATATCAAACAAAAAGTGTCAGTACATAGATCAGTGAACTGCTTACAGAAATCATCTTAATGCTCCCTCCATCTCTAAATATTCTTCACTTTTACTATGCACAGAGTCAAACTACTCCTTTTATCTACTTTATTCAATTACTTTCATTTTTAAAAACTACGGAGTAAAAACTAAAAGTTCTTACTACATTAGCTCATTCATCTACCTCCCTACTTAATTACTCCCTCCGTCCACATTTAAAGTTCCCGCTTTGACCGGACACGGAGTTAAATAAAAGTTAAAATTTACATTGACTTTCCTAAAATTCCCCTCAACCCTACCCACGCCCCAGTCCATATCCACTGCCTAGGCCTGTCCCAAGTTCCTGCCGCTCAACCCCATTGTTCCACCAGAGAGAAATTCCGGCGATCGAAATCCGGTGAATTTCCAACCAGTGTGGAATTCCGGTGACCCAAACTGAGCATTTTGTTCCTGCGCTAAGGTGTAAAAATCGAAGAGATAAGGAGATGAATAAGATGGAAAAGATCTGAAGACGGTTCTTCAATTCACAGATCTGAATTGGTTTTCTCAGATCTGATGAAGAAGAAGAATAGAAAGGATAAATCGAAAGGGGGAAGAAGAGGAAAAGAATAGAAATGAAAAACCAAAAGGGGAAAGAAGAGGAAGAAGAAGAAGAAGAAGAAGAAGAACAAATAAAATCGGAAGGAGATGAAGATGATGAAGAAAGGAAAATTCAGAATGGGGGGAAGAAGAAGAAAGGAAAAATCTAAAGAAGAAGAAGAAAGAAAGAAAAAATCAGACGGAGGAAGAAGAAGAGAGAGAGAGAAGAAAGAAGAAGAACAAAAGAAAAGGAGAAAAAAAAAATCAGAAGGTGCAAACAAGAAAAAGGAAAAAAAAAGAAAGAAAAAAAAGGAGAGGAGAGGAGAGGAAAGGGGAAAAGTAAAAGATAAAGGGTAATTAAGTCTTTTTACTAAAGGAAAGTTGCTGCACGTTTACTGAATGAGTTTCACTATTTGAAACGAATCTATACAGATGGGTGTCAAAAATGGCTGAGAGACGGCTATGTGCTTAAGGTACCATACCTTTGTGCTACCAGACTATTTGACTTACTCGCTAGTGGAGGTACGCCAACTCAATAGCCTCAATAGTCAATTCGATACACTTAGTAGGTAGAAAGCTGCAAAGCCAAGGTACGGAGTAAGGTAAGGTCATGCAATGCTATAGAATACAATAATCATCCTATGAAAAAACTATGTTATGAAATCATCAAAGTTTTGAGATTTTTCAATCGAGTTCAAGACTTCGGTGTATTCCAGCACGACAAGGAGGCATCATCTTCTTGTACTTCCGCGAAAATGAATAATGAAGGATCTGTTAACAGTAGTAGTAATAGAGATGTTGCAAATACTCATTCCCATCATAAGGATTATTTAGGCAAAACATAGTACCTATGAACATAGAACCAGAGATTGGGTTGAACATATTTTACCGGATTAGCCCATGGGTGCCGCATTACCTGTACAAGGAGCTTGTGCTTGCCCCCAAGGAGCTTGTGTTTACGCCCAAGGAACTTGTGTTTATTTCAGTCTAAGGAAATACTCCAGCTTGGTGTGTGAATCGTCTACTTTAGGGAGAGGACTCTGTTTGATACTATCAAACTTCACTAATGATATGAATCCAACAAAAGTATTGGTGGAGTTATTAACAGAAGGTCCAGGGTATTATGGGCGCTACATAGCACTAGTCATACTGGGTGTAGGTTGTACAGTTTTGTATGCAGTTGAACCCACCTCTACCGTTAATGAGTCATTCCGAAGTGGGGGAGCGTTCTTTGCAGGATCACGCATGAGAAGTTTATAAACTTAGATTACCAACATCCAGGTTATAGGGTTGCAAAATATCTCCAGACTGGCAAAACTTCCAATATCTCGTTGGCAGTGGAGTCAGTTATGAAACAAAAGACAATCATAGATCTGGACTTGACTGGAACTAATGCAAGTAGACAAGTGCTTACGGCTGCTGAGTTGGGGCTCATGCTAGCATTAGCTGTAGCTTTGGGTATTGAGCCTACTGCTTCAATAGCTATAGCTCAATAGCAGTTATTCAAAACATTAGGAAGTATAATTAAATTAGGATACTTCTTTCCTTTCCTACTAGGATTATTCTTTCCTTTCCTACTTGTACTTTGATTACTCTTGTATTCCCTATATATAGGGCCATATCTCTCAATATTCAATAAGACAAGTTATTATCAAATTGTATCATGGTATCGGAGCTAAGGCTCTCAAAAACCTAGCCTCTCTTTTTTCCGACCGCCGCCCACCATGGCAGCCCCGTCGGATCCTTTGGCGTCCTTACCCTCCGGAGTAAAACTTTTGCTTCGGAGTCTCCACAACTTAATCCCAGAAAAACTCACCGAAACAAATTATCCGGCATGGTCTCTCAATGTCCAGACAGCTCTTTCAGCTAATCTCCTCCTTGGATGGATTGATGGTCATGAAGCAGCCCCGGCGCCAACTATCTCCAAAAACGATAAAACCGTCCCTAATCCAGAGTATACCTCCTGGACCATCGTTGACACACAGATCCGCGCCTGCCTCCTAGCGGTCATCAGCCCCTCCGTTCACAAACATGCTCGCGGCTTCACCACATCTGCTGCCCTCTGGGATGCTTTGGCCGCACGGTACAACTCTGTGTCCACCGCTCATGTTTATCAGCTTCGGGACAAACTCCACACTCTTCGTAAAGGTACCAAAACTATGACACAATACCTTGATGATGTGGCAACTATTCTCTCGGATCTCGATGCCTTGAAAGAAAAGATCCCTGAACGTGATGTGGTGAATGCTGTTATTCGTGGTCTTCCCACCGAATACTCATCCTTTAAGCAAAACATTCGCATGAACAATACCAATATTTCGTTAAATCAGCTTTCTGGATGGCTGATCTCCGAAGAAATAAACCTGGAGATGGAGAATAAACTCAGCCTCACCGAGTCTACCATCACCGAACCTCGCACAACACTTCTCGCTACGAACGGTCGAGGTCGCGGTAGAGGAGGCTATCGCGGTCGACCGTCACCTGGACGTGGATACAACAGCGGACGCGGAGAAAGGAACAACGGTCGACCGTCCCAGGGAAACGGTCGACCGTCACGGGATCTGCCAACCTGCCAAATCTGCGAGAAAAGAGGTCACTCTGCGTCTGCGTGCTGGTATCGATTTGATGATTCTTATACTGTGAACTCCTCCTCTAGTGCTCCCCGTGCAATGCATGCATCTACGAGTAATCATTCTGGAAACTGGTATCTGGACACTGGTGCCAACACTCATGTCACGTCTGATTATTCTCAGCTACAATCTCCTCATCAATACACCGGTACTGATGTTATTACCGTAGGCAATGGTCAATCCCTACCCATCACACACTCTGGCTCAGGTTTTGTCTATACTCCTAATGGTAAATACCACCTTTCTACTCTTTATTATGTCCCTTCCCTTACCTCCAATCTATTGTCTTTCCATCGATTTACCAAAGATAACAACTGCACTCTTGTTTTCAATGCCAACGATTTCCAAATAGTGGACAATCCTACCAACCAGGTGCGGTACAAGGGCCTCTGTGAGCATGGGTTATACACACTTCCTTCCAAACTCCCAACCGTTGCGTATCAAGCTATCCAAGAGTCCACTTGGCATCGTAGACTCGGTCATCCAGCTCCTGCGATTGCCAAATCTATTTTGTCTTCCTTAGGTTTTCAGTTTTCAGAGCCTTTACATTGTGAATCATGTTATGTCTCTAAGTCCTGTCGTTTACCTTTGGAATTGTCTGAACATAAGGCCACAACGCCCTTTCAATTAATACATTCTGATGTTTGGGGTCCCACCTCTGTTCCTTCCTGTAGCGGTTTTCGATTTTATATCTCTTTTGTTGATGATTTCAGCAAATTTACCTGGATTTATCCCCTAAAACATAAATCTGAAGCTTACTCTGTTTTTGTGAATTTTGAAAAAATGATTAAAACTCAGTTTAATTCTCACATCAAAATTTTTCGAAGTGATAATGGCAAAGAATTTGTAAATAACGCTTTTGGCCTTTTCCTTCAAACTTTAGGAGTCCTTCATCACACCTCTTGTCCCTACACTCCTGAGCAAAATGGGGTCGCTGAACGGAAACACCGTCATCTCATTGAAACAGTTGTTTCTCTTCTATACGACTCTGCTCTCCCGACTACCTTTTGGGTCGAAGCTCTTGCCACAACAAACTATCTTATCAACCGTATGCCCACCAAAACTCTCTCCAACAAATCTCCCTTTGAAACTCTTTATAACCGTCCTCCTACATATACCCACCTTCGTGCCTTTGGTTGCTTGGTCTATCCATGGCTCCGCCCTTACACTCACCACAAACTTCAACCACGCTCCACTCCTTGTGTCTTCTTAGGATATCACCCCACCACTAAAGGGTATAAATGCTATGAACCCGTGTCTCAAAAAGTTTATGTCTCTCGTCATGTTCGGTTCGTCGAGGATCAGTTTCCATATCCCAAATTGTCATCCCTCCCGTCACCCTCTCCTATAACCCCTATTTTTCCTCCAAGCTCAGGCTCACATGCTCCTGTCCCACTGACGGTCCAACCCCAGACCCGTCCCACCAGTCACGAACGACAGCCCGACACCCTCCCTATGGACACGCCACAGAAGGTCCAACCCCAGAATCGTACCCCAACCCACCCTCGACCGTCACCTACTCCTCTCCAAAACACACAATCGGTTAACCGACCCCCGCCCCAAAACACACACACCATGCAAACCCGAGCCAAATCTGGAATTTTCAAACCTAAAGCCTATACCATTACCACCTTTGATACTACCCCACCTACCACTGAGCCTAGCACTTACCGCCAAGCCTCTGGTAATAGTTTTTGGTGTCAGGCTATGGATGAGGAGTTTATTGCTTTGAATGAGCAACGTACATGGGACTTGGTTCCACCACCCAAGAACCGCACTCCGATTGGTTGCAAATGGGTGTATCGCATTAAACGGAATGCTGATGGATCTGTTTCAAGGTACAAGGCTCGTCTTGTCGCAAAAGGTTATCATCAGGAGTATGACATTGATTACAAGGAGACATTCAGTCCTGTGGTCAAGCAACAAACAGTGCGCCTGGTCCTCTCTTTAGCACTCAACCGTGATTGGCCTCTTCATCAACTAGATGTTAGCAATGCCTTTCTTCACGGTACAGTGGACAAGGAAATTTATATGGAGCAGCCCCCGGGGTACATAAATCCCACTCATCCTCACTATGTTTGCAAGCTCCGCAAATCACTATATGGTCTCAAACAGGCACCCCGTGCATGGTACACACGCCTCTCCTCTTTTTTGCAGGGCCTTGGATTCAAGTGCTGCATTCATGATACCAGCTTGTTCACCAGACACTGCTCTCGTGGGACAATTGTTGTCCTTGTCTATGTTGATGATATTGTTCTCACTGGCAGCTCTTCTACTCTCATCTCAGAAGTTACTCAGGCCATGCACCGTGACTTCAAGCTCAAAGAACTTGGACCTCTTCATTACTTCCTTGGCATTGAGGTTCAGCGCACGCAAGAATCTATACTTCTCCATCAATCCAAATATGCCCGTGATCTTCTACGCCGAGCTGGGATGTCCGACTGTCATCCGGCTATTACTCCTATGGCTACGAGACCTATCACTAAGCCTTCGTTGCCTTTCAAGGATATTTCTCATTTTCGGAGCATTGTTGGCGGTTTACATTACTTGGCTGTCACTCGTCCAGACATTCAGTATGCTGTTAATCGAGTGTCTCAGACTATGCACAACCCCACTGAGCAGGACTATCATGCCTTGCAACGCGTTCTGCGCTATCTCAAAGACACTTTGAATCATGGTCTTCTTTTTCGCAAGGGGGGATTCGACCTATCTGTCTACTCTGACTCTGACTGGGCCAATGATAAAGATGATCGCAAGTCTACCACGGGCTACATACTCCTACTCGGTCCTAATATCATCTCTTGGTGCACGAAAAAGCAGACTCGTGTTTCTAGATCATCCACTGAAGCTGAATATCGAGCTATGGCTGCAGGGGTTGCAGAAGCTATGTGGCTTCGATATATCACTGATGCACTGGGTATTCCTCCGTCCAAACCGAAGTTATACTATGACAATGAGTCGACTATCTGTGTCACCAAAAATCCGGTTCTTCATGATCGCATGAAGCATGTGGGCACAGACTGTCACTTTGTACGAGATGAGGTTATGGCAGGCACTATGACTCCACATCATGTTTCCTCCTCAGAGCAGCTAGCAGACATTCTTACCAAACCGCTTCCGCCAGTTCCTTTTGAGTACTTATGTTCCAAGCTGCCCCTCGTCTCCGTTGATCAGCTTGCGGGGGGATATTAGGAAGTATAATTAAATTAGGATACTTCTTTCCTTTCCTACTAGGATTATTCTTTCCTTTCCTACTTGTACTTTGATTACTCTTGTATTCCCTATATATAGGGCCATATCTCTCAATATTCAATAAGACAAGTTATTATCAAATTGTATCACAAAACATAATTAACATAATTATATACATATCAGACAATAACAATATTAGAGCTGAGGTCTGCATACAGTTTGTCCCCCCAAACCCTACTCTCGAGTGGGATATACTAGATGATGTGTTTGATTTGGCCTTGTTTGAGGTTCATTTGAGGAGTTAGGGTTGATCCCTGCTTTTCACATCTACTTTGTTGGATGTTCTCATCGGGACATTGACCACTGGCGGGCGTTTATGTTGGCTTCGGCAAAAAAGTTTCTCAGACCACAGGGGAAGGGGAATGTCGCTCTTAAAAATTGCCCGCATAAGCATTTTCATACCCTTAGGCCTTAGGTACGAGCGGTTTGTGGTGCCTAATTCAGTAGTGGTGGGCTAATGGTTGAACTAGTAAAGATCATATCTACTTGCACTTATCTAGATGTCGTAAGCTCGTAACGATTGTGTTTGTGGTTAAAAGGAACATGTACGTACATGTGGTTAAAGAGTACCCGTCGGTCATTGCAGTTCATGGGATGCGTTGGTACTTGCACTTGAAGACTTTAGCACACGTGTACCAACAATTTGTGGTGCCCTAATCTGGCAGTGGACCGGTAAATACCAATTCCACCTGCACTTTTTTGAGTGCCTTAACAACCGTGTCTACGGTTAAGAGGACAGTTAAAGGGTACCCGTCCCAGCCTACGGTTTGGGTATACATCTCTACCATCATTTGTGGATTATGGTACCCGTTTTCTACCAGCAATCTCATAACTAAGGACTGGCCACTGGCCAAAAGTGGCAATGGGCAACTTTCTTGCAAGGGTTTGGCAACACGAGAGGCTGTTTTGGTTCTCTGTGGTGGCTGGTGGCGGCTGAGGACACTGATATACCCGTGTCAACTTCTCTTTTTGATGGATTTTTTTGGAATTTGGATTTCTGGATTTCTCATCTTCCTCACCCTCGTCATAATCGATACATGTTTTAGCCATGGTTTTTTTCTTACGGTGGCATTCCCCCTACACTACACCTTGGACATTTAGATCTGCTTTTGGGATGATATATTTTTTGTTTGTTTACGTGTTTTGTCTCGCACATATCTTATTTTCATTACTTACGAGCATGGAGTATGTTCCTGCTCGCATGACTTGTATATTTCTTAATTTAACCTAATGCATTTAATTAAAAAAATGTTTATTATTAGTTACATGAATTTTTGTAGTCATATTTAGGAAAATCAGCTATCTTTTAATCCCATTCCAATAAATTCTCTACTTTTTATTTATAAGAAACCAATGGTTTGGTTTCAAGCTCCAAAGCACATAAGACTAAGATCTTAAATTTGAATAAAGTCAAAAGACTATTTTAAGTTTTAAAAAAAATTGGAGTTTGGAGTTTTGAGTGTACCGTCTAGATTACTCAAATTACAAATTAGAATTGAACAGGCCAAAGAGTGATTCTAGAGTAAATTCTAAATGCCCTAAAAATGCAGATTCACTTGTTATAAGCATGTGAACATGATCAAGGATATGAAGCTACAAGGCCCTCATAATCACTTAATGACAAATGTAAAGGGTCAAGAAACCCAATATACCTTAAGAAACATAGATAATACATTAGATACTCTAAATTAAATATAAAGAGAAGAATTTGAAATTTGAAGCGTACCGACTACAACTATCAGAAGAGGAAATCAAGGGATTAACTTACCTCTGGACCTGTGTAACTTCTTTCTTCAAATCCTTGTCCTGAGGAAGCCTTCCTTTCATCACCACTTTAATTTTATCCTTGTATTCATCAAGGCTGTAGGAGATGAATTATCAGTTATGAGATTTACTATAAACTATTGAGATAAAATTATATTTATCATAAACTGCTGAGATAAAACAGCAGGGGGAAAGATTGTATGTGATACAAAGTCACTTACATCTTCTTGTGTTTCTTTTTCTTAGTTTCCAGTTCCACCTTCTTAAGGGAGAGTTTAACTCTGTCCTCGGAATCAGCACTTATACGGTCTCTTTCATGTTTAAGGTCATTAATTTTTGGAGCTAAGGTGTATATCTCACTCTGCTTTAGCATAATGCATTTCCCAAATCCTCGTTCTTCAATTTGATTATTCTTTTTCTCACAATCCGCTTGCTGCAATGCCAAAGAAAAAAATATAAGGTCTGAACTCTGAAGCTTTAAGAATAGGATTAGACTTGAGCTGAGACATCAAACCAATTTCTGTTCCCTCTCGTCTAGGTGAGCCAAATTAACATCTGATATTTCAAGTTCAAGCTTATAAAGCAAATTCTTCTTCTCTTCAATGTGTTTTAAAAAGTCTTTCTGCATTGAACAATAAACATAGCTATTATAATGAGAAACCCAAAAAGTAGTCATAACAAGAAACAACACAAGCATCACATGTGTTAGGGGCAAACCTTGGTATCTACTTTAGCATTTATCTTGGCTGACATATCATTCCAACGGCTATGTGCATTCTCATACTGACTCCATACTGATGCAGCTATCACTGAGTTTGATTTCTAAATGCCATTAATGCAAGCAAATCTTGTCACAGAGCATAAAGTAATAGATCTCGAGTGAAAAGGGGATGTCATTGAAAAGGTGTTGAACACTGTACAAGGGCCAGTAAAGAAGTATAGAACAAACAACACCAGAGAAACGTCCAGCCTTCACACTCAGCCCTTGCGCTCACCACTTTTTGCAAGTTTCTCCCTAGGCTATAACCACCAACCAGTTGAAATATCAAGCATACACCACGACCCACAATTGGTCAGATACCCACTGGTTCCAACACAATATTGACAAGTTAAATCTCACATAATAAATTTCTAACCCTTGTAGTTTGGATTTAACTTTTATTAACATTTCTAATGTTTCAAACATTTGAATGACTAAATAAAAACATGATTTGTACGGGGTATTTGAATAAGGAATCATATAGAGAATTACATAATTCTTTGATTGATTAAACTGATTCTATATAACATGTAGATTGCATGCTCACTAATTATAAAAAAGGGAAAATATTAATTGCTACCTTAAGGAAATCGATAAAGAAAGAAGTACATGGTGATCTAAGCTGTAAAAAGTACTGATTAAAATTGGAAACGCAAAGTGCTAAAGAATGCTTAAGAAAAGACTAAAAATGAAGGGTTGTTTGTATATATTATTCTTCGAGAACATTTTTAAATTCTTAATTTAAAGCCTTCTATAATGATCATAATTTTAAAATTAATGTAGAATCCCTCACCACCAACTCAAGCTTTTAGAATTGAAATGAACCACATCATTTAATATGACATTGATGCAATTAAAAATTCTAAACATTATGTCTAACGGGGAATTCATCATCCATATATTTCCATTTGTTTTCCTATTAAAGAGTAAAGACACATACATGAGAGATAGAGTTGACAAAAAATTTAATTAAACAAAAAAAAATTCCCAACATTAATTTGAAGTGAAAACCGAAAATATAAATCCTTCGGTTCCACAAAGGTTTCTGACCTAAGAAGAGTTGGAAGGAGGCTATTAAACAGAACTTAAGACTTCTTGCCCTTACTAAGGATATGACCTTAGATGAGAGCGTTTGGAGAGCTAGGATAAGAGTAGTTGGGTAGGCCCTTTGGGCTAAGTGGTAGTTTTCTAGACTTGTGTGTTTTGTATGCCTTATGTGCTTGGTGATCTCTGTTTGCAGTACTTTTCTTTCGTTAACATTACTTTGTCCTTTGCCTTTGTGTGCTTTTGGTTTTATATGTGCTTTCTCTGCTTTTATATGTATCTTATGAGATCTTTTATTACTATTATTATCTTTTAGTATTTTTGTTGCATGAGCCAGGGGGGTCTCTTGGAAACAAACTCCCAACTTTTGACTAAGGGCAATGTCTACCTACACACACCTTCCCCGGACCCTACTCTTGTGGGATCCAATTGGGTTGTTGTTGTTGTACTCTTTTGATAGCCCCAAAATATTCTCACATTTTCCCTTTACCCTTTTTGGAAAAGTATATGTGGTTCGTAATATTTCTCTCTTCTAAACAAATTCTAACCACATTTTCCATTGTTCAAACCTTTACTTAATCTCCCTGAAGTCAAAGTGGGGAAATATTTTTTAGGATGCGGGCAGTATTATTATGACTTCTCATGATGTATTCTCTGGGGGTGCAGGCGGTATTATTATGACTTCTCATTGTGTATTTTCTGGGATGCATGCAGTATTATTATGACTTCTCATTATGTATTTAATGGGATGCAGGCAGTATTATTATGACTTCTTAGTGTATACACATGCATAAAATATGTAGACATAGGTTCATATCAAGTGTTCTACACTAAACAGTAGCCTAATAATGCAATGCAAGAAACAATGCTTACTAAACTATAATAGCATAATTAGCCTCATTAGAGTCTTGGACCCATAGTCATGATAGGTGAAGACGAAGAGGTGAGGTATGTGCTCCTGATATGCTCAGGCAAGCGAGCTCTGTGAGCACTGTGTGTGCTTCTTCTCGTGTTGAGGGGTTAGTCACTTTACCACACAAGTTCCTGAATAATTCCATGTGCTATACTAAATACATAGTAAGCAAAAAAGTTAATAAACTTAGCCAATACTCGAAATTGCATACTGCGGTTTTGAGACATTTTTATGTCAAGGCGTATTGCATAAGCCTTAAGGCATAAGCCTCAATCTTTAAGTTTAAAATTGTGCATTTAATGTTTTCAAAGATGAAAACTGAACATTATTAATAACATTACTATTCTATAAACCTTTAAAAATTATATTGGCAACGTAAAATATCTCAAACAGACAAACACAACAAAATCTAGCATGAAACAACAAAACATATTCAAGTTCGAAAGACAAATTAGTAACAATAAAAATAAAAAACAATAAATTAATGACAGATTAGTAAGAATAAATGTAAGCTTTAAAAATATATAAATGGGTAAAAAAGAAACGGTCTAAAAGAAAACCAAATAATAATAAACAGTAAGAGAAGGGATAAGGACTAAGGAACACACAATGAGCCTTAAAAAATTTACTCCATAAAACAAACCTTAAAAAAGATGAGAGACAGGGGGCAGGTAAAAACAAACACAAACGAGTAAATCAACTTACGATGCTCATCAAAGACAATAAGCGATGGAAAAGCAGCTCTGCTAGAAAGATCAATGTGATGGAAGAGAGATGAAAACGGTAGAGGATAGGCGATCGAGTAGGGTTAGAATCTATTCAGGTAATTTAACTTTTAGAATTTTGTAATTAAATTTTTAATTTAACCCTAATTTTATTTTTGGGGAGAAAAAATGGGGTACGCTATTCTACGCCTCAGTGCACACGCCTTAACGCTTACGCAATTACCCGCCATATCTGCACAACCTTTATTGCTTAAGGCTAGATCGTCATAGGGCGTAATCTTCTGGAAAATGCCATGAGGCACGCCATATGGCGGGTTACACCATGAGATTTTGAACGCTGAACTTAGCAGCATCCTCTGATTCCTCAAACTCAATGATAACTGCTTCCCCCAACGTCACCGTTGTCCGCAGCTCAGCGACTCAGGTTACGAAGTTTTCCCCTTCGTCTTCTTTTGATATTCTTCATGCTTAGGTCTTTTGAATCTTTACAACCACAACAACAACCCGGTTGGATTCCACTAGAGTAGGGTGTGTGTACACAAACCTTACCCTACTCAAAAGTAGAGAAGGCACCTTTTGAAGCTTTATATTATCAATAATCATTTTTTTGGTTCATTTTGAGTATAACCATGAAATAGTTTAGTTTTGTAATATTAAATATGTTTCGCCTCTGCTTTTTCCTTTGTTGGTTTTGACTTTCAACTTCAACTACTTCATTAATAATAGCTTAACATCTATGGTGTGTCATGTGTGTCTGCTTGAAAAGTACCTCTGCCTGCCTCTAACCTTTCATAACTAGGTCTTGGATCAAAAAGGGTTTCTCCCATCTCAGTGCCCCTTACCAAATACATGGATAAAGTTAAACACTTTGACACCCTTCTATATTGACCTGTTTGGAACAAGTGTAAAAATCACCTTTTTACCCTCCAAATCCTTTTGGTAGTCTGCAAGTCTCGATCTCAAGCGGTTCATGAGGTTCAGAGCAATTTCATCGCTGAATTGACTAGTTGAAACAGGACCTACATTATATCTTTCAAAAAGTTCCTTGATAGATGTGTCTCTCTGATTCTTGTATGCCCTGTGAGTCTAAGCACCAAAAATGAAACAAACAACAAAGCCAATTACTTCAGTAAGAAACTAAAAAGATCAGTTATCAACTTCTGTATTAGAGTCAAAGAAACTACATGAGCTTCATTTTCAAGCTTCAAGATCTCCCCCGTATAGCCTTTGATATCCATCTGGAGGAAAGAACGCTTAGACAGCAAGTCATCTGTTTCTCTACGCAGTTTGCTGATTTTTGACTCTAGAAGAGCAATCTTCTCATCGAACTTGGCTTTCCACTCCTGCAGATCTTCATCGGTGTCTAGAAGTAGAAACAAAACATAACAAAACAAAATTCTCTTCAAGGGGAAATAGCGAGTTAAATGAAACACAAATTCATTGTTTTGAAGAAGCGATATCTAAAACAGCATATTAAATGTAAAACAATCCTCAAATCAAAGTTAACATTGCAAGCATTGAAGTGCACTGTTTCTTCATCTTGTTTTTGAGAGGGAGTGCACACACAAGCTAGATCTGAAAAAAATCTAATTCTAGATACGGAGTATTAGAAAATGTAACGTCCTCATTTAATTTGAGTATAATAGGATAACTGGAAATAAATACTCCCTCAGTTTCAAAAATTATGTTTCAGATACTTTTGTCCCCAAAAAACACCTGCTTGATGAAATCAAGCAAACTTTTTTGTGTAATATGTCAAAAAGTGACGAACATAAGTCATATACAAGCTATACATGATAAATTTCGTTAAAAAAGCAAATGATTTTAAACCTGCAAGTATGATTGATTATTTATGATGGCAGTACCTTACAAAAATTAAAAAAAGCACATTCATCATATAAGACACTTTTATGAGACAGAGGTAGTTTCAAGAAATCTAACACCAGCACACCACAAACCTTCACTTTTAGAATCTAAAGCAGCTTTCTTTCTCTGCTTCTCTTGATACAAAGCACTTCTTTCAGCAGTCTTTGCAGTTATTTGTTCCTGTAATTTCCTTAGGTCCTCTAAAGTTCCTTTAACACAGTCGATCTTACTATCTAGGTCCTGGACCTCTCCCTCAAACACCTGAATTTCATTTTTCAGTTTGTTTGTCTCCTTCTGGTCTTGAGCAATGCATTCTCTTAACTACACCAAACACAAAACAAATTCAATAAGCTTTCATGAAGTGCATTCGCCTATTTTGACCTTTGAATAATTTTTTGAAATGTAACTCAAAATTTTGATTTAACATGTTTGAAGTAGGTCCTAACTAAAAAGCAACAGATGGGAGTTGATCATAGAATTTTGATTTACAATCTGGGTAAACAGGAGGCAAATTAGCACTAAGAAACCTTGTAGGCAGCATCTTTCAGCATTTGAAGATTCTCCAATTTGAGTTTAAACGACTTTATCTCTTGTGATTGATCCTTGTGAAGTTTTTTAATAACCTCCAAAGCCTTTGTATATCTGAAAAGAAACCAAATGAACCAAGAATACAACATAACAGCAGCAAAACATCGTATTCCTAAGCAGTAATACTAAATAGAAACCAATGATTGCCCATTGGTTTATGAACTTATCTGCACGCGCAGAACTGAAGAACTGTTAGAAATGTCTAGACATATTGTTAGATTTATCCTTTAGCAACTTTAGATCTTGAAGCTAATCAAACATTAATTTGGCAAATAAAAAATTTGAAGAGTTGAAGAATATAGAACTTATTAGGAAGAGGCTTAATTAATTACTCCCTCCATCCTAAATCTAACTTCCCAACCGGGGCTCATTTTTAAGGAAAGGTTAAAAATGCTCTGACTTTCCAAAAATGACACAAGCACTTTTCTTACACATTTGCATCTTCCAGATCAGAGCTGCCAAGCCAAGTTGCCACCATCTACAGCAACCTTCTCAAATATTTCTAATCAGTTTTTTTCATTTCTTCTACTCATTTTTTAAAGTCTTGAAAATAAATCACAATGCTCTTTTTACCAGAAAAAGAAAAAGGTCTTATTATCAGAAACAGTTGGTTGGAGGTGAGAGAGCAGAAATTGTCAGTGCCGGAGATATTGCTCTTCTGTCCCTCATCTTGCCAGAGAAAGTGCTCAATCTGGAATCGGGTGTTGAGGAGATGCAAAGCAAAATTGGTAGAAATTTCTCACTGAAATTATTGCCGAAGAAGGAAAGAGCAAGAAAGGTGAAGGAAAACAGAAGAGGATGACAAGGGATGGAGAAGGGAAGAGGAAGAAAGGCGGTGGTGACGGAGAATGGGAGAGGGAGAGATGGGAGGGTGTGAGGATAAGTATGTGAAGGGCATTAGGGTCATTAAACATATTTGAATTTGCCTTTTTAAGTAATAGAAAGATACTTTTAGTTTTAGGACAGCTCATAAAGAAAAGTTGGAAGATAGTTTTAGGACGGAGGGAATATATACTCAGTTGTCAATACAGCTGGGTATATTCAATTGTGTGGGCTGGGTGTTCAACAGTACAAGTCTCCGACTCCCCTTTTCCACATTAACTGTAATATTTTATATCATCTATTTTTAACTTCCAAATGCTATCTATAATATGTGCTTTCAACTTCAGATATTTGGATAAAAATGTGATATTAGTTTACTTATCTCATTAAAGTTGTTTAAAATGTAAAGTTTTTATACATCTTTGTAAATTTATGGAAGCCCAAATTCATATTTTGGAAGTTCAAAGTTAAAATTCTCAAGTGTAATACAAGTGTTAATTTGGTAACTTTTCCTAAATCTTGTTTCATTTTTTATATTTCTTCTAATTTTGTTTTGTTTTCAATTATTTGAAATATGAAGAACATGTTCACTTTCTCAAAAAATAAGTTCTCTGTAAATGGGATTAATTTTGGTGTTCAGTTTCAAAGTTCAAATTTTAATCTAGTCTAGAAGAAAAAAACAGAATTTCAGAAACCATTAGAAACAATAATTGCTAGTTCTCATTTTATTAAAAAAATGTTTCAAATTTGGAAACTACGTAGTATATAAATATGGAACACACACTCAATATGTCCCAAAAATAAACCGAAAACATTCATTATTAGGTGTTCCCAAAATTAACTTCTCATTCTTTAAGCAACGCAATGAACGGTTCGTATTTCTCTCTCGTCTCTCCCCAAATAAATATCCTACTTTCCTTTTCGGATCGATCCATAATAACCGTCTCATTCCTTCAAAGGAAAAGGTTGAATGGTTCTCAACTTCTAGTTATTTATCTCCTTTACATAAATCTTAACCTTATTATTTCACTTTTTCTTAAACTCTGAAAAAAGGAAAGGGGAAGTTTAATTTGGAGTGGAGGGAGAAAATATTGTGGTGGGGTTTATTTCATCCACACACACACAAAATGTGATAGGTTGCAGTGCATAAAATTCTCTCATACTACACCACACTCACCCACCCCTCATTGGGATAAGGAAATCATTTATCCAACGAAAAATTAATGAGCACTAAACTAACAAACCCTAATGAGAAAATGGCATCCGAGCATTTCATGATTGAAAACAAGTGTACCTAGTAGCAGAGAAAATGTCATCAAACTTCTTTTTCAGTGTAGACGGGTCTTGCAGTGGCCAATTGGCCTCATCTTGGTGAGCAAATATCACATTTTCAAGAATAGCCTTAGACACACCCATAAGAGCTGGTATTTCACGATCCATATCTGCACATCTATAACTTAAGCAAACTTTCTGCAATTAAACACAGAAAACAGATTCTGGATAAGTTAACCCTCATTAGAATCAACCCTTCAAAAAAGTATATTAATTATATTGAAGATTGAAGATGTAATTATTTAGTCAAGCAGAAACCTCAAAACAAGAAATATTGTTCTTGTGAGAGAAAATCATACAGGTTGCACCCCCGCACACATAATATAAAAACAAATGAAGGGGATGAGCAAATGTCAGAATGTATTTACTCCAATAAATAGTCAAATACCTCCAATGCAGACTACATTGGAAAACTAAAATGTCGCATGCTGCAAAAAAATAGAAGAAAGAACAGACTTTTTCTCAGTGATTGAGGAGTAGTTTACATTTACTTTAGAATACGAGAGTCTTCTTCAGCCACCCTAATGCCATCACAATGATGTCATTGTTCTAGATGGCCATGATATCATTCTTCTGCATGTCTTTACCACTATATACAGCCAACTTATTTCTTAGGCCTATTTTTCTCACCACCCTTTGGTTGTAATGTGTAACTTATATGCTTCAACTAGAACTTCTAGACAACTTTGTCATGATGTTCATGTGAGAGCAAGAAACATGATATCAAGATGTTCATGTGATAATCTATACACCTAGCACCAATCAGCATAACAATATTCTATACACCTAGCACAACAATATTCTATACAATGGTGCTAGGTGTACACAAAAAGTACATCATGCTTTGCACTGGCACAAAAT
The DNA here is from genome assembly GCA_003260385.1 of Cuscuta australis. Lineage (NCBI taxonomy): Eukaryota > Viridiplantae > Streptophyta > Magnoliopsida > Solanales > Convolvulaceae > Cuscuta > Cuscuta australis. The sequence goes on along the minus strand of NQVE01000098.1, from coordinate 1,203,093 downwards.
GTTAGTGTCGTACTTGCATTTTGTGTCAGTGTGTGCTAATGCAAAGCATAGTGTACACTTGGTACACCATGGTGGTGTGCAAAAGATTTTTCCTATTCTATAATAGGCTACAGCCTTTGTCTTCAATCTTCATGAAGTAATTTATGTCTCGGTGTTTTGTTGATGCATCTTAGAATGTGTTAGGAGCATCTCAATTATCATTAAATGGTTTATCACATAATTGAGTGAGTACACTTGTCGTAAATGAATAGCTTAGCCTCGTAATGGTGAGATAATCCAATTTTCAAGTGAGGGTTCTATATTTCTTCTTATCAAGGGCTCCCCTTATCATAGAAAGATTACTACATTTGAATATGTGTCTAATTTTCCACCTGTTTCCTCCAGAATATGTAATGCCTATTTTTCTTAGGAAGAGAACAATGTCATTGCAAAATTGAACAATCTCAACACACAAAAAGTATAGTAATTGTCTCGAGTCCTTAGTTTGGGATTTGCTAGATGGATATTCTTTGAGTTGGGCAATGCTTTCCATATGCACATCAGAAAGGTGATAAAAACTGTGATATTCAAGCCCGATGCCAATTAATTTCCATGTATGAATGTGTTGTGTCGGCATAAAAACAGCACAAGGTTACAAAGTTGAGAAAGTTTCCTAATTGGCAAAATGTTTAACAGACTAATTGGATGTATGATGGTAGTGTCCTATTTTGGACAATGCATTATTACATGAATATGTATGTTTGCAATGTTTATTGTCCATTGAATTTAGGTTTTGATGACAAAAGGTCAATCAAATGAGCATCGAGGCTAAGTAAGACTGATTCAAAGAGCTATAATGATCATACTAAGTCCATGTTGAAGGGGCAGTTTGAAGAATCAAGACCAAAGACTTTGACAACCCAATAGTTTGTTAGTCTTCTAGGTCTTAGACTTGTTAAAGGATATGGCATTAGGAATAGTAGCTCTTAGACTCTCCTCGGCCTTCACTTCTCAAAGGTTTTCAAATTTCCCAGTAGCTATTTGAATAGCCAGCCTCCATATTTGAATAGTTAATCTTTAAGCTTGAAGAAGGTCATTGCTGAAATTGTCTTATTCAAATAGTTATCTATCTTATTCGAATAGTTAAGCTGGCAAAAGGTTTTCTGAGTTGAAAATGCCTTAACTATTGGAACTATAGTTATGCTTATTCAAATAGTAGCTATGCGTGGGTGAGTTCTCCTTTCAGAAATCAACCAACTATTCGAATAATAAGTTTACTTATTCGAATAGTTATCCCTCAACAGTTGTCCAATAGTCATATTTTCAAATATTTGAAGCTTATATAATAACCGACCCCCCCCCCCCAAACATCTACAATGATTAACCAATATTATTTTGAGGTTCTTGAAAGCATTCTTCTTTAAGAACACTTTATATATCCAAGCATATTTTCATCATTGATCAGAATACTTCTTTGCTTGAGTTTCTTCCTCATTGTTCTGGTCTTTGAGAGTTGTCATTGTCGTATCATATAGAAATTTCATTGTATTGCAGCAATCTACTAATTCATATACCGTTGTGGTTATTTTCTTTGTTTAAGAAAAAGTGCAAAATCTTAGTGTTGGAAATACATGTGGTTTGGGTAGAAATTTTAATCGTTTGTGAAATCAAGCATTAGGTGGAAGAAACCATGAGTTGCAAATTCAAGTCATTGGTGGTAAGATAAGAAGCTTGTAAAATCAAGTTCTTGCTTTGTATTTGGTTTGCCAAACACCTCTAAGTTTGGTGGGGATAGTGAAGGGTTGAAGGCTCGGGCACGATTCTTCGGGGACTCGATGTAGGCATAAGGTTGAACCAGTATATATTGTGTTTATTATCTCAGGCACAATTGATATTCCAACACATATCCTTGGTGTTTTGTAGGCGTGTCAATGGGATGGGCTGGGTTTAGATCTAAACCAAATAAAACCAGCACTTTTTAGTAGGTTTGGGCCAATAAAAATATTTGTGTACCTGTACCCAGAAGCATACCCGTTATTAATCTCAAAGCGTCGGGTATAGCGCAAGTAGTTCTAACTTGTTTAAGACGCATACCGTCTAAATAATACTCCCTGCGGTTTTAAAAACCTTTCTTATCTTGACTTTTTTTGGTCAAATAGTGAAACTCTTATACCACAAATTGTGAGAAAAGTATATTTAGATGTGGAGTATAATACTCCCTCCGTCCCAAAATGATCTTCCTGTTTTATTTTTTGCGCGTCTCATAAAACACTTCTATCCCGCCTCAAATGCAAAAAAAAACTTTCAAAACAACTTCTACTTACAATAAATGAGAAATGTAGTAAATTTTAGACATTTTAGATGTGTATAGAAGTGTTTTATAGGATGCGCAAAAAATGAAACAGGAAGATCTTTTTGGGACGGAGGGAGTAAATTTTATATAATTGGGTTCATCTTAGGATATAGTTTTGATATATCTAATTTTTGTATCATTTATTTATTTACAACAACCTAAAAAGTGACATTGTCTGGGGCATTTATACATTTAGATTATATTTAATTTGTGGTCAAAGAGTGACACTGTTTGACCAAAAAAATCAAAACAAAAAAGGTTTTTAAGACCGGAGGGACAAACGAGGGAGTATATAATACGGAGTAATAAATATTATTTTTAAAATTCTACATGATCCAAGCCCAATTGAAAGGCCCAAAATCACTGGCGTCACAAAGTGGTGTCATTTTTGTTGGTGTGAGTGACATTACAATTTCCATATATATATATATATTTGAGTAACATTATTTACAAAAGACTATCTTAGGAATAAATCTCAATTATAGAGGACCATGTAGGTAATTAAAACTTATTGACGACTGAATTGGGAATACACCTTACTACAAAGGACCATTTTGAGAATTTACTATATATATATATATACACACATACATACATACATATATATATATAGGATTGACTCTAGTCAGATGACACCTTACAGTGAGATGACATGCTACAATCAGATGACGCAAAGTTCACCACTGCAAAGCTCACCAAACTGTAAGGCAAAGCTCACCAAGTGTTGAAAAAATAAAATCAAAGGAAGGGATGTTGACTAGATTTTCACCGTTGACTGCCACCTTTGAACCCCACCCGCCACCGTTGGCTACCGCCAGCCACCACCGCCTCTCCGCCGCTGCTCCACCTTGTTAGATTTAATCGGATTTGTTCACATATAACTGAATGGGTAATGAGTCGATGTTTGGGTCAGTTAGTATAGAGTCAATTAGTGTGGTGTCGTTTAGTGTGTTTTACATATTTAATTAATTTAAATAAAAAACAATAGGGCAGTTTCTAAAAGGCAGTTATGGGTAGTTTCTATTGTTAATAGGTGTGTTGGTTTGTAATAGTTGTGTTGGTTAGTAAAAGTCATATTGGTATATATTTAGTGAACACAAATATTCCTGTATAGTTTTTACATCAATAAAAATTCTATTCTGCATACCAATTTGTTCTTCCTATCAATTTTCTACATTTAGTATCGGAGCGGTATGAATTGCGATCAGGGGGTGTACGATCTACCACAAAAGCAATCCGCCAGAGCATTTCAATTTCCTCGACAACAGATCAGAAATCTTTGACCAGATTTCTTCCTCGCCTAGAAAAAGAACATCAAGTTGCTAGTTTTTTTTCTTTGGCAGAAGAATTCCAACCAAAAGGTGCGGGAAAAACGAATAAGTAGGGTAGCTTTCGTTTAGCGGCTTGGAAGACGGAAAAGCAGGGGCTTGTCTTCTGGTTGATGGTCGGTCGATTGCAGGTGGCTTACGACCCAGGAAGGAATCAAAGTCTAAGAATTTTTTGAAAATTGTCATAGGAATTAAAGTCGTGCAATGGAAGACAATAGGCAGATTGTGACTACAAGGGAGAATAGTTCACTATCTTTTACAGTTCCAATTCTAAGTGCTACAAACTACACTATTTGGGCTGTGAAGATCAAAGCAATTTTTAATGTTAATCGGATTTGGGAGGTGATCGAACCAGGAAGAGAAATTGATCCAAAGAAGAACAATATAGCAATAGCATATCTGTTTCAAGCTTTGCCGGAAGAGATCGTGTTACAAGTTGCCTAGTTTACTGAAGCAAAAGAAATTTGGGATGCTTTGAAGACTCGCTTTGTTGGTGTTGATAGGGTTAAAGCGGCGCGATTACAGACACTTGAATCAGATTTTGAGAATCTAAAGATGAAGAACAATGAATCACTTGATGATTTTGCTGGTAAAATTAGTCAACTTGCAACACAAGCAAACAACCTTGGGTCTGCATTTGAAGACAAAAGATTGGTTCGAAAGCTTTTGGGTTCTGTACCTGAAAAGTTCATGCAGATCGTTGCTGCAATTGAACAGTTTGTCGACATTAACGCAATGCCATTTCAAGAAGCGGTTGGAAGATTGAAAGCATTCGAGGAACGCATCAAAAGGCCAACTGATGAAGGAGATACACATGGTAAACTACTCTTCACTAAAGGTGATGGAAAAGAGAAGGTTCAGGAGCACAAATGTGAGCATTGTGGTTGCTGGAGCTTAAATCGAGAAGACTTTGGACGTGACCGAGGTAGAGGTCGGGGGTCCGGGCAGGATGATGGTCGGTTTAAGCGGGATAAGAGTCACGTTAGGTGCTTCAAGTGCAATGAGTTAGGGCATTTTTTGAACGAATGTCCAAAATGGGATCAAAAGGAACAGATTGCAAACTTGATTGAAGATGATGAACCAACGTTGTTGTGAAGATCAGTGTGAACAACAACGATTAAGGGCGTGATTGTTAGATTTAATCGGGTTTGTTCACATATAACCGAATGGGTAATGAGTCGATGTTTGGGTCAGTTAGTATAGAGTCAATTAGTGTGGTGTCGTTTAGTGTGTTTTACATATTTAATTAATTTAAATAAAAAACAATATGGCAGTTTTTAAAAGGCAGTTATGGGTAGTTTCTATTGTTAATAGGTGTGTTGGTTTGTAATAGTTGTGTTGGTTAGTAAAAGTCATGTTGGTATATATTTGGTGAACACAAATATTCCTGTACAGTTTTTACATCAATAAAAATTCTATTCTGCATACCAATCTGTTCTTCCTATCAGTTTTCTACACACCTCCGGCCGCCGCTTTTGATCGATGGTTGACCGGTGTTGCTATTTTATTTTTAATTAATTTTTTAATTTTCAAAATTTTAAAAAAAAGGTGAGTTTTGGTGTTCAAAGTGGGGAGCTTTGCTTTATTTCCAGGTGAGCTTTGCAATGTCCATTGGTGAGCTTTGTAGTGTAGTGTGGTGAGCTTTGCATCACCTCACCATAAGGTGTCATCTGACTGGAGTCAATTCCAAATATATATGTATGTATGTATGTGTGTGTGTGTGTATATATATATATATATTAATGTATATATATATAGGCAAGAATCTTTTGACCTTGAACCTCATATGACCCGGGGAACCTACGGTGCTCCGTTCGTAAAACTGATGGTTCTTACCCCTTATCCCCTGCACCCCATCCATGCCCCCATACTCCCCCCCCCCCCATCTCAAAACACCGATTTGGGCTGCCCAAATTGGTGTTTTAAGGGGGCGGGGAGGGTTGGGGTGTGGTGCACGGAGGGTTAGGGGGTAAGAGCCATCAATTTTACCAGCGGAGCACTGTAGGTGCCTTGGGTCATAAAATGACCCAGGATTCCAAAGTCAAAGAACCATTTTGTGTGTGTGTGTAATGAGTCTGATTCGGGCAAGAATCACTCATTTTTTTCATCATGGTGCACATTGATGAATAAAGTTGTGCATTTTATTTTGGCAAGAAATTTGACTTATTTGTGATTATGCCCCAATGTTTTGCATTTTCCCTGATTTTTCACTTACTCACAATCTTTAAATCTTAAATCCAATGGATGAAATGCATCCTCATTTCTTTCATGGTGCATCCATTCTCACCTAAACCAAAACATTATATGTGTGTGTGTGTGTGTCTGTGTGTGTGTATATATACTCCTTAAACTAAAGTCTCGCTTCCCAAATTGGGCATCCCAAAACTAAAGTCCCATTTCCTCTTGTGTGTAACCAACTCAATAAAAATACTATAATACCCCTACCTTTTCAATCACTTTTTCTATCTTTTGAATCACTTTTACATTCTTTCTCTTATTTCAACTCACAAACCTCAATCTTTTTCAAACACATTTTATACACACCTTCATTTATTTCTCATCCATAATACACTCTATCTCTCTCTTATTCTAACCAAAACACATCAAAGTTCTAACCACAACACATCAAAGTCGCATCAGGGGCAAAACTAGAATGTCAACACTACTTTAAAACTTACCTTAGTCTATATGAAGTCAAATCGGGACTTTAGTTTTGGGACGGAGGGTGTGTGTGTGTACAGAGAGAGTGAGAGGTAGGATATTATGAGGCTATTTATTTAGTGATACCATTTGACACAATTAAATTTTCTCTATCCATCACACCATTAAATTTGCATTAAATTACAGAAGCATGATGGATAATACAAATTTAATGGTGTCAAATGGTGTAAATAAATAATTGGTGTTAGAATATCCTATCTCGTGTGTGTGTGTGTGTATAGAGAGAGAGAATGCATATGGTGCATCAGTTGTAAGATCTAAGGGTTATTTATATTTGAAAGAGTGAGAAAAACATTAAAAGTGTGGTAGCATTTCAAGACGTTTCTACCATCGTAAAATATGCACTACTTCAAATGCAAATGTGTAATGCACCAAAGACTTTTCTCCCACCGTAAAATATTTACTCGTTACAACTATATACAACTAACTAATCTCTAACAACTATTGTTTGCACATGCCTCTATGTTTGAGAGATTAGGGTACATCTGAGCAGGTTCAATCATTACCAAATCATGTTGTTTCCTAGCAAGTAGTTCAAGAAACCAAATAATATTTTGCATATGAGTTACTCCTCCGTCCTAAAAAGATGAGCCTTAACGAAAACTATGCCAACTTTGAAACTTGATTTCTCAAAAAAATGTCAAAGAAAATATACAAAATATGAAAATGCTTTTCTTTACAAAGCATTAAATATAGCTATGCAAAAATTATAAATTTAAGGGTGTATTTTAAGACAAATCATTCACCAATGTTTGTCACGTTGGATGCACTTCAACGACCTAGGCTTCCTCAAGGGAATTTGTATTATGGTCCACAAGTTTGTGAGGAAGCAAGTAGACACCATTAGTAAGTGCCACAATAGTTATGAGCACATGCTTAATTTGTAGCTAGGAGTCAGATGATTACTTACTCATAATCCGGAAAAGTAAAACTTTTGTGCAATTGTGTTTTTTTAGAGAAATGAGCATTTGGTTAAAATAATACAAAGTATAAATTGAGATGTAAACTTCTAATAGAATAATCCAAGATACTAGGATTAAAAGAGCCAATACCTCTCCAGTATGAGGATTAATGGTTTGGAGCACACTCTCAATGGCCTTATACTCCATCTTAGTGGCCTTCTGAGTTAGCTGAAATGACCTAATGCAGACAACATCCTTTCCGGCCGCAGTCTTAAACCGTAGCTTAATCTGCCCTTTTGTCTCTGTCTCGCCTGCCACCTAATTTATCACACAAATTTGTTTTATGAAATTTTTGAAAGTCATTTTATATTCAAAAAAACAAACAATGCTAAATAGAAAGGGCAAATTCACCTTTGGATCATGAACAAAACTGTGGCCGGAACGAGCATTGGGTGGCAACTCTCCTGTGCACGCCACCTTCAAGCACTCGATGATTGTCTATCGCAAAATTACAGTAAACAATGAACAAGAAAACCATACTATACAGCACTGTGACATTGCAATAGAGCCTAGCAAACTACAAGCAGGTGTGGTACAGCCACACTACAAGAGGCTATCATCTTAATTGAATTGCATGCCCAAGCAAATTACAACCATATAGCTACGAACGACTCTTACTGGAGTGTATCTAGATATAAAAACACATGAATCGCAATAGAGAGAGAGAGAGAGATTACAGTTTTTCCGGCGCCGTTAGGGCCAACAATGAGGGTTAGGGGCCTGAAGAACGTGACGACATTTTTGTTCTCCGGATCAAAGCTCCGGATTCCCTTTATAAGCATCTTGTCGACTGTGCTCATTTTCGATATCCCTCTCGAAACAACTCTGATTATGAAGCTTAAGTAGAACTGCTTGTGAGCTATGGCGGCGAAGTGAAGCGCCACATTGATGAGGAGAGGAGGACTTTTATAGCAATGAAAATCAGAAAATGTTCTATTTTCAAAAACAGGTCCTTATATTTTGTTGTAATAACTGGGGGACATTTCATCCAATACATCATCCATAAGTGTTAATAAATGTATTTTTTTCCTATTTTTTCAATACCATTTTTTCCAATTTTGTCATTACCTTGTTTTTTCTTTTTTTAAATTTTTTATTTCATTTGTTTTAATATAATACAAACAATTTTGAATTTTTATACGAAATGAAAGAAAAACAAAGAAATAAAAAAGGAGCGACCTAAGATTTATTACCTTAAAATATTTAGAAAAGAATATGAAAAAAATACATTTATTAACGTTTATAGATGAAATGTTCCCTTCCAGTCATTACAACAAAATGTAAGCACCTCTGATGTCTTCTTGAAAATAGAGGAACCTGAGAGTTATTTAAACAAAACTCGCGTCACCCGCGAGTAATTTTCTGCAATGAAAATTCTCCTTATTTAACTTTTAATCATTTTAGTTTTTTTTAATAAAAAAATTTATACTACTTATTCCATTTCACTTTTGAAAACATAATAAAATGTCAAAATATGTATTATGCATATTAAGGGTATGTTTGGGAATAGTGTTAGAGATTAGCGTTAGTATTTTGGATAAAATTTTAACTGTGTAGATTACTTTAAAAACGCTAACGTTAAACGTTGTCCGTAGATAGCCTTTTTCAAAACACTAACGCAATTTCCAAACATGCCCTAAAGCTATTGGAGTATATTACAAACACAATACATTATTTGTTATTCTATTGGTAAACTTTGACCTCAAATTAAATAAAAATGATATTAGATATTGACACAAAAAGAGTTTCATTAGATTTATTATATATAATACTTTTAAAATATAAATTAATATAATTAATATACAATATATATTTTATTGAATTATGGGTCAAAACTAATGTTGAAAACAGTTGAATGAAAAAAGTAAAAATTAAACAAATACTCAATGACGGAGGTAGTCACACCTTTTAATGGCATATATGTATTAAAAAACAAGTTGTGCTACTTAGTCTTAGGCCACCGGAAATGGGTGTGATGCCCATCGGCGTTATCCCCCCTTTTAACGCCCCGAAGCGTTAAACACCGCCCCCAAGGGCTTCAAACCGGCGTCATGGTTTCAGCGTCAAACGTTTGACGCATTCCTCCCCTCCCCCAACGGCCAAAAACAGCTATTTTAGCTGTTAACCCCAAAAAAATTCTAAATTCAAAAAATACTACCCTCGTCCTACTCTCTTTATCCACTTTTAACTTTTAGAACTGTTTATCTAAGCACTTTGACTCATTAAATTCTCTCAATGTGTAAGCCTCAATATAGTTATGTGTGATCTTGTTTGATTTATCTTAACATATAGATTATTAACATATAATTTTTATAATTTTTTTAATATACAAATTACAAGATAAAATGAATTAAAGAAGTGCATTAGATGGTGTGCCAAAAGTTAAGTAGACAAAGAGGGTGAGATGGAAGGAATAAACCTATATTAGTCGATCCTAATGGTGAAATCAAACGCAGATTTTGGCATGGCTAAGCATGTAGGTATCAACTTAATTTATGTGTAGGATTTGTGGCTTTTGTGCATTATCCTACCCATTCATTTTGTGTAAGTGTTGCCATCCAAAGCATGCTACTCGAGCTACTGTAAGGCTGATTTGGCCTTTTAAATGACAAAGTTCATTAATATTTTTTCATTGGCCTGATGATGAAAAAAGAGCTCAGAGGGAGCTTAGATGGAATGATATATTCGGATTATTCCACGATTGTCAAGTCTCTCTTTGAACTAATGGGTCTTAAACGCCAGATCTACAAAAAACTCAGGAGGCGGCGAGAAAAGATATTGAACGAGTCTTCGGGGTCTTGAAGGCTAAGTGACACATTCTAGATCGTCCGTCGAAATGTTTTTCTCAAACAAAAATGAGGAATATCATGTACGCATGTATTATTCTTCATAATATGATCGCAGAGGACAACATGTTTGCGATTTGTCAATACAACCCGGACGAGGGAGTGTCTATGTACGAAGAAATCGACGAAGAAAACAAATGAAGAAACCGCCAAGAAATTCAAAGGTGAGAGATTCACAATGCACTAATAGCAGATTTGATCGAACATATATCTTCAGTCACTTGAATTATTAGTAATTTCTTTTAGTGTTGTTTTTTTATGGATGTAATATCTTTTTTAATCAATGTAACTTTTTTTATGAATGTAATATTTTTTAATGAATGTAATTTTTTTAGTGCACTAGTCTCCTTTCGATTATTTTAAATAATAAATTAATTAAAATTTATTAATTTAAATTTAGAAGATGTATATTTAAAAATGTGAAAAATGAAGGTTTGAAGCCCTTGTTTGAAGCACGGGGGCTTCAAATCCATTTCCACTAGATATGTGAGGTAAGTTAAAGCTGACGTGGCAAAAAGAGAAATTTTGAAACCCTGATTTGAAGTCCCGAGGCTTCACGAGTATTTCCATTGCTCTTGTAGTATTTCCCAAGATGAAGTCAAATACCAAAATATACACGGTTTACACGTTCTCATGGTAAAATTTGATTTCCAATAGATATGCTATCATTTAGCTGAGAAGCAAAATTAACTTTTGCATCATTTATCTATGCGTGTTGATCTATAAACAAAATATTTTAAAAGATGGACGGCCACGTTTATATATTACTCCGTATTATTATTTTGATATATTAAAATTATTTTCATATTTTTAATTTAATATATTAACGTAAAATTAGTCTATTGATTAAAAACAATAACAATGTAGAATACAGATGATATAACTGGAGTCATGTAGAAAAAAATAATAGTTAAAAGACTATTGAGAAGTATAAATTGCATTTAGCTTTTTAAATTATATCTTCTCTCTTAGAGATGCTCTTGAGGCCTAAATGTAAAACGAGAAGTTTCTCATATACTCCATCGGTCCAAAAAAGCTCTCAGTTATTATATATTCACAAGTCTAACTTACTTCAAGCGCAGAATCGCTGTTTCAGAGGGTTTGTGATGCAACATGGAGCGCAGTCGTGTCGTGCGTCGCCGCCCACTGCCAGATTACAAGCATCTGCACAAATTTGGAGCCGCATCGTCACCACTATTGTCGTTTGAAGTGGGTTGAATGTGGTAGTGGCGACATTCGAAGCAAGGCACAGTTCTGGCAACTCTTGGATTCCTAGCACGATGTAAGTTGTTGGGGAGCTACGGTGTGATGAAGAAGAAGAGTTTTTAATAATAACAACGAACATTTTGGTATTTCCAAATTTACATAATGTATAATTGTAATGAACTAATGTTGTTTTTAAATTTTTGAAAATAAATTTTCCAAATATGCCGAAATAAATAGTTGCACTATAGTGATTCAAAATCATAATTCGTCGGGTATATCTCACTTCACTCGCACATCGTCACATAGTGTACAAACTCCAAAGTCTCCTATATTTAAGCATTTATGTTATTAAAATATATAAAGTGAGTACGAACTAGACACAAAAACATTTACATGCAACAAATGCGTGTATTTTCCTCAAAATTGTCAAAAGAATATGTGTTAATATTCATTTTAATCGGTGTAAGTGCACTCACAAATCAATATGGTCCATATAAGTTTAGTTTAACAAAATTAGTCCATGTAACTAGAAAATGTGAATTAAATTGATTCTTTATGCAAAATTTATATTCCAAAATTATAAGTTAACATGTAAATTGATACAAAAAATAATACACGAAGTCATTGCTCTTGCGTCAAATAATGTGATAACTTAGTATGTTAAAAGATACTATCTAAATTTTATTTGGAAAGATTATCTTGACTCACAAGTTTTATATATAGAGATTAATTTAGCTCAAAGAAAAGAGACCAAATAAGTTATGAATAAATTTAGAGGGACCAATATTGGACAAAATGAAAGGACCACACCCATTAACGCTTTAACGGTGGTGGGTTCAGTAAGTGGAGACTTGAGAGGGAGTTCAAAGTTTGCAAGGCCGGAAAACTGGTTCCCAGAACTGGAAGGCGAACTTTCACAATGGATACACCTGTCCCTGCGTCCTTGCCATGCTTTGACGATTGGGATCGTCCTTTCACCGATCTCGAACTCCTAGAAATCGAAGCCGCAATTCAATCCGCGGCCGCGAAGCACCGCAGTTCGGACAAGTCCTCCGATGCGGAAAATGTTGCCAACGGGGACGAAACCGTCACTCGGACCCGTTGTCGAAGGCTACCCGACTCACTCTTTTCAAATCCGTTTTCCTTGTCTCCTTGCCGCAGAAGTGTGTTTAAGCGTAGATGTAATGATCGACGTTCTCTTTAGGCTCTTGTTCTTAAGCCAGTGCATAAATTTATCTTATTTTTTGAACTGATTTGGGATGTTTGGGTTGCTTTAGCGAAGATGCTGCCAGAATTAGCATTCAGAGGCCGTGTTGTATATTGCAGAACTGAGGCTGAGGCCGAGAAGTCTGCAGATGAGCTTTTGAATTTTATTGAAACCAAAAGAAAGGCACAAGGGGAAGTTTCTCTTGGACTTGATCTTGAATGGAAACCCAGTTTTAGAAGAGGTTCGTATAATATCTCCCCTCCTACGTTCCAATTTACAGATGTATCAGTTAATTGCGGAATAGTTCAAAGACTGTTGACCTGTTGTGTAAGCAGTGCTTATATCTGCCAGGATAATAAGAATTACTCATTATTATTACAGACTGTTACTCTGTGTTATAACAAGGTTTGTAATCAAATGAGTATGGGCCATGTTGAGCTTGGAGCAGGGTTGTTTGCGAAAGATTTATAGCTGTTTTAAATTGTTTGCCACTACATGAGTCAGCGCTAGTCGAGTTGAGCTGAACTGAGGTTAAATTGCACTCCGTGTGTGCTCATGTTTGTTCGTTAATTGATCAAAAACAAACTCCTCTAACTCAAGCAACCAAGCTTGTCCGCCGCAAACAGGAGAAAACACATATATGTGTGCCATTTATGGCCCCTAAACAAACATCCATATAAAAGAACAAGCACCAATGTTTCACATCATTAAAACATTAAAAAACTTCTCATTCTTCAAGCTCTACTCACTCAATACCCTAGGCCCAAACCAATGCTCATTTATGTTTACTTCATTAACCAGAAAACACACCAAAACATGAGTTGTTCATCAAACAATATGCCCATTTAGTCATTTAGAGCACGATAGTGATGGCAATGGACTGAATGGAGATCACTCTCTTATCGGCCATTCTCTTGCACACAATGCAAATTGTCTTGTGAACATTGATTGAGAGTTACTCTTCTCCAACAAATATAAGTTTTTGTAGTCACTTTACTAGTCAGCAGCTGGTCATTCATCTTTTATATGGAATTATATTCAACATGGCTTAGTCGTGTTTTTTCCCTTTCCTCTATTTCCTGGGGTAGGGTTTAGAATGGATTTTTTGAGGCGCGTCTCATTGTGAGGCGGTGAAAAATGCTGAAGCTTAAGCCTCATATGGTTGAGGTGACCTGTGAGGCAAAAGCCTCTTTTTTGTATTAAGTTTCTTCTATGTTCATTTTACAAATAAATAGAAGTTACACCGGGTCTATTATTCTTTTTGTATTAGTCACTAAGCTTTAAGCCTATTAAAATCCATACATTTTAACTACGCCACCAACAACCCAGTTGGATCCCACAAACATAGGGTCTGTGTATGCAGACCTTGCCCCAACTCAAAAGTAGATAGGCATTTTCCAAGAGACCCCCGACTCATGCCACAAAGATATAATTAGACAAGAGATACATAAAGTAGAGAAAACACAGATAAAGCACAAATAGAGCACTAAGCACGCTGGGCAAGGACCATAAATTATTTGGAATATTTTCCAAAATCAACCATTATATTCACACATTTCTACATATAAAGCTCACCTATATTTGCAAAGGAAGTTTTTTATAACGTTGAGGTTAATGCCTCAAACTGCTTTGAGGCTTATGTCTTGCCTCACATATGGAAAACACTTCAAGGTTTTATAGCACCTATTTAAACATTCGGGGAATTCATAATTGTGGATATTTTTATTTTGCTTCTCCATGCAGGTGTTGCTCCTGGTAAAGCAGCTGTTTTGCAAATATGTGGGGAGATGAACCAATGCTATGTTTTTCATATATGCCATTCTGGAATCCCTCAAAATCTGCAGACACTTCTCCAGAGTACCACTACTGTTAAGGTCAGTACCTGTTCATAGTCTCCAAAATTTTCTATAAAATGTAGCGTCTATTAGTTGTGATTGTTCTTAGTCTGTTACCTTCACGCCATGAATGTCTAAAGGTGGGATCAAATATTGCAAATGATGCTCGCAAGATTTTTCTGGATCATAATGTATCTATTAGGAATTTGGAAGACTTATCTGCACTAGCCAATCAAAAGTTGGACGGAGCTCCCAAAAATTGGGGCCTAGCTTCATTGACAGAATCACTTCTTTGCAAACAGGTATGGTAAATTGGTAACAATGCATCCCATTTGTGCTTCGATATCACATATATACTAAAGTAATTGAATCCTAAACATGTATGGAATATCTGTTAGACTTATGAGTCAATGTTTTCAACCTTCATCAGTGCTCCCTACACTTTTTCATTGTTAACTAAAAGATCATGCTCGCCTTGCTTTATCTGATAAAGTGTTTACCTGATTTTTGGCCTAATATATATTTGATCTTTTAGTGCTAGATTAAATTGAGCGTTTTGTATCTTTGTAGCTCCCTAAGCCAAGCAATCTAAGATTGGGAAATTGGGACACTCCGGTTTTATCCAAAGAGCACCTAAGTTATGCTGCTACAGATGCTTTTGTTTCATGGCACCTATATCAGGTAAATGATTGTCTTTGGCACCCATATCTCGGATTCTTGGTTTCCATTTTCTTTGGGCTATGTTTGGTGCTTAGGAGGGAGGGAAGGGAGAAAAGTCCAAAGGAAAATGATTTTTTAATGTATGGTTTTACACTTTTGCCGTGGAAAATATAAGGGAGAATCAAATTTGATTAGAAGTTTGATTTTACAAGCATTTCGATCGTTTAGTATTCATATGAACTAAGAGAAATTGAACAATTATCTAAAATTGATTTGTTTAGCTGGACCTCATTGTACTGTCCCCCAACCCCCCCCCCCCCACCCACCACCACCTCCACTATCTCCTTTTTTTGAGGTATCCCTTCTTTGCTTTGTTACAGGTGTTGAAGAGCCTACCTGATGCTCCAATGCCAAAGCACATGGACAGGGAGTAAGTTATGATCGTCAACCATCTTGGTTTAGTGCCATCATTGTAAGCCAAATGTCATAGCCACTGTTTTACTTACACAGAGATACAAATAACCTGATCAACTGCCAATGAGGCACTCATAGAGTCATAGGGGTGTTACCAGCTTCTTGAACTCTCCCGCCCACATTACCAACTTATTTTTTGGTGATTCTTCTGTGCGTTCCTTTGGTTCTCAAGTTTCTCTCTTGGAATTAATATTTGTGTTGTAAAAGACTATCATCAGAAGCCTTGTGTGTGCGCGCGTGTCCTGTCCTTTATCATGCTACGGGTCACATTTTGTCAGCTCAAAAACAGTCTCTCCATTCATTAGTCCTTATATTCGAGTTGAGGTCTGTCTGCTTACAGCCCCCCCCCCACCCCAAACCCTACTCTCGAGTGGGATATACTTGATGATGTGTTTGGTTTGGCCTTGTTTGAGGTTCATTTAAGGAGTTGGGCTTGGTTTGGTACAGAAAAATTTCCAGTTGCCAAAAGGAAAAAAAAAGCTTAATTGCAAGTGCAGGAGTATTCTTGGCATGAGCTTTTTTGTCCCTAACGTGAAGTCATTGGGAGGAGTCTAATTTGATAGTGGAGGCACCCCCAGAATGGCAAATTGATGATCTTAAGCAGTAGAGCTACAGAAGATTGGTCACTCGTGATTGTTGTTTTTTACTTGTCATCATGAATTAAACATTGCTGTATTCGTTTATTTTTTTATTACTGTATTTTTCAATTGCTCTAATTATAGATGTTTCTTGAAGACGGAGTAATTTGATACTGCTATGTATTTTATTGGAATTTTAGTGTTTCAAGGAGGATACAGTATAATGTTTACTCTGTACTTTCTAATTATTTCATTCTTTAACTTATGTAAAATTTAAGAAAAAGTATTTAATAGTACTCTCTTTAATATGTAGAGTTGAAGTTTGTTTCGAAGAAAGAAATATTGTGTGCCAATGTACATCCATTTCTCTAAAAGGAATTGAGAGATTCTAAAATATTTACATAAGAAAAATGTTAATGTTCTTTTATAGGAAGTATAGTGTAAAAAAAAAAATAGTACCGGAGTAGTTTGATACTCTCTCTATCTAGCAAGGTTACATTGACACCCAAAATGGGTGACAGCAATCAAATTGAGGTTCTAGTCCTAACTTGAATCTGCCCCCCCCCCCCCCCCCCCCCCCAACACCTATGTCAATTGAGCTCCCCAAATTTAATAAATTTGGGGTAAAATTATTTGATTTTGAGGTTATCTAAAATTTGGGGACAATTGATAGGGGTGTAGAGGTGTGTTCGAGTTGCGGTCCGAGATGATGAGTTTACCGTGAAGTAGACATCGTTTTTTTGAACAGAACATCGCAAAGCTCTTAAATTAATAGGTGTTGCAATATGACACTCAAAATGAGTGTAATGATTACTGTGCCACTCTTTTGTCCATTAGATCATTCAAGCTAAAAGAGAACTTTTTGTTGCTTTAGGTATGAAAGATATGAACAAAAAAGTGTCTACTCTAGTGATGGTCGACTTCTTAGATGGTGGAAGGCTCAAAATCATGAATGGACCCTCAATCATCAATCTTCTTTCTCTTTCTTTTTTGTAAAACAAATAAATACCCAAAGCAAATCAAAACAAAAGCACAGCTAATGGGGGAAATAGAGGAAAAAGAAAGAATACTTTTGTAACTCACCCTTCAAGAAAGAAGCAAGACATTGCTTAGATCCAAGAAAAAAGACATAATGTCAAGGATCTCGAGTCAAACAGGCACCTCCAAGAAAAAGACATAATGTCAAGGGATCTCAAGTCAAATAATCAAACAGCTATAAGCACACATCAACCTTCTCTTTTATTCAAAGACGACAACAGTTACAAGCACTCGACATCAGACTTTTCTCTTCTCAAAGTTTTTAGTTTCTTGCTAGTGTCTAAGCTTCTGCCTGCTTCTAGTTGTGCCTTAACTGTTGTCCACAACAAAGTGATTGTCCTTCTATTAATCCACACTTTTGACAAAACCCCTCTGAGTAGTTTATGTGCCCATGATGTTTGTTTTTGCTTGTAGTAACAACTTGTCAATTATTCATTGTCTTTCCAAGTCTGATAGCCTTTTGTCCTTTTACCTGGTGTGTTTTTGAATTGTGTGTGTAGTGTCTGTGTTGGTATTAACGGCTCCATCTTTGAGATTGATATGGTTGTGAAGACGGCACTAGAGTAAAGAAAAAGAAAAGCTATCCCACATGGTAAGAAGAGAAAGAAGGCTAGAGATTTTCTCACATGGCAGGAATAAACAAAGTGAAGGAAGAAACTGGGGGTGAAGAACGAAAACAAGAAGCTGGCAGTGGAAAAAGAAAGAAAGAAGGTTGCAGTGAAGGACTTCATTAGCAATCTAAAAATGGAAAGTACTTATAGCCTTTAGATTTGGATGGGAACTTTTCACTTAGTGGAGGGAAATGAATTTTTTTAGCTAATTTGGACAATTAAAATGTCGTGTAATGTGGAGTATGTAGTGTTTGGTAATGATTGACTTGTACTTTTAACTTTTGAATTTGTAATGGTTATGTATCAAATCAAAAACTTTCTCTTGTTTTTTCTTTTACAAAATACACAGACAACCCACTAAAGAGTAATATTGGAATGTCAAAGAAAATTTAACGGAGTAGCTTTTTTTAAAGTGCGTGCTGGATCGAACTGCGGATTTTTTTGTGGACACAGGGAGTAGTAGTAGTAATAGGATAAAGTTATTTGTATCCCAAGAGTTTGAACTCCATTTGTACACCGCATGTGCGATGTGTGCACCAACATTTTGTGTTGGTATAATGCTAATTTTGTTAACGCACCAATACTTTGTATCACTGTGAACTATCAAAATCTTAGTGTATACCTTTAATGTATAAATGATGTACGATTTTTTGTGGGAGTGTAACATGGTCCGTAGTAGGCATGCTAGGGTGCCACCACATGGGTGCTACAATGGGTGCACCCATGCTTGGTACAAAAAAACACAGACGATAATTGTCTGTGTCGCACAGATAATTATTGTCTGTGCAAACCATGTGTGCACTCATGATAACACACATGTGGTAGCATCTTACTAGTAATAAACTGATACTCCTTAGTGTTGCATCTTACTAGTACTCCCTCCGTCCCAGAGTATCTGTCCACTTTCATTTTTACACATCATCCAATGCACTTTTTTAATCCATTTTATCTTGTAATTTGTATATTAAAAAATTATAGAAATTATATATTAATAAGCTATATGTTAAGACAAATCAAACAAGATCACAAATGACTATATTTAAGCTTACACATTGAGATAATTTGATGAGTCAAAGTGCTTAGATGAACAATTTCAAAAGTTAAAAATGTACAAAAACTGGGGGACGGAAGGAGTAATAAATTGATACTCCTTAATAAATGTTTTGGTGGAGCTCTAACTTCCCTCCCACCCGTCCACTACTCCACAATGCCTCTCCCTTCCTAGAATAACTAACCCATGTACCCATCTCTCAAATGTGAAATGGAGAAACCAGTTGCAGAATCAGATAAATGGCCAACAAAAAAATAACCAATCCCTGCAATTTGTAATTCGGCGGGTGAATTTTCAAACAGGTGAGGTTGTGTTCAATGCAGATTTAATCACCACGAATTAGGGTTAACAACTTTAATCGAGTTCACTGTGTCGCGGCATTGTTTCATTTCTCCATTTTCCAAAGATGTTAGAATTTTCCGCCGATTTACATTCCTAAATCTCCAATAATTCTGCTTATTTTCAACTGTTGCTCTTTCAGAACCCGCTATGGTTGTCTTCTTCAAGTTAAAGTTTGGTTTCAGAAAAAAATAATCCCTTATTTTTTTCTGCAGTTTTGATATCTAACATCAAGGTTTTAATTTTTTTTTTGTAATTTTCTTTCTTTCTTTGGTATAATACCCTCTATATTTAATAGTTTGAGGTTTTTTTTTATTGGTGATGTTTATATTATGCCTTTTTTGAAATGCACCTTGCTCCAAGCGTACCTAGTTGGGTAAAGTTCAAATTTTTTTATGCAACTCATGCTCTTATGTTTGAATTCTACTGAGTATCTTGTATCAAATAGGTTACATCACTTATATTGGAGAGTTTGAATGCGTTTTTTCCCTAAAAACACAGTGCATTTTTGGGAGGCCGAAGATTGTATCGGTCAGTTATGAGTCTGCCAACACTGGCATTTAGAGGCCGAGTTATATATAGTCGAACATTGGGCCAGGTTGAAAGATCAGCAGAAGAGATTCTCCATCTCATTGAAGAGAAGAAAAGAAAAGAAGAGAAGGTTGCTCTTGGATTCGACATCGAATGGAGACCAAGTTTCATAAAAGGTCTGCTTTTCCATTATCCTTGCAAAAGAAAAAAACACTGATAACTTTTGTCATGCCAAATTTATAGGAAAAAAATAGATGCTCATAACAGTTTACTTGCCTGAGTGGCATGGTTTAGTAGTTTATTATCTTTTTTCTTCCCTTTTTGTGTTTGAGCAATGCTTCATCGTTTTTTCTTATATTGTTCTGCAAGTCAAAAAATTTTCAGTATGTCTTCCGGATCAAAGCTGTCAAGGACTTGTTTCAGAATTAAAATTGTAAATGAGTTTATTGTTTCTTCTATCGTTACCATGCCCAGGGCTGGTCCATACAGTTTTTGAGCTCGGTGCAGATCTAATGATAAGGCTGCTATAGTTTTCCTTAAAAGGAATGTAACTTTTTTTTGGAACGGGCGAGAAAAAAGTGAAACAATTACTGCGGGAGAGATGGAGTATAACATGAGAATGGCTGCCTCGGTGCAGGTGTTTCACCAGGGAAGGCTGCTGTTATGCAGATCTGCGGTGACTCGGACAATTGTTATGTTTTCCACATCATTCATTCTGGAATCTCTCGGAACCTACAATTGCTTCTTGAGAATTCTGCAATACCAAAGGTTCAACTTTTGTTTTGAAACTTTCTGGAATTCCATATAAACACAAACCACCTCCTTGTTAAAAATATAGTTCTAATTAATACTGGTGTGATTCTTGGTTTGTGGTATAATTATATAGGTTGGAGTAGGGATTGCAGGTGATGCTAAGAAGGCTTCCATAGATCATAATGTATGTGTTAGTAATTTGGAAGATCTGTCTGCATTGGCAAAGAAAAAGTTTAAGCAAGGTCCTCTAAAATGGAGTTTAGCATCCCTAGCTGAAAAACTTCTTCATGCAAAGGTTATTATTTCTAACTTATTTTTTGGTTTATGGCATCCATCATTTTCTTTCAGACCTATTCTAAAAATCTTTACCTGTCACTTTGCTTTCCCGTTAACATTGATTTCATGTCTTCAACCTTGCTACTGTTGAGTATCCTGCATAAGTTTTGAGTTATCTATTGGGTGTGAGTGGAGTATGTAACTGTGAGGTAAAGGTTCACTTTTAGGATTTTTGGGGGTGAGTTAGACCTAATTTAGCATGGCATCAGGGGTGGTCCAATGGTTGTTCCCTTGTTTTTGGGGGTGCCCCCCCTACCCTTGATTGTTCAGGCAACCTTTTGGGGATGGTTTTGGGTCTACCCTTCAGTTGTCAAGATTTTGCACACACATCTATTGGGTTTTAAGTCTATTTCAAAATTTACATGTTCCATTCCTGATGAGAGGAACTCTTTTTGTCTTACTTATAAATGCAAGAATGAATTGAAAGGTTTTGTATTCTTGCAGCTACCTAAGGGGAACAGTGTGAGATTGGGAAATTGGGAGACTAAATATTTATCCAAGAAACAACTTGATTATGCTGCCACAGATGCATATATTTCATGGATCCTATATCAAGTAATGTAAATGAGGACCCTTTTCTACTTTACTCATTCCTCCCTTCCCTTTATTTATTTATTTATTTATTGCCCAACTTTTATAAGAAGGGGGTACTTTTTAACACACTCATCATATTATGACACTCGTGCCATTCGAGGGGTTCCGTTCAAACCCAAAATGGTCCCTACCCCGAGCCCTCTTTCGGCCAGCCCCTAGTACCCTCCACTATAATATAACACTCATGTCATGCAAGGGTCTTAAGGTGCTTCGTTTGAATCCAAAATGGTTCCTATCCCTTAACCTCATATAACTTATAAAACCGTCTGTCAACCAGCCCCTTAGTACCCTACAAAACCTAGGTGAGGTACAAGGGGGCTAGGGGTAGAAATAATTCGGGGTAGCGTAGGACATTCAAATGACGACACTCCCATGAGTGGTGTCAAATGAGCCCCACTCCCTTTATATTCACAATTTGGTTGCTACAGGAACTGATGATGCTCCCTAACGTTGTTGATAAAGAAGGAATTGGGGACGAGAACAGTTTGGTGAGGGGGGGGGCCCAGTAATATCCTTGGAAATCTAACGGGTTCCACATAAGATTTGTGAAGTGACGGTTATACCCCCGCCCCCCCCCCTTTTTGTCGTGATCTGTGAATTAATTAATCTCACTTATTTACTGCTTAGCTGTTTGGTCCCCTGTAATTATTTGTACTTCTCGTATAAGACAGAGGACTCTGATTTTCTAAGCTGTAGAAAAAAAACTGTTTTTTTTTGTTGCTCAAACAAAAGGATTGGTCGTTAATACATCATGCACGAGATTTAGGGAGGGGGTAGGTACATTTCATTACATCGTTTCTTTTAATTGATAGGTCATTAGTGTTCCAAAATTATTTTCGAGTTTGACTTTTTTAAATTTTAAACATATTTTCATAAAAACTTTCTTTCCTCTAAAAATAATTTTTTGAAGAAGTTTTCCTTTAATATTTTAAAAGATGAGAGAGGTGGGGTTTTATAAATGTTTTAAAACGAGATTTTTAAAAGTATGAAACATAAAAGTTGATTTGTAACAACATTTCCTTGTTAAGATAAATATATGAGCTCCTGAATCCCTGGTAAATTATATACGGGGTTGTTCTTTTCATTCTATAATAACTCTCTATTAAGGATTGTTTTTTGAAGCGGTCTATTAAGGCTCATTAAATATATTAAGTTTTGAATTCATGTAGGCATATTAAAATCTATATTTATTAAAATCTAATGTATCTAATAATTCTTAAGGGGTAAATTTCACCAATGGTACCTGAACTTTAGGTGGAATTTCGAAGTGGTACTTGAACTTCAAATCTTTTCACAAAAATCCTTGAACTTACACAATCCTTTCACTAATGAGCTATTAGCCCGTTTCTCGGTTAACTTCCGGTCATTAGGGCCAAATTCGAATTTTATATATTTTAAAATTTTCAATTTGACCCCATTTCTTCTTTTCATTTCTTCCAGGCCACGCCGCCGCCGCTCGCCGGTCAAAGTCGCCGGAAAATGAACTTTTACCGATTCGCTCTTGCCGGAATCGGTAAAAGTTTATTTTCCGGTGACTTTGACCGGCGGGCGGCGGCGGCGTGGCCTGGAAGAAAAGAAAAGAAGAAATGGGGTCAAATTGAAAATTTTAAAATATATAAAATTCGAATTTGGCCCTAATGACCGGAAATTAACCGAGAAACGGGCTAATGGCTCATTAGTGAAAGGATTGTGTAAGTTCAAGGATTTTTGTGAAAGGATTTGAAGTTCAGGTACCACTTCGAAATTCCAGCTAAAGTTCAGGTACCATTGGTGAAATTTACCCAATTCTTAAGAGTAAACCACTCCCTACGTTCCATCGGGACAGGCAATATGAAGGCAGTACTCCATAGTAAACTAGTACTCTCTTTGTTTCATTTAAAATGGTATGTTTTCCTTTTTTCCGTCCCAAAATAAGTTGTTTGTTTCTTATTATCGTAAATTTTTAAAAGTAAAAATATCTAAACTACCCCTAAAATATGTCACTATTTTCCACCTTATCTTTTAATTCATTGTCACCCCTCCTAAAAAGTAATATTAATTTCGAAAAGTTAACTCTATTTCTTCTCTTCCTTAAATATGTTTCAAAGTCAAAACGGGTAATTTAAAACATGACGGAGGGAGTACTCCGTATTATTATAATGCTACTATTGGTTATAAAATCAAGATTATGACTACATATATTTAAATCCTAATACCGTAGTTAAATTTATTTTTTAAAATCGAATTTGTTAGATTCACTCATATGAATTTGGGATATATTACCTTAATGGTAAATTCACAGTTCTAGGTAAAAGGAGTGTATTTAGTCACATAGAGTCATACACCTTGCTTGAGAATAATGCTCTTAGTTAATGTTACCATTTTAAATATCTTATACTCCCTCCGTCCCTCATAAATCTTCTCAATAGTCTTTTTTCTTTGTGCACAAGAGACCTTCTCATTTCATTTTTTAACAATTAAAATACCACAACTACCTCACTTACTTTATTTATTACACCTCACCTACTTCATTTAATACACTTCACCCATTTTTCATTAAGGTTATTATGGTAAACTTTCACTATTTTTCAACTCTCCTTAAAAACTACCAAAAGTCAAAATGAGAACATCTTAGGGAGACGGAGGGAGTAATTCTTTAGTATACATTAATTTTAAAAAAAGTAAAATTAAACAATGTCATTAAATAACTTTTTTAAAGATATTAAAGTTTAAATATGAAATTGGTGCAAAATGTGAATTTAATGACTGAAAATAAAATGTGAGACACTATGAATAACTGAAAATGGAAAGGGGGGATTGGGAAGCTGTTGAGCATTGACTAACGTGGCATTTGCATGTGCTGTGGGCATGCTGGCAGTCAATGCCCTCCATATTTTCTCTTTAATTAATAAATAAACAAACTAATTGATTAATTAATTACTTAAATTATGCAATTGGCATAGTTCATCATAATACGGCGTATTCAATTAGTTATTACTAATTCATGAACGGTCCATAATTCAGGGAGTTCTTGACTTCTGGTTTAAGTTAATTTGCAGTAGTTTTTCAATTTTGTGATTCTTCACTCATAATTTCATAAGGAAAAAACACCAAATACGTCATAGAAAATTTATAATTTTTTAAATAATTTCGTTAGGAAGTATTTCTTCGGTTCCAAAATGACATTCTATGAAAGAACGCGAAAGACGTTATAAAAGTTATCAATAAATACAAGTGTGGTAAGGCCCTTAAGAGAAATAGAAAAACAATGAGAAGATTCATTGTACACAAATTCTTTTGTACTCCGTATTAATATGCAATAGAACAATAATTATGCTTCATCCGTCTCAAAATATTTGCCATATTATGAAAAAACGGGGTGAAATTTTAAGTTTTTTAAAATTTATTTTATTTAAAGATTAATATAGAAACAAAAAATGAAATCAACGTGTTTGAAAATCAGGAGTAAATTAAAAGTTCTTCCCAACAAAATGTGATAATAATATTTTATCTTATCAAACAATTATTGAAAATGTATTAATAAACAAAATTTGATGTATCTTTTAAATTGTGAACCGTCATACTACTTCCATCTTATTATATTCGTTCAGTTTGGATTTTTTTAGTCAAATTAGATAACCTTTGGACATCAACTAAATAATGTAGTACTCCTCGATCATGTATATATACTATGAAAATGATTTTATTAGATTTATCTTGTTATGAACTTCCAGAACATGATTTTATAATATTAATACGTATAGTACAAATTGAAAATAATTAATAATTAAAATTCGTGAGAGATCACAAAAGAAGTAATTTTTTCGGGAGAGAGTAAAATATACAGTACAGAGCAGGAACTAAAGAAGGAATCAAGGGCCTCGAAGTCAAAGAGGGTCAATTTTTTATTGTGAGATCCTTATCAAGTATAGTTGTTGGTTTGTCATCAATTGTTAATTGTGAGTTTTTGAAAATTCATTTAAGTGAACTTGTCATCTCAATTCCCAAATAATAACGGATTATGAATTAGAGTTTTTTTCTTGACACGTTAAAAATTACACTTTCTATTTCTTAGAGTGCATCCCACATCGGAAGTTCAAGAGTAAAATAACCGGTATATAAGCTCTTGAGTTGGACTAACTAATCGATTGGATTCAATCTTTTAATGTGGTTCAACCCAAGTGTCTTATTGCCCAATCCAGTTGTCCATACCCCATCCTAAATTTTATCATGGTATCGGAGCAGGTTTTGGCCCACCTCGTTTGTCAAGGTGTCCGTCTAGACGTTCATTCCTAGCGGCCCGTTTGTCTTTAGCCCAGTTGTCCGTATGGAGTATGTATCCAACGGCCTGTGGCCCGTTTAACACGATTGCTCGTCTGGAAGTCCATACCCAGCGACTCGTGGTCCTTTAGGTGTTGGCGCTCAAAAAAAATCAAGGGAATGGGAGTTCATTTGCAAGTGGTCAACCGGTTAGATTCAAAATGGCCCGGTTGTCCACTTGAGGGGGAGTGTTAGAGTGCATCCCACATCGGAAGTTCAAGAGTAAAATAACCGGTATATAAGCTCTTGAGTTGGACTAACTAATTGATTGGATTCAATCTTTTAATGTGGTTCAACCCAAGTGTCTTATTGCCCAATCCAGTTGTCCATACCACATCCTAAATTCTATCACTATCTAAAAAAGAATACCACATTGCGCAAAATGAAACAAATTTTACATTCTTTTAATTAATTTTTTTGACATATAAAGAAAAAAAATTACACATTTAAAAATTATGTGAAAATGTTACAAAATAGAGGTGCCAAAACATTTTATTTCATCAAATGGTCAATGAAATATTATTTCCTCCATCCTCCAATAATCCCACCCATATGGCATCTCCAATCATGATGTGTATATATAAGTTATGTGCACAAATAATCCATGTGGTTTTTCGTACGTAGATAAATAGTTCATGTGCTTTTAAAAGTTACAAAATAGTCCTAGGCAAAGAATTGATGCATAATTAATCTCTTCTTTAAGGAAAACGAAAAGCACGCAGAACATTAGCGTGCTGTGTGAAAATGTAAAACACGTAACAAAATGAAGAAATTTACTTCATGAAATTGCCCTCGTCTTCGTGGTAAAGGAAAGAAATGCTATTTTTTAGTTCTTTTCTCGCTCAATATAACCATAGAATAAAGTCATTTGAAAACTAGAATAATGTCGAGCTCACATAGGACATTGTACTACGATTCAAAAGTATCACTATAAAAGAGACGAAAAATTCATTGTAAGAGTAGAACTAAAAGATGAAAAATATTGTACTATAATTCAAAGTTACATGTCATAACTGAAATTTCAAATTAGTTTTTTTTACTGTTACATGATTGACATCTTTGCATAATACACATGTTTCGTGTACATTTTACGAATTTTCTAATATATGAATTCATTATTCTATGGTTGTTTAACTACAGAGATTATTTGACAACTTTTAAAAGTTGGAATGGGTGGGGAAGAGGAGATGCTATGGTGGAGGGGAAGGTGGCAAGTGGCTTTAGGAGGGATTAGCGAGTAGGAGCCATTTTCAGAGGGGCATGACAAGTGCTGCCAGGGTGGGGCCGGGCAAGGAGGCTTCCGAGTGAACTGGAGTTAAGAATCATCAATTTTTTTTATTAAAATGTTACTCCGTATAATCTTTGTTGTCACAATATCACAAGGAATGTTGTCAAAAGAGTTGGAGCATGAATAGATCTCAAACGCATCATAAATAATCATGTTAAACTAATTTTTTTTAGAAAGAAAAAATGCTTGTGTGAGGAGGAGGGCATATACCATGGGAGTGGGATATTCAAAAATGTAAACAACACCCCACTATTCAAAAATCACCAAATTTTTTGTTTATTTTTTCATTTTCATTGATTATTTCATAAAATAAAATATTCTTGTCACAACTTGTTTTGTAAAACTTTTGACGTGTTTTTAAATATATAAATTTATTATTTATGTGTAGACTATTTTTTAAATAAAATGAATTAAAAAATTCAAAGAATTACTTTGTTTAACGTAACCTTACTCACATTTTTTGGACGCATGGAATACAATTTAAGAACTCGTGGGATATATTTGGTGGACATTTTTAGGGTACTCAATCATTATGATGGCCAACTTGCAAATTGACAAAAAAAGAAAGAACGAAACTTAGACATTGAAAGGCATTATTATGCGCGTTTGGGCATTTCTCATTTTCCAATGGGAAACCGCACCCGTACTACACCCAGCTTGGCAGTCCAGTATTAACCTCGGATTCTATAATCCAAACAGGTTTGCGGCTGGTGTTGGAATTACCGAAGTGCCCCTGAGCTTGCTGGAATTTACGTTATTGCTCAAGAAAGTTCTTCTGCCGACACAGGTACATGAGTGCGAGAGAACGTGTCACGGAAAAAAGTATACGGACGAGACTATATAATAATTGGAACTAGAGAATTACTAGTTTTAATTTTATGGAAAAATAATAATATTTTTTATTACAAATTATAAAAGATATTTTCCATTATAATACAAATTTAATATAACTACATTTATTTTAAAATGTAATGACTAAAAAAATCACAATTCCATTAAAAATATAGAATGGAGGGAGTATAAAGCTTTTTAATACCAAAATTGGGTAGATCAGTAAGATCATTACTCAAAAAAATTGAGTAAACCAAATTTAACAATACAGAATTATTTTGTTTTTTAATTTTATGAAATGAAGTGTTTCATCTGGCTCAAAATAATGCTTTCATTGTGAATTATGATGATAAATTGAAATAATTTTCGACTAATATATTTTAAATAATGGTCCACAATTTTAAAAAAATAAAATTTATACGGAATTTATTAAAGTTCTCTTTGAAACAAAAACTTATATGGGAATGTTATTTTAATAAATAATTAACGATATTAACTAAACTAAAAAGAAATAAATACGGAGTATTTTTTTATGGGAAGAAATTGAAGCTTCCAAAAAGAAAAGAAATCAAAAAGAGGCAAAGTGGGACGCCAGGTCGTTCTTTTGACGAATTTAACCTTGGCATGTCGTTTCACAGCTATTACCATTGAAAACGACGCGTGTAAATTGCAGAGGTAATTTCAGCAATCGTTGTTCCCCCCTTTTAATTTATCCAAAATCTAATCCAATTATTTTTGGTGGGATTGAACCGAATCGGATGGGAATCAAATTAGACCATGGATCAAGATCGGATTGGGACCGAATCAAATATTCAAATTTGGTGCAGAGTATTTTTGTCTCAGAGTATTTGTTGCGTTTTTAGTTTTGTGTTTAAAATTGTTAAATTTTAATTATTAATTAATAAAATTACTCTCTCCGTTCTAAAATTTTTTTCCCATTGCGCAAAACGAAGAAAAATTCTAAGTTTTTTCAATCTATTTTATTTAAATATTGGTATAGAAATAAAAAATGAAACATTCATATTTAAAAACTACATCAAAAGTTCAACAAAACAAGTGGTGACAAAAATATTTTATTTTATCATATAGGTCATGAAAAAACACAAATAAATATAAATTCCCGTAAAGTTAGAATAGTGTTCTGGGAAGAAAGTTTTAGGACGAAGGGAATAATATTTTCCGGTCCCAAAAAGAATGTCACATTTCTTTTTTCAACCATCACGTAAACTTTTATTTGTTTGTACGTTTTCGTTGATTATTTGATAAAATGAAATATTTTTGACACTTCTTATTTCAAAGAATCTTTCATGTTGTTTTAAATATGTAAATTTTAATTTGAGTAATTCCATAAATGGTTCCCAATTACAGATTTTTTTTATATTTAGTCTCCAATTATAAGATATTCCATAAACGATCCTCCATCTTTAAAAAATTTTCCCTAATTGATCCTTTTAGGACTATTTGTGGGGAAACAATATTTCCTCATATTTAATGAAAATAGACCTGGCAAAAAATGACTCGGCCTGCATTTGACCCGAGACTCGACCCAAAAATACTGGATTTTGAACATAGGTTTTGCTAACCGAACCCGAAGTTCAATGAACTCGAAATTACTCGTTAAAAATTTTCGTATATTTAGTTTTTTTATTCGTAATATTGATAATCGCTCATAAAAATTACTAAAAATTTCAAAAAATAAATGAGAGTCATAACCCATTGGGTCAACCCAAACCCGATGACATTGGGTCATGAACAAGTAGCTCTCAACCCGAACCCGAACTTACCTGAACCCGAAGTAACCTGAACCCAAGGTGATCGAACCCGAACCCAACCTGACTGACCGTTTTGCCAGCTCTAGATGAAAAGGACTATTTGTGGAATAGTTATCAAAAATTAAGGACTGTTTATGGAATATCTTCTAACTGAGGACTAAAATGGGAAAACTACATATAATTGGGGTTCATTTATGGAATTTACTCTTTTAATTTTTATTTCTATACCAATATTTAAATAAAATAAATTACAAAAATTTTTGATATTTTGCCTCATTTTACAAAATGTGGCAAACATTTCAGAACAAAGGGAGTAACATGTTTTGACAAAAATGACTTTCTTAGATTTTTCTTGTACGATATTTTTACTATGTTATTTTATTTAATTAATACATCATATATGTATTGCTTTTTTGGTGAGTTGAAGAAATATTTCAACCACCTAGACTCTTTTATTTTTTGATAAGAAGCATTTGTTTTAAATTAAAAAAATTAATATATTATATATTTTTTCATTTAATTAGAGGTCAAAAGTGTATTGTGGTTGTGTGCAAAAAGTAAAAAGAAATAAACAAATGGATATGCTCATTCTAATGTACGGATTACATATATTGATAATAAATAAAAAGAACACAAACACATAAACATATTACTACACATGTTAGAATAATATTGGAATATTTCAATTTTTAAAAATTATTTTTTTAAACATATTTTTTTGTAGATTTGTAAAAAAGATAATTTACTTGTCAAAATACATAGATCCACAAAAATTTTGATGAGTACACACACACGCAGACACACAGATATATATATACACACACACACAGATATATATATATATATATATATATATATATATATATATATATATATATATATATATATATATATATATATATATATATATATATATATATATATAGACACACACACAGACACACACATATAGACACACACTTATGTACATACATGCATACATATATTCTTCAAATAAAATTTTGAGCTATATATTGTTCTAAATTCATTAAAATTTTATTTATTCATGTGTTTTTATTGATCAATTGATAGAATAATGAAATTATATCATATTTTGTTTCGAAGAGCATTTAATGTAGTTCTTAAATGCAAATTTTTATTTTATACACCAAGTTCTCAACAAAAGTTCATAAAATAATTTTTTTCTCGCAAATCCCTTGATGAATTTTACACGGGGAATGACTATTGATTTATTTACAGCTTATTTATTTAAATATTATTTACTTACTTATTTATTTAGTTATTAATTGATTGATTAATTTAATTATCAACTTTTTATTTATATATTTATTTATTCATCAATTTTTTATTTAATTATAAAAATAATAATTATTTTTTATTTATTCAAAAAAATTACATACAATATGTAATACAACATTCAAAAAACATTAAATATGTTAATAAATATACTTATAACTTTTTCTCATTATAAGCATATACGTCGTATTTGTGTTTAATAAACAATAAATCGTTTTTATGTTAATGTTATTTTTATTATTATTATTATTTGTATCATTATTAAATCTATTATAATATAACATTTGTTTATACATACTCTTTTCAATTTAGTGTAGCTCAAAGAGTTAATGCCTCCATTATGGTTTGAATTTGTGTTCTTACATTTGAGAGAGTCACACTTATATCACTTGTCCACAAAAGTCTTGGCATTATTACTACTACGATCATCAATTGTTCGGCATTTGACGAGCTCAGACATAAACATCAAGCCATCATGTCAATTCTAGGCAGAAATGAAATAAAAGAAGTTGATAGTTGATATTGACTGTGAAATAGTGATATTTCAAAATAAATAAAAGTCGATCTCCCAAGTCCCGGTTATCACATGCATAGGCTATTACATCACATTGGAACATTGGTGTTTATAAATAATGTAGCATTTTGTATGGTTAGCGCTTAAAGTTCGAACTGAAATCTTATGAATCTTCTCTCAAATAGCTTATGTGATCAGGTAACATCTCCCAACCTTGAATAATCATATTGCACTTATCAATTAACTAATATCATTCTCTAAAATAAACAACAAGAGAAAAGGATAACTTATAAAAAGAAATTGAAATTCTTTTTATTGTTTCAAAAGTGACGATGATATAATTTGGCACATCTAGGCTTAGTCAAAGTGCTGGTCCAGTTGGCTTTCAAGATGGACATTAGCATTAAACTCCGTATATACTTAGATGGTAAGTTTGATGGTTTGCAGAGTGGAGTGTTCAAAACCCGACTTTACTTTGGATTTGGCTTCCTCGAAGACATGATTAAATTGAAAGTCCATAGACTCTGGCCTCGTGAGGCACATTTCAACATTTAACTCCTCTATCATTCTTGAGAGTGGAAGTTGGGGATATGTAAGATAGGTGTTTCACCTTTGATTGTACTAAAAGTTTTAAATCTAAATTTACGAGTTTCGTCCCGGAGTATTATGAAAAATTTTAAATCTAAAAATTTTGAAAAATTTTAAACTTTTTCAAACAATCACTTTTAATATTTGACCTATAATTAAATTAAAATTATATATTACTCCGTATAATTTTTAAAAATATTTTATAAATTAAATTAAATTAATTATTATTTTTCATTTCAAAATCTATTATCAATTTCATTTAATTTGTAATCAAAATATATCAATTCCTCAAGACCGCATGTTAATAATTGGAAGTCTATTTTGGCTTTTACGGGCCGGGCGCATGGATAGTCGAGCTCATAATTGGGTCTAGGCACATCCAACCGACACCCGCCCATTCTCTTCACCACAAGAATCAGAACGCTCTTTTTTGTTCCTATAAATACTCTTATTTACACACTCTTTCTCTTTAGGGGTGGGCTTGCAATTAAAGAAAAATAAGACACGCCGTGAAATAAAGAAAGCCACCCCCGCCGTTCAAAATGCAATTCCATTTGACTGCCGCCGCGTCGCCGCCGGACACCAGCAAAACCGCCAAGTTGGATCGATATAACAGCTATCTCCGGAAGGTCAACAACACCAAACTCATCGCCGCCTCTTCCAAGCTCCTCTTCAGAATCACTCTCTTGATTGCCCTGGTGCTGATCTTTTTCTTCACCGTCAACTACCCGCCGGTATCCGATGGCTCCGGCCGCCGCGCTACCGTTCGCTCTACCACTCACAGCCTGTTCTCGTCCGCCTTCTACGGCGGCGGCGCGTCTTGGGAGAAGCGGGTCCGCGGGTCGTCCACTCCCCGCCGAACCAACGGGTTCTCCGTTCTGGTCACCGGCGCCGCCGGATTCGTCGGGTCCCACTCTGCTCTGGCGCTCAAGAAGCGAGGCGACGGCGTATTGGGGTTGGACAATTTTAACCCTTATTACGATCCGTCCTTGAAGCGCGCTCGCCAGAAGCTTCTGGAGAAACACCAGATCTTCACCGTGGAGGGAGATCTGAACGACGGCGAGCTTCTCAAGAAGCTTTTCGACATTGTGCCGTTCACCCACGTGCTCCACCTCGCCGCGCAGGCTGGCGTGAGATACGCGATGCAGAATCCTCTCTCTTACGTCAGTTCCAACATCGCCGGGTTCGTCAGCCTCCTGGAAGTGGCGAAAGCCGCCGATCCTCAGCCGGCGATAGTCTGGGCATCATCGAGCTCCGTTTACGGGCTCAACACCGACGTCCCTTTCTCCGAGGACCACCGCACGGATCAGCCGGCGAGCCTCTACGCGGCCACCAAGAAAGCCGGCGAAGAAATCGCTCACACTTATAACCACATTTATGGGCTTTCTTTAACTGGGCTTCGATTCTTCACAGTTTACGGCCCATGGGGCAGGCCCGACATGGCCTACTTTTTCTTCACCAAGGATATGATCCAAGGGAAGGCCATCAACGTGTACGTGACGCAGGAGGACAAGGAGGTGGCGCGTGACTTCACGTACATCGACGACATCGTGAAGGGGTGTGTGGGGGCGCTGGACACGGCGGAGAAGAGCACCGGCAGCGGCGGAAAGAAGAAGGGGCCGGCGCAGCTGAGGGTTTACAACCTGGGGAACACGTCGCCGGTGTCGGTGAGGAAGCTAGTGGCAATTCTTGAAAATTTGTTGAACATCAAGGCCAAAAAGAACGTGATCAAGATGCCCCGAAACGGCGACGTTCCGTTCACCCACGCTAACGTGAGCCTCGCCTACAAAGACTTTGGGTATAAACCAACGACTGATTTGTCCACTGGGTTGAGAAAGTTCGTCAAGTGGTACGTTAGCTATTACGGCATCCAATCGAGGGTAAAAAAGGAATTTGATGGCACAACTCTGTAATAGTTTTTTGGCTTCATTTTTTTTCTTTCTTTTTCTTTTTATAAATGTTGTTGATGTATTTTTTCTAGTCATTTAATTTGAAGATAGTTATTATAAATATATATATGTGTAACAAATGTGAGAAATGGACAACTATTTCTTGAAATAATAAAGACAAGTGGGAATTGTGGAAATGAGTTTCACTTTTAAACTGCATAAAAAATTGAATGATTATTGGTATTTTCGCATATTTTATGTATATACGAGTATTCATTTAATTTTAATGTATTTACTTAAAATGAAATAAGTAGGGTAATTAATGTTGTTTAAATTAAATGAGGGTAAAACTGTCATTTCCTTTTACTTCTGCAAATGTGAAACTTCCACACTTGTTTAGTTAAGTTTCAATCAATTAAAGTTACTTGATCAATCAAATTAAATAAATCAAATTAAGGAATTTGTAAAACGCGTATGATCTGTTAGAACATTATTTAATGGGCCATTTAAAATTATTATTCCCATATTGAGGTTTGATTTTTTAGAAAGAAATTTATTTTATATTTTAAATCAAATGTCCTCTTTATTTTTCCTCTTTTTATATTTCACTCTTATATTGGTGCTGTATTGTTTTATGAGAATTTGATAAAAGATACTATATCCCAAACAAAAGTGTACTCTATGTTATTCAAAAATTCTGAAAATTTTTGTTTGTTTATGGATTTTTATTGATTATTTAATTAAATAAAATATTGTAGTCCCTCTCAAAACAAATACAAATTTTTTTTCACTTTTTGTTGATTAGGGTCCATTGATTATTTGATTAATTTTGAAAAAATATTCTTGTATTTTTGTTTTGTAAAATTTTTAACATCGTCTTTAATATGTATCTCTAATAGCTATTTAATCTTTACCCTACGGATACTCAAATTCTAGAATTTAGATGTAATTATAATTGAATAAAATCAGTTCTCAAAATTCAAGTTTTAAATGAATTAAAGTCTAAGGAGTAACCCCTACATTTTAAATCCATTATTAAATCTAAGGAGTAAACTTTTACATTGTGTTTGGTTCAAGAAATTTGGGAGAAAAAAAAAGAAATTATTTTATTCTCATTTTACTCGCCAAAATGAGAGGAATTTGGTTATCCTTCCTCTTAGTGCATTTTGTCTTCTCATTTTCTTTCTTTTTCTCTCCAACCAAACATGAACATTTATATTTTCCATCTCATTTTTCTTTTCAAAATCTTTGAACCGTTAAAGAAGTTTCAAAGAGAAAATTGTGAGCTACTTCATATTAACGATTTATTGTTATCCCATTCATATTTAGGCTCCGTTTGGCATCAGCGTCAGAGATTAGCGTTAGCGTTTTGAAAAAGCTATCTGACGGTAGCCTTTAACGTTAGCGTTTTCAGAATTAATCTGCACTGTTAAAATTTTATCCAAAACGCTAACGCTAATCAAAAACGTTGTTACCAAACAAAGCCTTACTCTTGCCTTTTTTTTACAAGAAAACTTCATATTTACCATCAACTATTTATTTATTTTTGCACAATAAACAAATGAGGTGGTATAGTACTTGAACATGGGGTTAAAGGTCATTTGATGTTAGAGTGCATCCCACATCGGAAGTTCAAGAGTAAAATAACCGATATATAAGCTCTTGAGTTGGACTAACTAATCGATTGGATTCAATCTTTTAATGTGGTTCAACCCAAGTGTCTTATTGCCCAATCCAGTTGTCCATACCTCATCCTAAATTCTATCATGGTATCAAAGCGAGCAATAGGATACCGTGTACCCGATGAGGATGAACTAGGTGACAAGGGAAGTGGCGTGTTGGACTTTGCAGAATTGAGAACAAAATCATTGAAGCGAGACGGGAGGCGACGGACACGAGGTGGTAAAGGAACAGGGGAGACTGAAGAAGTAGTAGTCTCCACCGAGGATAGAGGCGATACTGGGCCACTGCTGCTGGAGCCATTATCGGTGGTGGTTAGCGGATGATCCGGCAGTGGTGAGGATACTGGCGTGGATTGAGGCAGCAGCGAGGGTGAACCAAGGGTTTGCTCGGGTGTGTTTTCGGCTATTGGAAAGTCTACGGGCGAAGGAGACAAAACAGTTTGGGGAAGGGAAGACTTTGTAGGAAGAGAGAATGGAAACTGAGTTTCATCAAAAATAATATCCCGAGTATGAAAGAATTGATGGGTTTCAAGATTATACACTCGCCAACCTTTTGTACCATATGGATAGCCAACAAACATGCACCTCACACTTCGAGGAGAAAATTTGTTTGTGGGTTTTGGCATTTGACGAACAAAACATAGACATCCAAATACCCGAAGGTGACTCAAATCTTGTGGTTTGGATGATAAAATTTCCAAAGGTGATTTACCTCCAAGAAGTTGTGATGGAATACGATTGATAAGATACACTGCGGTTTTTACACATTCCCCCCAAAACTCTATTGGAAGTGAAGCTTGAAACATGAGAGATCGAGCAACGTTTAAGATGTGACGATGTTTCCGTTCAACTCGACCATTTTGTTGAGGGGTACCTACACACGAAGTTTGTATACAAACACCCAGACTATCATAATATTGTCGTAAAGAAGAATTTAGAAACTCAGTGCCATTATCAGAACGAACCACTTTAATAGTTTTAGAAAATTGAGTGTGGATCATAGCAAAAAACCGTTTGAGACACGAAGTGACCTCACTTTTAGTTCGAATGAGGTAGACCCAGACAGTCCGAGAAAAATCATCAACAATAGTGAGAAAGTAGTGTGCACCAGAAGATATACAAGGAGAATATGGTCCCCATAAATCACAATGAATTAAATCAAAAAGAGCATTGGCTTTATTGTGACTAATGGAAAAAGAGCAACAAGTTTGTTTTGATAAAAAAACAAATTTCACAAGTTTGTAACTTTTTCATAACTGAAGTTGTTTTATTGTAGCCAAGCAAAGGGAAAACATCTGAAGAAGGGTGCCCCAATCGCTGATGAATTAACAGGGGATCGGTATGAGCAACAAGAGCTGACGCAGGAGGAGAAGCAAAGACATACACACCATTCCGAAGATCACCCCGTCCAATCTCCATCTTCGACGAACGGTCCTGTATTACACAACAATGATCATTAAAAGTTACATAACAGGGGGTTTCAAGAACCAAACAACCAACCGAAATTAACCAAACAATCAACCAACCGGTTATTTTACTCTTGAACTTCCGATGTGGGATGCACTCTAACATTTGCTAATATAATGGCAGCATAATCATGTGGATAAGCCCTATCTTAAAGCAACAAAAGGAGCAATGTGTCGTTCACTAATTGCCTTTCGGAATGAATTTACGATTAAGGCGGCATTGTACAAACATAGTAACATGTATGTGCACTTTGACGCCAAAAATTTGTAGATCCTATAAAATTCACCATGAAAAATGTTAGGGTTAACTCCAAAAATGACCTTCTCACATAAATAAATTCTTATTTAAGCTAAAAAAATTCTTAAGTTTGGATCTTAACCGGACTTTCTCACATAATTTTTTTTTAATTTGAAAAAAATAAATCTTTATTTAAGTAGTAAAGAATTTGCTTTTTCCCGTGTTCTCAAATTATGAGCGTAAGATATACTCCTATTAGGCGTGTGAAACATGAGCTGGGATGGAGGAGAAAGTAGTGGGCTTAAGCCCAAAAGTATAATATATCGGCCAGATATATCACCTTTGAGTTTAATACTATCTTCAATTTGAGTATTTATCCAGTTTCACATTTTTAGAGTTGAACTTTAATTTAACACTTTAATAACTAATTAAAATAAAACTGATATTAGATATTGTAAAAATAATAATTTGTTTACATTTATTTTATACTTAATTTCCAAAATGTTATTTTATTTGATAAATTTAATTTTTTGCAACCAAATTTTAATACTTTAATCACTAATTAAAATAACTTTAATAGAAGTAGATATTGTAGAAATAATAATTTTATTACGGAGTACATTTATGCAATACTATATTTCCAAAAAATGTTGATTAATATATTTTTTTGAAAGGTTTTAGTTGATTAATATGTGATACTAAATTATGTTTTGAAAAATGTGGTTTATCATAGAAACTTTAATCACTAAATAAATGAAATTGATGTTAGACATTAGACATAATATAATGAAGACTTTTTCGGATAAAAAGATTCTTTTCAAGTTTCAAAGGAAAAAATTTCTGGTCATGACTTATATCATTAACAAGAGTTAGGGGCAATGTTATCGCATGTTGGCATACTACTTAAAAATTAGCTTTTAGTCATACTCAGCTTTATATTATTATCTTCGTGTGACAAGTCGTCAAAAACTGAATGTCTTAAGTCGCGACGAAGCTTTGGACTACACTTCAAATATTGTATTTAAAAAAGTTTTTCAGAATGTATAAACCACTTAGGGTCTGTTCTTTATAGCTTAAAATCTTTACTTCTAGTTTCTTCCAGTTTCTTCCAATTCTTTCCAGTTTCTTGTAGTTCTTCCAGTTTTTTTCCAGTTTCTTCTACTTTCTTCCAATTATATTTATTTTCTTCAAATTCTTTCTATTTTCAGACAAATCACTCTAAAAAATATATTATTATTATTATTATTACAATTTTTTTAATTACAACTTTTATGTTCATAACTATAGTTTATAAATTAATTCATTTTTTCATCTCACTATTTTTATGATTCACATACATTATTATTTTTTCTTCAACTTTTAAATATGAATAATACTATTTTTTGTATATTAATCTACATGAAAAATTAGGAAACTATTTAAAAAATTACGGATAAATAGTTATATAGAATACTCCCTCCGTCCCAAAAAGATTTACACATTTCAAAAAAATTGCGTCCCACAATCTCCTACCCATTTCTATTAAAAAACCACTTTTACCCCTTACTTTTTC
Organism: Cuscuta australis; assembly: GCA_003260385.1. NCBI lineage: Eukaryota > Viridiplantae > Streptophyta > Magnoliopsida > Solanales > Convolvulaceae > Cuscuta > Cuscuta australis. The sequence goes on along the minus strand of NQVE01000098.1, from coordinate 1,164,276 downwards.
AAACCCTACATGTCTCATCATACCTTTTTACTAATAATCTACACATCACATCCTACTTTTACCCATCACATCAAGGATATTTTTGGAAAGTAAACACAAAATTATCCCTCCCTTAATTTCAACTTTAGTCAAAACGTGTAAATCTTTTTGGGACGGAGGTAGTATTTTTTAATCTAAATTTATATAAGGTAAACATCAATATTTTAATCTAAAATATAAAGTATGGAACGTGGTTGGGAGTACTACATTATGAAAACCAAGAGAAAACTACATTTTGAAAAAGAAAAAATGATCCATGAAGTGTAATTTTTATGCTATTTTTATATTCTAATTATTTTTTTTAAACTAGTTTTTTATATATGAAAAATAATACTCGTAATATTTTTTTATCTTAAAGACAATCATTAAGATAACGTGATAACACCACCACTACCTCCATCACAACCACCACCACCAACAACAACAACATCAACAACAACAATAACAACAACAACAACAACAACAATAATAATAATTTATAACAACAAGAATCGGAATGAAAATAATATAAAACCGCACATAAAATTTTTTTTAAAACTCTTTTTAGATTTTTCAGTTTCTTTTAAATTTTTTTCAGTTTTTCCAATTTCTTCTAGTTTTTTCAGTTTCTCCAATTTCTTCCAGTTCTTCCAATTCCTTCTAGTTTTTCTTCTAACATCTTGCTCTTTTTTCCAGTTCTAAAGAACATGGCCTTACATGTTTAATTTATATATGTATATAATGCACTCTTAGATAATAAAAAACTCTATAAATTAAAGGGTATTGTCAACCAAAATAGACATTACTTTGGGTGTGATATGCATTAAAATTTGTTATATATCACATTTACTCATTCTTATCTATTTATTGTTTACATAAATAAATTATTTATTGTTGTAATATTCAGAGGCATGCGCAAAATCTAGTTTTTTTAGAAAAATGCTAGGAGTATACCAAATGTATACCCCATTTGTCCCACACTCCCTCTTTGTCCACAAAAAAAGCAAGAAATTCAAAGAAAATAAATAAATAAAAAAAAATAAAAATAGGTGATTGAGAATGGAGTGGTGTACATTTGGGTCACCTATCATTGATCTTTTTTTTATATAAAAAGAATAACATGTGTCGTGTTCTTCTTTCTATTGAAATTGTACTCCGGGCATTACACGGAGGGTTAAACCATTCGCGCCGACCCACGTTTGAATAAATCAGCTTAGGCATATGTGAATAAAAGTAGAAAAAGAGAGAAATTCAAAAAAAGAGAGAAGTGTTTGCAAGGAAAAAAAAACTCTCCTTCTCTCCCGGAAAAAAGATCGAAGGCAGTCGACATTTTCGTGCTCCATTTTCTGCGTTTCTGTTCTTATTCCATTCTCCTGCCCAAAGAAAGCCACCGCTCTGATCGATCTTTATCAGTCACGTGAGCACATGCGAAGAAACTCAAACAAGGTTTTCTTTTTTCTCCTGTAGTATTCCTGTTTACTTCATCGTACGGAATATTCTCTCTTGAATCTTGGGTTCGATAACATCAATATCTCTTCCAATTTTCACCTTGGGGGTAATTGTTTTTTAATTCGTTTTAATAAAAATCCAATCTTTACAATGCAGGGGTGGGTTTGAATCTTGGGATAGATCTTTGCGTTCAAAAAAAATCCCATCTTGAATGGGGGGATTCTCTGACAATGTTCGTGGACTGGTTTTAGCTCTGTCGTCCAGCATTTTTATTGGATCGAGTTTTATCATCAAGAAAAAGGGTCTTATGAAGGCTGGTGTCACTGGAAAAAGGGCAGGTTTTGATCTTCTTTTACATCCCTCTTCATCTCTTTCCTCAATTTGCATTTCATCGAACAGATTATGGTCCTTCATTAGTCACTGGGTTTCAAAATTTCTTCTGTGTTAATAAGCACTGCTTCTGTGGATTGGTCAGTTAGTTGATTTCTTTAGTCTTGTTCAGGTTCCGGAGGCCATTCGTATTTGCTTGAGCCATGGTGGTGGGTTGGGATGATTACTAGTAAGGTCATTTTCTTACAAAGTATGGTTCAATTTTTGGTTTCAATTCACAGGAGAAAAAAATGTCCTTTTTTTTGTTTGTGTGCAGTGATAATTGGTGAGGCGGCGAATTTTGCTGCTTATGCATATGCCCCAGCCATCCTTGTGACTCCATTGGGGGCTTTAAGCATCATCTTCAGGTCAATCAGATTATAATCTGTCAAATTTTAACTATGATAAAAGCTGCTTTTAGCTATCTTCAGGTCATAATGCTAGAAATTTTGGCATGAATGCAGTGCAGTGCTGGCACATTTCATACTGGGCGAAAGGTTGCATATGTTTGGAGTGGTTGGGTGTATCCTCTGCTTGGTGGGGTCGATCAGCATCGTGTTGCATGCTCCTATAGAGAAGAAAATTGAATCTGTCAAGGAGGTGTGGCACCAAGCAACTGAACCAGGTAGGCAGTAATCACACTACTTGCCTCTTTGTTATTGAATTTGTCGGCTCAATGTGAAATAGTGTGTTTCTTTAACCTCATCAATACTCTACCTATGTACTTTTTTGAGTCGGGGATCTCTTGAAAATAGCCTCTCTACTTCATAGTAAGGGTAAAATCTGCATACACGCGCCCTCCTTAGGCCCCACTTTTGTGAGATTCTACTGGGTTTGTTTGTTTATATTGTTGTTGTATCTATTAATGTATTCCTCAATGGAAAGGACAATAAAAAAGTACATCCTCCCATATCTGTAATAGTTGAATGGAAACTCAAATAAGCCATAGCCCTTAGTAGAGGATAAGGGAAATATGGAGATGTTCTATGGCAACCATTCTGCAGCAGCAGATGGTTTTATTCATCTCTGTGATCCTCCATGTTCTTTTTTGACAATGTGCAGGATTCATCATCTACACTGGCATAGTTATAATCGTGGTTGTATTACTTGTCGTCCGCTTTGTCCCACTCTATGGACAGTCGCACATGGTTGTCTACATTGGCATCTGCTCTCTCACCGGCTCCCTCACGGTTCCATTTTCTCCCCTCCCAAATTCTAACAAAATAAAAAAAAAAGATTATTCGTCTAATCTCCGCCTAAGTGGCCTTAATATGCCTTATATTTCTTCTTTTTTTTGCACCATTTTGGTGGTGTTACAGGTTATGGGGGTGAAAGCGGTAGGAACAGCTCTAAAGCTAACATTTGAAGGAATGAATCAGTTCAAATACTTCCAGACATGGTTCTTCATTGTTTGTGTCATAATGTGTTGCCTTCTTCAGCTCAACTATCTGAACAAGGTAGGTACTCTTTTGTCATGTTTTGGGTAGGGCTCTCAGATGAACTGGTGTTATATTATGACTCTGGCCCTTGCCTTGCTTGGTGTATGTGTAGGCGCTGGACACATTCAATACTGCAGTGGTGTCACCGGTGTATTACGTGATGTTCACAACCCTCACCATTCTTGCTAGTGTCATCATGTTCAAGGTGATGATGATGATCCCACAACAATTATTCAACTTGTTTTTGTTCTTTAAAACATGGGTTTTCTTCCCACTGACTTTTTTTTTTGTCTTGGTTGGATTTTCTGCTGCAGGAGTGGGATCACAATGATGCAACACAGATAGTCACAGAGCTGTGTGGGTTCATGACCATCCTCTGTGGCACTTTTCTCTTGCACAAGACCAAAGACATGAGCGGCGCAAGGGGCGGGGCCCACAGTCCCGTAACGGAAAGTCCAATGGCGGCCATCACCGCCCCTGCAGTCGCCGCCAGTGCAGCTCAGAACCTCAATGTGAGGAGGAGAAGTGAAGGAGCTGAGGAGGAGGTCTGAAAGAAGATTTGAGTGATTGTTTTCATTGTTTTAATGATTCATTAACAACACATTAATCATCATTCCATGGGGAACTATTGGATTTGTGGTGGTGGTGGGGCATTATTGCAACCCCCTCCCCTAGGGATGTGGTGGTGGTGGTGGTGGTGGTGGGGCATTATTGGATTTGTGTCCCCTCCTCTTCTTGTTTTGACTCTGAAAACTAAGCAACACACCCCTATTTATAATGGTGATGAATGGATGTAAAAAGAAAAAAAAGGCCAAATAGCTCCGGTGTTATACTGTTATGTGTTTTGTAAAATTGGCACCAATACCTCATTTGTTTTCAAAACTTATTTCTAAAGTTCTCGTGGTTTCAAAATGTTGCACCCACGCCCCCTCTGATCATTTTCTGGTTATTTTCGGGCAAAGAGATGACATTGGCAGTTTGTTGCATTATTTCTAAACCATAGAGGGGCACTCGTCCTCATTTCTTATTTTTTTGTTTATTATTTGTGCTTTTCCTTTTTTTAAATATTTTCTATCTCTTTTACCTTTTCCTAGTTTTTTTTTTTAAATTTCTTCTCAATTTTTTATAATGTTTTAAAATTTTCAAAGTGCTTTGTGTTTGAAATAAAATTTTAAAAAACTTAGCATGCATTACATCTATCTCAACTGAGAATAATTTTTTGGAAAGTTAAAAAACCCCAGAATAAAAAATTAAAATATGGAAAAACGAAATGAAAAAATTAAACTACACAAAAAAGAGTCTTAAACAAAAAACAATTTTTGGACACGCCTAAAAAAATTTGAGTGACTTTTTAACACTTATATTCTTCCAACATCTTCTAACTTATTACAACTTTTTTCAACTTCTTCAAATTTTTCGAGCATCTAACTTTGAAATTTTAACACAAACAGAGCATAAAAGTGACATTTGATTTGCACGGAGGTAATAATGTATTTAGCTAGGTTTAACTAAATGCTCGATAATTTTTTAGTAAAATTAACCATTTTAATGATACAGTATAATGGAGTTAAAAAGTCGTTAGCAAATTCTTACTATTTACGTAAGCATTTTTTTTAAAATAATTATTCACGTAATAGTATGTGTGAGAATGTCCATGAGCACCAATGTAGCATCCTACTCTCCAATCTAGTCCACTTAGATTGGTCCGATATATTTTTTACCCAAGACCTTACACGAAAATATTGAATTTTGAGCAAAGGTTTTTTTTGACTGAATCCCAAAATAACCGAACCCAAAAAGACTTGCTCAAAATAATTCAAACCCGACTGAACTCAATCTGACCGATCCGCTAGCATACAAATTTTTCAAAAGCATGTACTTTAATATAAAAATAATGGAACAAAAATAAGGTTATTTTTAAATTTTTTCTTAATACTCATTTTTAATGTATAAATTTATATTTTCAAATAAGTTTGTTAATGATATCACGTAGTTATCAAATATACTTTTTCAAAATATCCAATTATTTATCTAATACGTAATATAGTGAAATATATCTAAACAGACTAAGCATATCATTTATGCACATCTATTATTTATATGTTTTTTTTAATGCCAAGCTTATTACAATATTACTTTGTTTAATATTCATTGGTTTGAAGACTTCATTTTATTCTCTCTCTTCTATTTAAACCATCAAATCCCTATATTTTTTTAAATAGATTCCCTTCTTATTTTTATCTCTCTTTCCTCTTCTATTGTTCACTCTTTCTTCCAATTCGTATAGCGATGACGAAATATTTATAAAAGCAGTCTAAACCTCAGCTCGTACTTCATGTTTTTTATCTATCTTGTGTAATTTTTTTAATTCATGTAATTCATGAATTTTTAAATTAAATGTTTTTTATATAATTCTTAAAAAAATTACGAAAAAAATTAATTCATCCAAAACAAGAAAAAATTTAATGACGAAATAAAATATAATAAACCTAACAATATTTTTTTTTCATATTTTATAAATGATATATTTAATTTGAATATAAAAAGGTAATTAGTTAAAAAAATTAAAAGTATAATCATTACAATAGTGGTGAAGTATTTCAAGTGTGAAATGAGTGAAATGATGAATACAATCAGTGTTGATGTAATGCTAAGTGACTGCTAATTTGAAGTGATCGATGGTGAGACATTACAAAGTACAAAATACAAATACCATAAAGAGTGCTCATTTTGCTGTGAAAATTACTCATTTTCAAATGTTGCACGCACGATGCTTAATTTACACACCAATGTATTGTACACGTGCCGGTTTTTTTTGTTATTTTCCTGTCCACAACTTTCTTCCTATGCCAAAAGGATCATCACTTACACCAAAAAATATATCTCATTTGTACACCACAAGCTTGCACAAACATTTCGATGGTTTACACCGACACAAGTGTTGTTGCGTTAATAAATATTCACACGGACACAAATGTTGGTGCGTTTAACAAAAATTAGTTTTACACCAACACAAAGTGTTGGTGCAAAACTGCGGGGTACAAATTGGGGTACAAACTTTGGAGTACACATAGCATAATCCATGCCAAAATGGAGGGGGAAAAATACCCCTAATTTTCTAGTTCGATTTATGAGGTTGACTAATGGCCTGTTTGGAAATATCATTAGAAATTAGCGTTAGCGTTTTCAAAAGGCTATCTACGGGCAGCGTTTAGCGTTAGCGTTTTCAAATTAATCTTCACCGTTAAAATTTTATCCAAAACGCTAACGCTAATCGCTAACGCTATTCCCAAACAGGCCCTAAAATTATTTTCAAATTAATTTATTTAATTATAGATGTATAACTAAAAAATAAAAAAATTATATTTTAATGCTACATCAAAAGTTCTACAAAACAAAAAGTAACATAAGTATATTATTTTATCAAATAACTAATGAAAATAGGTAAAAAAAAGTGATTATAGTTTGACTATGTAAATAGTGTATGGGAAGAGCCAGAAGACTAATTTAAAAACCTCTAAACTTTTCTCTGGGCAAAATTTCAAATGTAGTCTTGTAGATGAATACAAGAAAGACAGATAATAACACAATGGAACTCAAAAAACAACACTAAAATTCACTTCTCAAAAAAACAAAAAAATTGCTTCACTTTGTCTTTGGGTTTGACAAAAATGGTCACCCATAAAAAAACATAATTATTCATCTTATCAATAGAAACAAAAACCTACCCCCATGTCTTTCTTGCTCCAAAGAGAGGGATATGAAGATCAAAGAGAATCCCAAGTCATCAAAAAATTAGAAAAGTTAGACCCTGCAACAACCTGGAGAACAACAGAAGGGAATGTGAAGCACACAAACATGACTAAATATCGTACGGGACGAAAATAATAGAACGGATAAAAGGGTAAAATGGACAAAAATAGCGGGACAAATGGAGCAATCTTGCCGGATATGCACTGACATCCAAAGAAGTGTAGAGAGCATATTAAACTTGTAGATGATAATGCCTATAGAGGAGAAGATAGAAGAACAATACTTACACTTTGGAATCTTATGATGTTAATATGATGTAGGAAGGTAAATCCTGAAAGTGTCTTTTTCTTTGAGTGGATGGTATCTACAGGTAGGGCACTTCCCCTGGACAGCTATTGCGGCGACGATACATTTCTTACAGAAAATGTGTCCACACTTGGTCGACGTCTCTTCCACAAACTGCCCCATACAAATCGGGCAACTAAAGGCTGGTGGTTTTGGTTGAGCCGCCAGCGCTGCTGGCTGGCGGGACACCATTATTTGCTGCCTGTTATAACCCTCCCTTTGCTGTTTCAAAAATTTCCACGTCTTTATATATATATATATATATATATATATATATATATATATATATATATATATATATATATATATATATATATATATATATATATATATATATATATATATATCCATAATATACGCCCACATAAATGATTTCACACAATCTGATTCATTAACACAATAACCATCAAACACACAGAAACCCACCACAAGAGCAACTGAAATCATCAAACGCAAGAAAAAAACATGCCTAATACATCCAACTCAATGGTAGAATATCGAGAGGGTGAGATGTACATGGGCTTTGACTCTACCCCTAGGAGTGGATGGGGTCCACTAATGCACACACATATACAAGTTTCAATATCCGAAAGAGCAACTGAAAACCTATGACGATGATTCCTTTGGCATTTCAATACATTGTTCCATCTTTTGAAGGTGGTGACACAAATGGCATCAAGCATATAGGCTTTTGCCTTTGTTTCTTCATACAAATGGAGAAAAAACTGTCTTTTTTTTGCATGGCTGAGTAGTAATGATTAACTTAAGATGATTAATTGAGACAAAAACTAAGCTGGGAGTAACATTGCTAGAGTACCAATGGCACAATCAAGAGTACCCTATTTTCTTTTTATTTATTCATTTATTCCCTCATGGTCAATACCTTAAGCAGCTAGATAGATGCCCCTCACAAGTCTTATTTGGGAAGCCATAGCTTTTATTGTGCTAGCCCCCCCCCCCCCCCCCCAAACAAAAAAAAAAAATTGGGAAGTGCATGATATGACACAAAAAGTTAAAAAACACATCGGAAAAACATTTATAAATCATGTGTCAAAATTAGGAAGAATCATGGAAGAAAACAAACATAAAATAGAAATCACCATGGGAGCTTCCAAGTCTATGCATAAAACACTTGCTTTGTTCCTTCTTGGATCTCTCCATCGTCTATTGATGCCAGGATTGCCAAAAACCGCCCCTTCAGCAGAAAAACAAGGGTCAGAACACATGAAATAGGAGATCTTTTACAAGTCTTGAGTTAAAAATGATACTTTATGCACGTATAAAAGAGAAAATTTATGAGAACTCAAAACCCTGCCTATTTAGACAAGAAAAAAAGCCTATTCTATGATGGAAATGAAAATGAGTGAATTATAAAAATAGTCATGCAGTAGCGCTGATAAAATAATTTGGAGCATTTAGGGCCTATTCTATTCAACTCCAGACTCTCCACTCGCCAGACTCCACTTAAAATTAAGGCAAGAGGCCTATGGTAATTTAAAGAGGAATGAAAATTGGAGAGAACAGAAAAATGCTATGGCCTTTTAAACAAAACTTCAGCACCTTTTTCACTACATTTTAAAACTATTCTTATAAATTGTTGTTTTCTGTTTCCGATTGAGTCAACTCAAATATGCCTTGTCCTTAAGGGTATGTATGGTTGGATCTTGAATAGTTCTAATAAAAGCAAAAATAATGCTAAGGGAAGTTGTTTTCTTGTGTTGGGTTTTTCCTCGAAAAATGCAAAGAAAAGGCAATGTGAATAATTTTTAAATCTCCTTTACAGATACTTGTTCCCGGTCTCTATACAACAACAATAACATACCCGGTAGAGTCCCAAAAGTAAGGTATGGGGAGGATATGAATACACAAACCCTACCCCTACATAGAGAGGTAGAGTGGTGGTTTCCAGAAAGTTCCCAATCTCTATGCAATAGACAAATAATTTAAAAAAATAAATAAATAACTAAAAAGAGTTCGAAGAAATATCTAAAATCAATTTATTGAGATTGAGCCCTGTCTTGTATTCTCCATTTCTCCTCCACAATTTATATACTTTCAACTATCCTCCATAAATTCTTTACCTAGTATTTCTTATGTTCCACGCGGACTAAGAATGGAAGTAATTGAAACACACTCATATAACTGTTTGATTTATAATGGCTCAAAAGCCTCATGACTAGGTTTGTATGTTCCAAAAAATGACTCTATAACCATTATTTTGCATTAGTTGAGACTCAATACAGAACATTATCACATTAACAAGATAATATAAATTAGAACTAGAAAAGACCTGGAGGTCCTTGGTTTGCATCAGATTCTTCATCTAAAACTTCTATTACAGGATGGTTCCTCCTTGACTTTTTCTTAGCCTAATGGGAAAACATATGCAATATTCAAGTTGCATAACACGCCATCAAAAGGGAAGTGAGTGAGATAAGTAAGGCATGAGAGGTCTTTAAAATAAGTATATATACCTCGACAAAGCTTCTTGGTGAGCATATCACAACATCATCATCTGGAGCATCAGAATTTGCCATGACTTGCAATTGTGGAAGGCCAAGCTCTAAATTTGTATTCACATGAATGCCATTGTCCATTACTAAAAGATCTTCAACCCTAGGAGGACCATTAAGATCTAAATCTAGAACCATCTGAACATTGCATGCATATAGCAATGATATGCAAAAGATTTTAGTCTTGCAACAATAAATACAATGAGAAATTAGTAAATAAAATTAAATGAACCACCACAGAAATTAACTTTCAGCCAAAGGAATGAGGTTTCGTGCCGAGTTTTTACAACCCCAATTAATGTAACAAAAACATATGTATTAAAAATCTTAAAATTTTGGGAGCAATTTAAGGCTAGCCATGTTTTTTGCAATAAGTATCGAATCATCATGCAATTTTCTGCTTTTGTAATATATATGAGTTAAAAAGCCTCCAAGAAGTGTTTTTTTTTCTCCAAACCCCATGTCAAATCATAATTAGTGTGCTTTGTATATAGACTTGAGTGTGGAAATCATTGAATTTCGGCCTCGTATCAACACATCAATCTCTTGATCAATGCTTCATGCAGAACAGTAAATGCAAAAGCATGTCAATATTGTTTACATTTAGCATCTGAATGTTGTGGTCAAATATTGATCATTAGATGAGAGCAAATAATCAAAATAAACCTTAGTGAATGCTACTTCAAAGATATATTCGTCATGGCATGAAAAATATCCAAATTAATAAGTAGGATAATAATAATAATAATATAGACAAAAAACCAACCAACACATAAGCTCACAAACAAAAAGGTAAGATATACAAAAAACAGTTTTCATTCACAATAGTTTGGGCCTCTTTGGTTCTTATACTGCCTTTGGCATATTCTTGCATGATTCTTTTGTTGATTATAGAGAATTAACAATTGCAATAACAACATTACCCCAGTGCCTCAAAGGCTCCTACCCATTATGGGATTGGGGGGGGGGGGGGGTCGGAAGCGTGCAGCCTGATCCCATGTTTGTTTCCAGATAACCCATATGAGCGTCGAAAGTTGCATTGACTATCTAATACTTCAAGCACAAACAATTTAAAGAGCCATTTTGCTTTACTCCATCATACTCAAGGCCAAAAAAAGTGAATCTTTGGCCCATCAGATATGACGGATCAAGAGAATCAACCGTTGATGATTCTAAAAGACAGATTATGGTGAACAAAATCACCCACTGGTTTTTGAAAGATCATTCTAGCTTTTTTTGAAAGATCTGCTCATTGTAAAGAATCAGAATCAACAAAACCAATTTAACAATCTACACCAAATGATTACTTTGTGTATGATCATCAATACTCATTTTCTAAATGAAAAAAAACGTTTTTTTCCTTCACGTTTCACATAAAAATTAGGAGTTTGAAAGTTGTGCAAAAAGATTTCTTACCCACCTTTCCTAAGGCCTAACACCTTGAGGAAACAATTTTTTATTTTTAAGCAGTCCCACGATTCTTACAATGAAACTATCCCCAAAACGCGAAAGAATAAATCATCCTTAAAAGTAACCCTAAAACAATCAATGGGGAAAAATTGTTTCCTTTAGCTACAAAGCCTACAATCTAGAATTGATTGGGTTAACATATGCAGAGTAATATAAAAAAAGAGTGCATAAAAAACAAACAAATAAGAGAAGAATAGTCCACAAACACCTTATGAAATTCTGTTCCTGGAAATCTGAATGTGTGGGTGTTGGTGGTAGGGAGAAGAGGTGGGTGGGAGGGGGCTATGGGCTCTCAGAGATGGTCGGATGGAGTTGTGTTTATGCCCCGGAGTACATCACATTCTTCATTGGTAAGTTTAAGCATGACTACGAGAGGAGGCGGAAAGTCAGACTTTCTTTTTCTCCTTCCCAAAAATATTTTTGGTGTAAGAGTAGCCCAGCATAGTGTATCTTATTTGCACATCAAATTTTTAGGAAAACACATTATTTTTGTATGGAGTAATATTTGAATAATTTTTGTTAAATTTTAAAAAAATTAATCATAATTTAAGAAAAAAATGTATTTAGTTATACCCAATTTTATATAATTACTTCATATTAAAAAATAATTTTAATATACCAAATATCTACAATATTTATTTATACTCTGTATGTTATTATTGTTACTCTGTAGTACTGCGTAACTATCTCAAGATATTTTATTGATTGTAAAAAGTCAAGGTGATCTTTTTGAAATATTTGGAATTTAGACTCTTTCGTCCCATCTTTCATACAAAATTTTTCATAATAACAAGTGTATAGACATATTTAATAGGTGAGAGTAAAAAGTGGAATGTTTATAATGCTGATATTATTTTCTTACACATAGATAAGTTTTAATTTTTAATAACTCATTTTTATATTGGGTAATATAGAGTATATAACTAGCATCTAAAACAAATGCATATTTTTTGTGCTAGGGAGGTACTAACATGTTATATCTATACAACATAAAAAATGTATAGTATACTCTTGCTAACATGATATTTTCTCTTCTTTTATGATTTGATATAAATCTCTGTATAAAATAATCTCACATTTTTAATAATATGTAATTGTATAAATTAGATTTGTGTTAATTCAATATTCGAAATAGAACACTAATATAATAATATATGCCCACTTGTAAATTCTATTTATATGTCAACTATGGCTATAAATAGATAACTGGGAATTTGATTACCGTCTGCATCTGTATCCGTTTATATGGAAAATTTCGTTAAAAGCAGAATATGATAATAATAATAATATAGGACCACTTGCAAGTTCTATTTACATGTCAACTATGACTATGAATGGATAACCGCAAATTCAATTACCGTCTACATCTGTATTTGTTTATACAGAAAATATCAAATATTTTTCCATCATATAAATTGCATGATTATTCAAATATTCATTTATGATTCGTTAACTATTCGAATCTTAATAAAATACATATTTATATTTTATTTTAAATTCGTATCATATTTGAATTCGGATTCGTATTCAAAAAAAATTAAACAAATATAAATTGATACTGAGTATTTGGTTCGAAGGTTCGTTTACCAAGCAAGGCCCGGGAAGGTAGGTAAAAGGAAAGAAAGGATAAAACTTCGTCCCAACCCTCAATCGTCAGAAAGAAGAGGCAGCGCAGCTCTAGAGTCGAAACCCCAGCCCCACTCGTCCCACCGCCGCCGGCCACACTGTGTCGTTCCACCGCCGCCCAAGTCATTCGTTCCCCACTCTCAAGTCTCTAATCTAAAAGGTAAGCAACTACAAAGAATTTTCAATTTTAGGAATTAATGTGTGATTTGTTTTCCATTTTATTTGAGCATTTTGTTAATTTTTATGAAGTCAAATCTTATAAGTGTTTGCATGTGATGTTTAGACATCTATTTTGCAATCGGCTGCTCTGTCTCTTCTATGGTCCGTACTGCCTAATTAAGCTCACTGTGAGATAATCAATTTTCAATATGCAGAGACAGTATAAAACACTTGCAACCCAAATTATGAACCGCATAATATAATTTTGTTGAGAAAAATGAGTCTAAAAATTAGTGGTATATCCGCAAGAAAACAGAAGACAATCCCATCTCGCATCAAATTATTCCAACCCAATCTAAACTAATTTCTTACATTTGTTGGTTCCATCATCCATGGTATGCTAAATACTCATTATCAACTTATGGAAGGAACCCATACTATGGCCTTGTTTGGAAGTTGGATGTTTTGTGTCAGCTATTGTGAATGACTATCTTGAATGGTTGATTTGTTTAGCTTATTTAATCTGCAGTTAGATGTTTGTTAATACTTCCTCTGTTTGGATTTAATTTTCCCATTTCTCCCCTTTCTCCGCCCAGATCTAATATTCCCATTTCTCACATTCATGTATGTTTGGACAAAAGCACCATCCCCTTTTTCTCTATTTGGATTTAATCTTCCCATTTCTCATGTTTAAGCATTTTTTGTGAGGGTATTTTGGATGAATCTACCCCATAGTCAACCTCCTTTAAACATAAGGAAAAGTCAATTTCCATTGTTCGACTTCCACCCACGCGTTTAAGAGGTTGAGATTATAAGGTTGTACATATACTAATGGGTATGAGATCCACACAAGAAAGAAATACACTTTCATATACGTTATCGAAATTATTAATGTAGAAATTTTAAATGAGATGCTATAAGATGGTTAAACAAGAGGGCATCAATAATGTAAGTTTTTTTATCACTAAGCCAAATTTGGAATGAACGAGTAATATACATTTTTCATTTTATTTTTACATTTTTGTTTGTAATTTTGATTTTTTATTTTCTTCGTTCATTTAATTTTTTTCATTTTTTAAATTTTATTTTTAAAATTTTAATTTTTAATTTTTAATTTTGATTTTTAATTTTTTTATTTTTGGATTTTTAAAATATTATGATTATCATTTTAACTTATATTTTATTATATATATATATGTATGTATGTATGTATCCATAAAGAAAAATGATAAAAAAAATTGATTTCTCATAACAGCCAAGTCTAACAGCTACTCCTCATGGCTTTTTAGAATTTGGATTTTTGGACCAATGAGCTAAGTGAAAAAGCCAATTGCCAAACAATGATTTTGGCCAATTAATTAGTTAAAACAACCAAAGTCAGTCAAAGAAGTCAAAAAATAATTTAAAAGCTATTTTCCAAACACTCCCTATGAATCTGCACATGTTTCATTACATGCATTTGCTGAAGGGGTCTGTTCCATTAACATCGGCCCCAGTTGACACCTGCCACCTAACCCACCCCCCTAAACCACCACCCCAGACCCCCACACGTCTCCCTTCTTTGCCGATTGACTACAGGAAATCTGCAGCCAATCAGTTAAAAGGGAGGGGGCAAGGGGTGAATGTAGGGGTGGGACAGAGGACCGTAAGTTCCCATCATCGGATGACACTCACTTTCCAAACCTCACCCTTTCTAGAGCCGATCTTCATTGACCAAATCATTATAGTGAACTTACTTTGAAGATGTTCAAGATACATTGCAGGCTATATTAATTTTTGTTTGTTTTTGTTTTTCACTTTTTAGTTTATTTGTGTAAACTTTTTGATGAAATACAGATTATATGTACATCTTGAATTTATATATACTAATCCTCTAATAAATGATCTAATAAAGAACTTTTTATATTTGTTTTTGATGTATAAAATAAATCAAGACAATGATAGTAGCTATTTCCTGGCTTCCCAAAGGGGCTGCTAAGTCAGTCCCCGCTCCAGCTGAGCCTCCTTCGAAAGAAGAAGTCGAAGAGATGTTGAAGAGTGGTGTTCTTCAAAAAAGGTGATTACTTGTCTTCTTTATTCCTAAATATGATTATCTGTGTTGGGGTGTAGAAACAATCAATTTTATGATCAGAGCACTGTAGGTGCTCCAATTGAATTGGTGTAACATTTGTTACACCAATTGAGTTGGTGTAAGATTACCCATCCTTACACACACACCCCTTCTTTTGACAACAACCCTTGTCATAATATTGATGGTTCCTACGGTGTTCTGTTCGAACGGGGGGAAGAACCATCAATTTTTAATACGGAGCACCGTAGGTTTAGTACGGAGCACCGTAGGCTATTGTTGTCAAAAGAAGGGGGCCGATATATGTGTGTGTGTGTGTGTGTGTGTACACACACACTACTACTTAAAGAACTCTACAAAACAAGGTGACATGACTTTTTTTATCAAATAAGTAATGAAAATAGGAAAACAAAGTTGGCCAAGCATGACCTTGTGAATAGTGAACATGAAATCTTCTTTGGGTCGAAGGGAGTATGTACTCCCTTTGCCCATTTTTATTTGTTCCACTTCGGTTTATGATGCTTGCTTGCAGTTTTTTTCAATTCAATTTATTTAGAAATTGTTCGAAGAGAGAAATGTTGTGCGCCAATGCTGTGAGTCACATATTCATTTCCTTAAAACAGAATGGGAGAAGTGGAGTTTTTTGGGATATTCATACAAGGAAAGTGTGAAGTTCATTATAGGATGGAGGGTAGTTTATATGCAATGGAACATTGGATCTCTTTTAGTTTTATTTCATATTTTCCTACTACCTTGTTTAGAGTCCATATACTTGTAAGAAACAATGCATATGTAGAAGTATGGAGTATAAGATTACAAGAAAAGCAAAAACAACTACAAAATAAAGATAGAGCTGAAATGCTTATAAAAGCTATTCAATTTTGAACTGTTTCTTTTTTTTTTTGGATACTCTTTCTTTCTTTGTCCATGCAATATTATTATAAGATGATCTTCCTGAAATAATGCAGCGATGAAGCTGAAAATGAAGAAGACAATGAAGAAGAATCTGATGTAGAAATGAACTTTGATACATCTAGGAATTGTGAGGTTGAAGGAGAAAATGAGGATTCTCCCGTCAATAATGTTGATTTAACTGAAGCTATGAAGGAATTGGACATGGACAATTACGATGATGAGGAAGATGGTATATCTGACCCACTGGCCTATGACACAAACATATTTATATTAATATACTTCATATATAATTGATGAGTATACAACTTTAGAATTTGACATTCACTTGTTAAGCTTTTTTGCATTATGCATAGGATAGTTGTTTCCGAATCTTGATTTTGTTTTCTTTTTGCATTTTCCCCAATTGGTTGTTAGGTGCTGAGATCTTTGGTTCAGGACTTAAGGACTTATATTATGCAAGTAACAAATTGGACCCATATCTTAAATGTGATGTACGTCCTATCAAATTCTGATACAATTTTTAGACTCATCTGTTTTTGTTGCCTTCTTCAACAATAAATATATTTTCGTTTTAATTACTAGGACATTGACTCTGAGGAGGAAGAGGACACTGTGATAAAATCTGATGATGCCGTTATTGTTTGTGCACGTAATGAAGATGATGTCAGCCACCTCGAGGCATGTAATGGTTAATTAGTGGAAAGATTACCTAATCACATTGTCTCATTTCTAATCTGATTAGGCTTGATTTTATATGCTAATCTCTTCAAACAGGTATGGGTGTTGGACAATTTAACAGATAATTGCTTGAACATGTATGTTCACCATGATATCATAATTCCAGCATTTCCTCTATGTACAGCATGGTTGGATTGCCCTCTTAAAGGGAGGGAGGAGAAAGGTGTGTTTCAACTGCAGCATTTTATTCACCCCCCCCCCCCCCCCCCCCCTCCCAGGAGTGGTTATATAATCTCATATGAACATGTCTGGGTATGCTTGCAGGGAACTTCATAGCTGTTGGCTCCATGGAACCGGCCATAGAAATTTGGGACCTTGACATTGTATGGCTGCTTGTATTATACGGAGTAATTGTTTTTAGGGAATTTCTGTCAATATACTTTCTTTGTTGACAAATTATTATTCACATCATTGTTTCTTCACTTTCTTTGTGTTTAGATAGATGAAGTCCTACCGTCTGTAGTTCTGGGTGGCAGTGCTGCAAAGAAAATGGGGAAGAAGGTGCTGATATGAATTAGTTACTCTACATGACCATTATTTACAAGTACTCGATAGAGTCCTGTTCTGTATTTTGCCACTGTCGCTCATTTACTTTTTTAGAATCTTGGTGGCAAATAGGACAGTAGTTTTTTTCTCAACCCATAAGTTTTGGCAGCCAATAACTTCAGGTTGTGAAATAGTAATTCCAAATCCCAAACTGGAAACTTGGTTCAAGTTGTATGTGTAGCTGTTAGGTACAAAGTGAGATGTATGCAACATTATGTTGGTATCCATTTATTTTGAATCATAGTAGTCTCTTACAAAGTTAACATTGTTGTTTTTTTGTTTGTTTCAGAAATCAACTGAATTCAAAACGGGTAGTCACACAGAGGCAGTGCTCGGCCTTGCTTGGAATGAGGAGTATAGGTATTGAAAAAGTTATATATGCTAGTTAACGTATAGTTAGTAGTTAACACTTTTTAGTATAATATCATGTTACTTCAAAATTGTTGTATGCTATGATTCTCATCATCATTGTGCAGAAATGTTCTAGCTAGTGCTAGTGCTGACAAATCAGTTAAGATTTGGGATGTATCAAAGCAAATATGTGATATCACCATGAATGACCATGTTGACAAGGCAAGGCAGAACAATTATGTACTTCTAACTTTACAAATGTCTTACAAGTTACAAATCAATTTTTGCCTGCTCACCTATGCGTATCTTCAGGTGCAAGCAGTTGCATGGAATCCATTTCACCCCAAAATTCTTCTTTCCGGCTCTTTTGATCGCTCTGTTATCTTGGTTAGTATTTGGCACTCGTGGTTTTTTTTCTCTTCTTCCTATTTCACTTACTAGTTTCAGAAATGCTTTTAGGCATTCCATTTCCATAGGGAAAGATATGCTAATAAAATGTGCTTAATAAACAATATTACATGTTTCAGAAGGATGTAAGGATACCATCTCATGCTGGATTGAAATTTTCAGTGGCTGCCCAAGTTGAAAGCTTGAAATGGGACCCACATGCTGAGAATTCATTTCTGGTTAGTGCCTTTTCATAATTAATTAATCCTGGCTTCTATGGTTTTTTATGCTAATCGTGATTACAGGTGAGGGGAATTCTATTATATCCTGGTTTTGTGTGTTTCCCAAAACAATGATTAAACATGTAGAATTCACATTAATATCTATTTCAGGTGAGCTTGGAGAATGGTACGATAAGTAGTTTTCACTTAGAGGCGGGTGCTGATCCTAATATGAAGCCAAGTTTCACCCTCCATGCTCATGACAAAGCTGTTTGCTCCATTGCTTTTAATCCGTTGGTTCCAAATGTATATATATACCTCCCCTTTTTAGATGCGTGTCTTGTCTTTTTTTTCCATTCCTGCTTGTTAGTGTCATCCATCATCTTCCCCAGTGAACTAATTTATTTTTGTTAAACTTGGTAGCTTCTTGCAACATGTTCTCTCGATAAAACGGTATTCATCTCTCTCTTCTTTTGAAATTCTCAGCATCTCAAACTATATCTGTTAAGACTGACAGAGACCAACCAAATGCAGGTAAAACTATGGGATTTGTCCGGCAATCAACCTTCATGTATTGCCTCTAGGAATCCCAAAGCGGTATATCTACATTTGTCATCATAATCATCATCATCATTCTTATTATTACCTTTTTTGTAATTTGGGGAAATGTTTTAACTTTTTACAAGAGATCATGTATGCTTGAACCATAGCCTCACTCACCATGTTTTTTGTCAGGGGGCTCTCTTTTCCATTTCATTCTCAAATGACTACCCATATTTGCTTGCAATGGGTGGCTCTGAAGGAAAGCTTGAAGTGAGTGAATTGTACTCTGATTTCCCCCGTCTAATACCGTATATAATTCTTTTTTTTATCAGTACAAAGTATTTTTTGGGTTCAACCAGTCGAGTTATGACCAATTTGGCATAATATCCATTTGCAGATGTGGGACATTTTAAAAGAGGATGCCATTTCCAAGAAATATGATCAGCTGGCTCGGGCAAAGTCTAAATCTAAGTAATGTCACTCTATGAAGGAGCCTATAGAAATGCGCCATTTCTGGCACTTATTTATTGACAAATCGGTGAAATTCAGTAGATGATTAAGCAATTTTGTATACATGAGCACTTCAACTTATTCGATTATATTTATATACATATGAATGCACTCAGTTTTCAGGGGCATCAGGTACTACTACTTGAGAACCCTTTTGGTTTTTGATAATTTTGGACAAAAAGATGTGTTAATCCTTTCATTTAGGATGCGTATTTTTACCTAATAGTATCAACAATAAGAATCTCTCAAAAAAAATTAACACAATTTTTAGACCTTTACTTTTCAAGCATTAATGTACGGTGTTGTGATGGTACTTGAGACAATAAACACTTTCATCTATAAAAAAAGGCATTCTCGTCAAATGTTGAAAATATTGATTATGAAAACGAGAACATACAATTATAATGTAATCTGAATATCACTATATTTGTTGTACTAGTAAAACACAGTTTTTGAAATATCATTGTTCAAAAAAAATCCATTTATATATAAATACAAATATTAATGATCAAAATAATACACTGAAGGATATGATAAATTAAATATGAACTATGTTTTGAAATGGAGGGAATATAAACGATAAATATGTAAAAAAAATCTTGAATTTGCTTTTAATTAAGTTGTTTATGTGGAAAAGAAAACTTGCACTTGGTATGACAATTCCATGCATATACCTGAGAAAGAGAAGTGTGATATTTGCATCTTGTTTGCATATACCTGAGAAAGAGAAGTGTGATATTTGCATCTTGTTTTAGTAATAATAGAAATACTAGTAATTCATTGCATCCTCTTTATCTTCTTGGATACATCAATTATGGGTCTCCCAAACTCTGATTCTTCCATCCCCATCAACTTCAAAAGTTGATCACAAGCTCCGGGAAAGCCTTCCTCCGAAATACTGCTTTCGGACTTGAGAGCAAAGACAACTTCGTTCACATCTTCTTCGAGCTCAAGGTGGAAGATTGCCTTAAATATCTGGGGGGAAAAAATACAAATTCGTATGTGATTTTAATGGGTTTGTTGTTTGCATAGATGATTGTGATTTTGGTTACTTTTGTTTGAGAAATACTGCAAACACTATCTTAATTCTCACCGATTTCATCCTTGAAGAGACCATTTCTTTAATGGCGGGAGATCTAGAGACCAAGTTGACTATGAAGAGGCCTTGCTCAGAGAGAGATTCTTTTACGGCCGCAAGAAATGACTCTTCCACAAAATCTGCAGCAGGACAGCTCAAACCAGAACTGCATAATCCGTTGTTAGATGATTTTTTTAAGTCAAAGCTAAAACGCTCACAAATCATTTTTTTACCAAGTGAGAGTCAAATCTGGTTATGTTTTGGAGAAGTTATTTACCTGGAATCTGAAGAATCCACATCGACAATGAGAATGTCAATGGGAGAAGTGTTAATGGATTCTGCATGGGACAATGAATTTCCATTTGACAAAGGGACTACTGACTTGGGCAGATGATCTTCCCTACTACTACTAGTGACTGAACTAGCTGCCTCTTTAACAAACTTTAACCCATCGGTAATATGTACCTGCAATGCCGACATAATTTTTCAATCCTTCTTAAATTTACATTTGGGAGTAAAACTAAAGAATACATTCTGCTAATCATCATTCATATCCATACACTAACAAATGTGAATAATTTTTTCCTACTCTGCATTCTACGGAGTATATAAATCCTAGCTTCGTGTGTTTCACGATAACAAATGTGTATATTACTATCTAATCCTTCTTTCTATAAAAGTCATTGTTGAGAAGGAGCACAATGTCAGTTTCACAAGTTTAGCTAATACTTACTCTCTCCTTCCCCAAAAAAGGAGTCAACTTTGAGTAAGGTACAACCCTTTATTTTTAGTCAATGTAATCAAGGCAGAAGCCTTTACCAGTTTTGAATCGCTAGTCATACCCTTAAAACTTGTTTCCATGATCGTTTAGAGTAATTATCTAGAACCACTATCTACCCTCAAAGTTTTAATATCCCTTTCTTTGGGGGTTGGGGGGCAAAAATCTTGAATCATGACTGATTTTGGGTTTTTTCTCTATTCTATAGTTTCATGATAGTTCTGTGGTTCTACGTTGTTAAAATTTCTATTCTCAGAGGATGAACTCGATAAAGAAAGCAATTACCTTTAAATTTCCATCTTCTATAAAATCAAAGTGGTCTCTAGCAAGGTCTAGAACCACTGGTTCTAACTCCACAACCTGCACTTGATCATTAGTTTTGCACCCTTCAAAACAAATCTGCAATGGCAAACCATTTCAGTTCTTAACATTAACTTACCTCAACCTCAAGGAAAGGCATGTGCATGTGCAGAAACATTGGAAGTAATCCTGCTCCAAGACCAATTACAATTGTTTTTACCTGGAAAACCGATAAATTTCAAATTCACTTCGGTAGACGTGTGTCAACAAACAATAACATATTAACAACCCAGTGAAATCCCAGAAGTGGAGCATGGGGATGGGTGTATGTAGATCATACCCCCTATCTATTGAGGTAGAGGGGTTGTTACTGAAAGAATCCCAGCACAATGTGTCAATAAACCTGAATAAATTATCTATCATTCTAATTAAAAAATCCAAATATCACAACAAAATTTAAATTGTTGTTCAGAATATTATCCCCTAAATGTTCCCAACTCCAAGGTCGGTTTAATTACATGATTTCTTAACATTGATCATTTACACTGCCTACGATATATTACCTGAAAATCTGCAATTAACTGAAATAGTATTTTAGATAGCTGAAGGGACAAAAAGGACAAAAATAGATACAACTTGGCAGTAAACTGCAGCAAGCTTATCAGCAAAGTGACACAGAGCACAATAGTTAAATCTGTATGGTATGCAAATAGACCCAAAGAAAGTCTTTTATAGAGACCAAAATGAATAGTCGTCTTACCATGTCTTTTTTTGATGATACACTCTTCAAATATGAAGATATCAACATAAGTCCAGAAATGATTCCAGTGTGATACGAACTAGCCAAGTATCGATGGTCAACCTTCCACTCAATTCTCAATCCTGTAGCAAGGTAACATAAATGACAATATTTAGCTAAAGGGTGAGGTCTGACAAAAGGGGCTAAAACGGAAAAAAAAAGCATTAGAAACGGACTCTAGGAATGTAAGTAAACCTTGGTTGAGGTATAATTAACAGAAAGTAATCATGGTTTAAAGCACAGATATGAAAGCTCATGGTAACATTACCCTCAGAATTTGTGTGACCCTTCTTTTTGGATTTAGATCTTGGGCTTTTTTTCTGATCTTTCCCAGGTCTATTTGTTTGGGATGCTTCACGTGTTAACACAGCCTCAGATTGCACCAAACTCTGAGTTCTTTGGAAAGTAAGGCGGCGGAATATGATATTAGCTGATGAGAAGAGATGAGTGATGTTTTCCTCAGTGTGTTCGTATATAACATCATCAACGGTTATTGGACCAGTCAAAGGAGACGTGACCTACAAAAAGAGATAAGCAGAAAGCATGGCATAAGACTTCAGTGAAACCACAAGTTTCTATCAGAAACTATGCATCCTTCTTTTTCTCGATGTTCACAGGAATGAAGTGCAGAATATATAAACAATCTAATGTTGTAGTCAAATTACAGAGAGGACATTACATTAAGTTTTCCTCAATATTGATTGCGAAGTGACTTATCAAGAATAATAATTTTTATGGAAATCAACATGCTTGAAAAAAACAGCTAAAAAACTTGAACAAAACTTGAGAATATGAAGGAATATACTCCCGGCAGAGAATCTTTTTAAAAGTCAAATTACACAGTTTTCAATAATAAAGGTCTATGTTAGTAGGGGAAAAAATTTCCTGAACCTCGTGGACAATTTTCCTCTCCTTGATCCCATCACTCGCTGCCATGAACCTGTCAAAATTAAATAAACAAACCTAATAAGCATTAGAAAGTCATCTTCCTGCCCATATAAGATAGAGATTCATCAACCTTTTATGCACAAATAAGCCTAATGCACCGCATACTGAATTTGCTAAATTCCAGCTTGTTACAGTTGACTGTAAAAAAACAAGCTTCAACATGGTCCCATGGATGCAATATCATACTTCGAACTATAATATTACAGTCAAATGGAAATTCACTTATCAAATGAGAAGGTACTGCTGTGTGTGTCTACCAGACAAATGGGGACCCTAAATGACATTGTGGCCTCTCAATAAAAAAATATTAAAACCATTTAATACATAAATAAAGAAATTGGCTTATCAAAGTAATAAATGAAGATATTTTCCTGGTTTATCATTTCATGAGATAATCAACAAATTAAAATGGATTTAAGAGAAAGAAAAGTGATAGTCAGACAGTCAGTACAGGAATTGCCGAGAAGAAAGTTCATGGAAGGAGGAAAACATACGGAATTTGGGATACATCACAGTTGATGGGTGCCAATTGCTTCACCAGCGGAGACAAATCACTCTGAGAGGATAGAATGAAATACATACGTTCAGATTATGCACTGAAACAAACTTATGTCTCAAAAGCCCAGCATAACTAGAGTAAGCATTACCTGGATATCATCCATACTGGCAAGAGTATGGCTGCAATCTAGTAGAATCTATAGAAACGTAATTTAAAGCATTAGAGATGTTAAAATAAAATAACCAAATGAATGAACTAATATTTTTTTTCAAAAATAAAATCATTGAACTACAAGGGATTACTATAATTAGACGTGCAGCCTTTGAGTTTTCTACAAGAACCCATTGACCTTCTTCGGTTGAGAACAGCCACTCGTGAGCTCGTGCCTAAAAGTTAAACTGTTCTTAGAATACTTTCTATGAAGATGAGCAAGTGAAATCAGCCAAATCACATAACATTACAGTTCATGCTTCAGCCCGTATAAGGAAATGGTCAGCAGGTATATGAACTTTTTTGCTAGATCACTCTCATATAAACAGTCAAAAGGTCTGCTTGCACATACAGAAAACCCCATTCCTAAAGCTAATGAAAGATGTTCTTAAATTGCAACAACAAAAAAAATCCAGCACTATACCAACTCCTTGAGGTCTTGAGGGTCAAGATGTACCCCTCCAAAAAATGGAGAGGTAGTTTCAGTTATACCCTTGATGATTTGCTACAATTGCTACCAAAAAAAACTTCACAGAGAGTAAGAAACAAGAAAAGTTTAGACGTTTGGTGCATTATCAACCCGAAGCTAAACATTGTCAATAATGACTCTTTTAGCTCCATTAGTAATGGACGCTAGAGCTGTTCTTGAAGAATACCATTTAAATTTCATTGTAAGCCCAAAAGACAAAGATGGTAGAGAATACTTAACTCAAAAGTCGTATGCTTGCATAATAACAATAAATCAACAGAGATGGATCCTTAATTTCCATAAAACACAACTGCATTGAAAATGAAGTCATCTTTCCTCATTTGTTGAAAAAATAACTATTTAATTTATCACCCTCATGGAAAATATATACATGCCTACCACTGTTATTACACTTAAGTCTTAACCACCAATATAAAGGCAAATTTGGAAGCCATAACAAAAAATGGTTCGTAAAAAACATGTTAAAACAAACTAGGGACATTAATAATGGACGAAGGTAGCACGGTTACAATCCCCTAAGAATATACTTACTGTGATTTTATTATTTAGTATTTTTACACTAACAATATAGATATTGAGCAGAAACATAGCATTTTAACAAACCTTTGGAACAAGAAATACCCCACAGTGATATGAGAATGGACCCAACTCTTCACGGACATCAAGAAGTGCAGCTTTATATGAGAAGCTGGAAATCCCAGGCTCTCCTAAGGTTAGCTGAAGTCGTCGACCTGGACTGAGCTCTGTAATGTCCCCTTGAGCTCCTAACTTCAACTCTTCAAGTGAGTAGATTTTATCCGTGCAATTGGAATATGCCTCGCGGATTCTGTTTTCAGTTTTGAGTGCCTGAAGTAGCCCATCAGCCTGTGGTTCAATGCATTACGCTTATCATGTCAAACTTGAATAAGCCAAGTGCAAACAACAAAATATATACTCGGTATCAAAAATTACAAAAATTTTGTCACAAATTTACAGCCTTGTTTGAGTTTTTCCATATTAAATTATAGATTGAATAGTTGTAAATGTGTGGTAGCGTCAAAGTTTTCCCAGAAGAGCAGCAAACAAGTCTCCAAGAAACAAGGACATGACTCAGGAAGAAAACTAACACTTGGGGGATACCTAATTCATACTGTAAGGTGTATAATTGACAGATTCATTATGTAAACTAGTGGGGTCTAGGGATGGTGAGTGTGTGTAGACCTTACCCCTATGTGGAAAGTAGAGAGGCTGTTTCAAGGAGATCCCGGCTCAAAACAAGATTCATTATGTATAATGTAGAACAATAAACTCATTCTCAAATCTCAATCTTTTGTGACATGTCAAAACAAAGTGATTGAGGCAATTTACACAATGTGCAGATTCATCTGGCAACAGTTAAGGTATAATTAAATATGAGAAAATGTGAGACAATCAGTTTTACCTGATTTCCCGGTGAAGATGAACAAACGGAAGAATGATCAATCGGGGAGAATATTTGTGACAACACGCAAGAATTATCCTTTTCAGCTATTACCATGTAAGTCTGCAGGCTAGACCTTTTAGATGGTTTTTGAGCAATGGCATGAACACTCATTTTCCATCCATGGCGAAGCTTGTGAAAAAGAACATCTGGCAAAAGATGATGAAGTACCAATGCATTTATCCTGAAGCACCACATAACTGGCGGGAGTGGAAAACGTTGCATTTTACATATGTACCTAATACATGAGCTTCTGCCAAGGTGAGACAAAAAAACTTTCCTCCAGCTTTTAGTACTCTCTTCACCTAGTGGATCCCAAAATACAAATATCAGAATTTTAAAATCATCATAAATCATCCATTGGGGCGTATCCATATTCATATCTCAAGCTCGGAGTCCAGGATACCTCAGATAAATACTCATTTCCTAACTTAGGACCAAGCCTTGGTTCCATTAAAGCATCCAAACCTCCTTTGTCCACAATAACATCAAAGCTCTCATTTGCAAACTGAGAAGCAACAACAGTTAGAACAAAGTAGCACATAGACATAATAAATATGAACTTTTTGAACAAGCTTACCAGCATAGAAGTCATGTCCATGACACGCCACTTCATTTCTGGACGGGATCGGACATTCTTCCTCAACATATCAGATATTACGACCTTGGAGAAGTCAATATTGGTGATATTCCGGCACCCCGCATCGTAAAGGTGTTCGGAGAGATTAGAATTCCCGCAACCAGGGACAAGAACCAGCGAATCTACGGATATATGGGGGAGGAGATGCTCTTGAAGTTGTGGCCACTCCGAGTACCATTCAAAAGCATCATCACTACCTCTGATGGTGAAGAAGCTGTCCCAATTCTCTTTGGACGTAAAATCTCCTAATGTTTTAAGCAATTCTTCATGCTGCTTCTCCTTCTGGCCTTTCTTCCCCATATCTCTTTTCTCTTGCCTGGAGGAACCAATCTTTTTGTTTTGATTTCGGGATTGAGTTCAGATAAGGTAAGTAATTGGATGTAATTAGACTAACATAGTCTAAGATAGATATACAGAGGTAATGTTTCACAAAAAACTATTTGACTAGCTATGAGGTAAATGAAGGTAGGTATTTATAAAATCTAGTTTCAGATGATGTAACAAGGTGGTAGTCATATACATGATACCAATACCCCATCCTAAATATACTCCCTCTATCCGATATTTAAATATAGACTTTCCCTTTCATGATTGTCCCAAAATAAAATTTGCACTCGTATTTTAAGTACAGAATTGTGTGGTTCATATAATTTTTCTGTCCCCTACACATGTCCCAAATCGCAATCATACACTTTCACAAATTTTTAAGCTACGTGAAAAAACAAAAACAACAACAACAAGACTAGAATAATCCCAACTCTGTTGGGGTGTGGTTGTGGTGGGGGGAATCAAGATGTAAGCAACCTCTCTATTAAAAAAACAGAGAGCTTGTTTCTGTTAAACTTGTGATACATTGCTGCATTTACTTCTAAGGAGTTCATAGAAAGAAAGAAGCAGGAAAAGCATAATGTGTCATGTCAATCAAGTCCATTACCTGAAGCTAAAACATTTACTTGCATGAAAAAACAAATGTGAACATAAATATAGATGGAGGAAGTAACAATCTAAGAAGAAGAAGACACATATAGGTTTGTCATGTTGTGAAGTATAATAAATGACCAAGATGGGTTTGTCACCAATATGTGCCTATACTTAACCTAGATACGTTACACAGATGAACTTCATTGCCATGGTGTTTAAACAAATATACAGTAGAATGAAAAAAAATATATCAAGAATTTAAGACCATCAGTCACTCCATAATGATTAGGTTTCATCAAATTCTCATATCACTTGAATAGCTTGGAAATAGGTACACAAAAAGAGAGAAAAAAAACACTAACGAATTAACATCACTAATAGACTTCATAGAACTAGCTGACAATTATGAATTACCAAGGCTAGAAAAGTAGAAAGTATGCCCCCTGTTGTAAGTCCTGCAAGCAAAAATAAAACACCATTTACCCTATTCTTTTTTCATTCATAATGCTAGATTGCCAGAAGTCCAAAACTCTAGAAACATGCTCACCTAATGCATTGAAACATTTGAACAAAGAAAGATGAGGGGGACATTCACATAATTGGCTGTGAGTGTAGACTGTAGAGGGTAAAAAATTTTGTGCAACTGGATTAAATGCGTTTAAATGTGCTTTCATACTATCAACATTATGCCTCAGAACACCCTAGACATGACTTCTTTTTTCAGGGAGTTGAATCACGGGAGCGCAAAGACCCCACCCACCACCACCACAAAAAATATTCACCAAACAGTACTAAGCAAGTAAACTTAAAAATAAGAAAAATTTCAATCGAATGCCAATAAGACTGCTTTAAAAACTCTAATAAGAACCAAGATAAGCACTTATGTTGAATAGCTAACTTCGCTAATCTCTGATAAACAATAACAAACCCACCTCAACTTCAAATCAAACATGTTTCATGGTGAATCGTCAGATTTCAGGAGACACCCTAATGGCCTAATCGATATCTTCAATTTTGAACATCAAGGCAAAATATACAAACATTAAGACCAGGGGCTTTGAAGAATTAGTCAAAGTATATATTACCTGCTGAAGCACTCAAACAGCTTTCATGGTGATCCGAGCTGCGTCGGATTGCGATGGGGACGGCGGCGCTAGTGCAAATGAAGTTCGGGGCAGCTTTCAAAATGCAGGCTGATTTTGGCGGTGAGCAAAAATAAGAAAGAGTATTTGTTTACTTTTATTCTTATTAAAATTAGATTGGATCAGAACTTATTCCAATTAGATTAGCCAGGGAGAACATAGCCTAAATAATACTCATTTTCGTACAAAACATAAAATGATTCTTTTGGAGTAGGAAGAGTATTCATTTTGAAATAATGTTCTATTCATTCTGAATCAACAGAATACTCATTTTGAAACAAAATACTGTTCATTTTCACATATTTATTTATTACAATTATAAAATTCATTTTCAAATAATGTAATGTTCCTTTGAAACATCGCAATATTTATTCTCAAATAATGCAAAGTTTATTCTGAAGCAAATACGATTCATACTATCAAATTATTCATGGAGAAACAAAGCCATTTGTTGTTGTCGTCGTCATAGCCACATAGCCTGGTTGCCATCGTCGCCATCGACGCCTAGCCTGGTTACGTTGTCGTAGCTCCATCTCTTCATTAATCGTCATCCCTACCTAGCCTGGTTGTCGTCGTCATCATCACTGCCTAGCATGATTGCTACTGCTCTCATGTCTTCCTCGCAGCTAGAGTTTCTGATTCGCGGCTTTCATCTCTTTCTCTCGATCGACTGGCTTGTTCAGTCGTTGAACGCAATGCCACACTCCAATTGCTCGCTCTTCCGATCGCCGGATGAGGCATCTGTCTCTTCCTCTCGATCAGTTGGCTCTTCGTTAAGATGTCGAATGAGTTGAATGAACTCATTTGAAACGAACAACGGATAGTGAAACTCATTCATCTGATAGTCTATAGAACTCAACGAGCGGTTACAGAAGCCTTCGCCAACTTTGATAGGAAGCAAATAGAGCAGGGAGCTTGTTGTAGTCGGTCCTAGAGGGAGAACCTTGTTATATCCCCGCGTCCTTGCACGGAGCCCTGCTTCAAGGTTCAAGGGCTCCCCGTTCCTACCATCCAAAACAGGCCTATGGAGTATAGCCAAGTGGTAAGGCATCAGGGTGAGGAAATAAAAAATATTCACTCTATCTCGATTTAAATTATATGTTAATTATTTATAGTGTCAAATTTTTTTCACTTTCTTTATCCATATTGTTATTTATTTGATCATAATATAATAATGTCATCCCTAATTTTGTAGAGCTTTTTATATAGTTTTTAAGTATAAAATTTAATTTTTTTAGTTCCTCTTAATTCTCATATAAATTAAATTAAAATATTACGTACTAGTCAAATATATATCGTAAAAATAGGCGCAAAAATGTTATCGAAAATAAGAAAATAATAGCTCTCGAAATATATCCTCTCTATTGCTTTGAATAGTCTGGTTTAGTACATGGGATTTCATCTGCATCTATGGTGTATACAAGGGGAATATCCATCACAATCACAAATTGTGTCTTTAATTTCATTTTTAGGCTTTGTTCCCTTTTGAATGGCTTTAAGTCCTTTAACGTGCTCATGGTCGTCCTTGCTTGGGATGAGGTGCATAAGGCATGCTAGGATATGGTTTACTGGGAGAGTAGTAATCATTTTGAGGTCAAAACAAGCAACTTATAGCTTGAATTGACCCAATGTTATGTTACAATATTAGTGATTACTATTAAAATGATTGAAGTGTATTTTCAGAATTGGAAACGTAAAATTCTAAAATAGTTTAAAGTAAATTATTGTACAAGATTGTGCGGTGTGTAGCACAGTCGTCTCACCACCCACTCACGGAGGGTATGATTGTCGGCCATCTTTAGAGGCCAAAAGAAAAAAGTAGAACAAGGAGAGAGAGAAGCCGGCGGGGATATGGGGTCACGACGAGCACAACCATCCCAGTGGGGCAATGTTCCCGTCAATCTCGGCTGTCGCATGAGACATCTCTTCCTTTCTCAAGCTTTACACGACATGGTCTAAGCATAAGGTCTATAATGAAACATTATACAAGTCAAATGAATATTTACTTCCGTCACCTACATTGTCAAATTTTAACAATGTTCTCCACCTAATTCCGTTAATTATTTTATAAAATAATATAATTATATCACTTTTTATTTTTACATAAATTAAATTGACAATGTTTTTTTTTCACAACAAGAGTGGATGGAGTAATCACTATGACCCACGTACGGTTAAAGTAACGCGGCTAAGACCACTATCATCAAACCAAACCAAACCAAACCAAACCCAGTTTCTTATCTCTTTCCCTCACGCGAAGCATCCAAAACGCTCACTCCTCATTTGACCGCCAATCCCCTCCTCCGCCTCCCTCCCCTATATTATCTCAACAACCTTCTCTCTCTCCTTCAAACCCCATCTCTTTCGCATCTTCGTATCTATTTTCTTCGTTTTCGTCTGCGTGCAATTCATCGTAGCTCCATCTTCAATCGATCCCTCGATCGATCCATCAATCATGGAGTTTCGTACTCTGGAGTTACGGATCATGTCCGCCAAGGATCTCAAGAAGGTCACCCTTTTCTCCCGGATGAAGGCGTACGCCTCCGTATCCATCTTCGATCGCGGTGCGCATCCGATTCGCACCTTCCGGACTCCGGTCGATCGGGACGGTGGTTCCAATCCTGCCTGGAATTTCCCCGTCAAGTTCACCGTCGACGAGGCCGCCGCGCGTCAGGACCGTCTCAGGCTCGTATTCCAGATCCGATGCGAGGGCGTTCTCGGATACAAGAATGTCGGAGAGGTTTCCGTCTCGGTCCTGGAACTCCTTGATTCTCCGGCGTCTGCGGCGGGTAAACAGGTCGTCAGTTATCAGGTGATCAGGCCGTCGGGGAAGGTTAAAGGCCAACTCACGTTCTCCTACCAGTTCGGGGAGAAGGTTAGCCGCGCAACAACCCCGCATAAGGCGGATGAACCAGTAACGGCTTACCCGGCGGCTTTCCCACCTACCGCGGGACCAAGCTCGGCATATGCTCCCGGTGTGACGCAGCCTCCGCCTAATTGGCCGCCGGCAAGCGGAGCCTATCCGCCGCCGGCAGCAGCATATCCTCCGCCTGCATACGGATACCCGCCTCCACCTGCATACGGCGCCTATTATCCTCAACCCCAGCCGGGATATGGATTCCCGCCGGTTCAACAGCCGGCAAAGAAGAACAAATTCGGGCTCGGATTGGGAGCAGGGTTACTGGGCGGTGCCCTTGGAGGAATGTTGATCGGCGATATGGTATCGGACGCCGCTGCTTATGATGCTGGTTACGATAACGGTTTTGATGCTGGTGGCGATTTCGGCGGATTTGATTTTTGATTTATTATTTCGTGCTCTGTCAATCACTGCGTATGTTCAATGTTGTTCTGTTTTGAAATAAATACAAATGCTCTGTTAATATATTTTTTTTCTTTACGGCACAGAGTACTCCGTGTGTAATTATTTAAATCCAGTAATAATATCCAGATTTGATAAAACCAAAACGTTCTTCCATTTGTTCCTTGGAGCGAATATGAAAGATCATATTTTTGAAGGAAAACAAGACTTCCATTACTTGCTGCATCAAAGCGGAACAAACACTTTGATTGAGAAATCAACACAAATTAGAAGATAAAAAAGGGCATAGAAAAAAACAAAATGGGCATCGGTCCATTACAAAACGCTGCTTTCGATTTCTAGCGTTTTGGAGAAAGAAGCCAAGCCGATGAGGCCCAACAAATTTTTTGGATATTTGTAAAGTCAAACAAGCCATTTTGAATTAGCTGAACCTTGTCTCGATAGTCATTTTTCAAATATAGCCTTAATTTAAAATTGTCTGCAAAACAAAGAAACGAGAAGAAAAAATTATGGACAACTCATAAAGGAACCCTAATTTTGAGTTTTAACACAAAAGAGAATCATAAACACTTCTAAACAGATAATTATTGTTTATGTTGGTCTTTGTTTTCAATAATCTGATTTGAATGGCTCTGATTCTATTTTAAGTCAAAATTATTTTATACATATGATTTGATTTGATATGCTTTAGGCCTATTAATAATAAGTTGAAGCGAATCTCTTGTCACACACTCACACTAAATAGTATGGATAACACAAATATAATACAAAAGAAACTAAAAATATCAATACACCAAGATAAGTTACAACTTACAAGTATTTTTAGTGATAGCATTCTCATTAAGTAGATAAAATATAATACCTCCGTCCTAGTATTTTCTTCTAGTTTGATTCTTTGTGTCAAGCTGGATAAATACTCAATCTGTTTCTTAAAACACATCTTATTTAATTTTTCACTAATAATCTACTCATCACATTTTATTTTTATTTATCACATCAAGGGTAAAATTAGAAAGTCGACTACAAATATAAACTTATTATTTCACCTATTAGTCCAAATAGGAATATTTTTTTAGAAACAGAGAGAGTATAAATTTTGAAGATTCTCAAAAATTGAATATAACACAATCATTTTATAATAAAATGCATTATAATTTTTGTTTAATTGAATATTTTGTTTTGGTTTAAATTCTACCGCCTACTTTAATTTGCTTTTGGATAGATTTTTTAAATGGGGGAGACAACAATGAATTTGATCTTAATTGAAGTACAAATCCAAACAACAGTTGCAGATTGACACTTTAATTGAAGTATTCAAATCAACGACTCAAAAGAACCTCAAACCCTAAAAACACGCCCGCCCAAATCACAACCACATACCATAGATTTGAATTTTCCTTAACCTCTCCCTCAATCTCGTACCACTTCACTCCCCCCCACTCTCATCTTCTTCTACCCCAAGCTAGCTGTTCTTCAGAGACCAGTACCAGAGTTAGCTCCAGGGTTTTCCGATGGCCGGCACCGATTTCACAGCCTCCGAGCTTTCCTCTCCGACGGCCCCTCATTTGGAGGTATGGAATCGGGTCTTCTCTCAGATCATCTCTCTGCATTCTCTTTTAGCTTTTGAGATCTGAATCCCGAATGGAATGGGAACTTGAAACATATTTGGTCTGGAATATTTTGTTGTTGTTGTTGTTTTTGGTGTTTTTTTCTCGGCTTCAAATGAATTGAAACAGATTCGAATGTGTAGAATCGTGAGATTTCATACCAAAACCAATTAGAAATGGAAGGAGTGATTTGTGTTCGATATGAGAGTTTTATCTTCAACATCCCATCAAGTGAAACTTGTTTCTTTTTCAGTCAATATTCGGCTTTTTTTATTCAATATTTGTCAAGGAGTAATTCGTATTTTTATACATTAGGCTTTTTTAGCCCGAGTGTTTGATGTGATACTTTAATCTTCAACATCCCTTCAAATGCAATTTGGATCTTTTCGAGCCAATTTGTAACTTGCTTGAAGAGACGTGGGCTTCCTTTTTGAGCTCCTAAGCCTTCACGTAGAATTGTGATATTTCATCCCAAAATCAACCGATAATGAAAGGAGCAATTCATATTTTTATGTAGGGACTAGGGAATATTAGTTTTCTTTATTTAGTCTGGTTGTTCGATGTGGGACTTTTATCCTCGACAAAATGAATTAGCCATTCAATTATATAATTTCATCATGTTACTTTATTGTGGAATACAATTGGATAGGTTCAATCAACTTCTTTTTATTCGGTAGACAAAATAGAGTGATTTATGCTAGTATCAAAACTGATGTAAGTTTCAATGATTGGTGTGGATTAGCACATAGTGTGACTGATTGGCTGGTTATGGTGTTGTGATTTTTAACCCGATTCGATTGAGCGATTCACATTCTACTTTACTCTTTCTTTGTTCAAATGTAGGAGTTGAATGAAACAAGGCAGAAGAACGAGAACGCAGTTCCTGTTAGTGCCAAGATTGCTGTAAGTTTGTATGATTGGCATGGTTAAGTATAAGTGTGACCGGCTATTCTTGTTGGGATTTAATACTCGAATCGATGAGAAATTTGCATTTCTTTTCCCTTTTTTTTGGTGTAGGAATTGAGTGAATCAAGGCAAGAGCTTCTCAGTCGAATTCAGAATTTGAAACAGGTGGGCTTGTACTTGTGCTTGTGCGTTTTAGTATGACTGACTATTTGATTTACTTTCTGGACCTAAATGGAAGTATTCTTTTAACCTTAGGATTTGCAAAGTTGGAGATCAAAACTGGACACTCAAGTAAAGGTCTATCGGGATGTAAGCCGTTGCATCTTTTTATTGTCGCATCTTTTCATGGTTTATTGTAAACGTTTCTGTTTATCATATAAAGTTAGAAACAATATTTCCACCATTTTAATTAGTCACTAGATAGTAATTTATTCAATAATTTGTGTACATAATTCTAAGTTTTGTGTGTTATTGAGTGTATTATTATGACTTAGAAGACGATATGTTTGTATCAGTATTAAATAAGAGTTCAAATCTCAAAACTTTTGACACAATGCATCATAAAATTTAACCCTTGCGAGTGTAAACCACTTGCTGGTTCTAGTGAATAAGAGCTACAATTGTAATACTTCTGACATGATGTTTGTGTTTGAAACCATTTAAAGGCTTTCTCTGTACATCCATCTCATTCATTAGCTTATGCTCTTCTCATTCAATCGTGCATGTTACTTACGTAGTTCGTTCTTCGAATTTCACAGGAGCTTTCGGAACTAAAGAAATCACTCAATGGAGAGGTGGATCAACTTCGATCGGTAAGGGCTGACTGACCTGTGGCCAAAAAACCTATTATGTTACATAATCCTTAACTGTGTACTTATTTCCATTGTTTTAACTAGGATTTTCAATTGCTGAAAAGTACCCTTCAACAGCAGCAGGAAGATGTCACTGCCAGCCTTAGAAACCTTGGGGTAAGCTATCTTTTCACTTACTGGCTTGTTTCAGTTATAGCCCTTGTTTGGTTTAAAGAGAACCTTTTTTTGGACTGAGAGAGTTGAAATAAATTACTCTCCATTCAGATTTAGTTGTCCACTTTGGAAAAAAAAATCTTATTTTTAAGAAATGACTTTAATATGCCGTCAAATAAGTCATTGAAATGATTGTCACTCATTCATTTCAACCATGCTCGTACCCTATCTTTACAGACAATTCATCGTAGTTTCTTCATTGAATATAGAGAGTGGACAACTAATTCAATACAAACAAAAACAAAAAGATGGACATCTTTTGCAATAATCTTAAAACGTATATTACGGAAATGACACAGCTTCAGGATGTTGCTGAAGGCAACAACAAAGACGAAGGTGCAACATTTGGCAATAACGGAACGGAGGGTCAGGATTTGTCCAAGGAGAATGCTAAAGAAACCCCAAAGTAGACCCGACGGATCTCTGTTATGGTCTTTCTATAATAACTTTGATCTTATGTAGGAGCATAGCTCATATATGTATAATGTTCATAGCAGAGAGAGCTATGGAGTGCTCAAGTGAGAGTTTGTTGTGTCTAGGCTTGTGTTGTAGAGGTTATTGTTTCCGTTCCCGAACCGAAAGGTATTATTCTCATTATATCCTTCTCATAAGTCTAAGCTACTTTCCATATTATTTGAATATTATTCCTTGGAAGGAGCAATTCGGTAACAAGTCGTACAATTTCCGCGGGATCTATTAAGTTCGGAACCAATACTAATTTTGCTAACTGAGATCTTCTCTAGATTTACTTTGTTCTCATCGACTTTAAGAGTAGGCAAGCACAAAAACCCATATTTGGATTTTCAAAAAAAAAAAGAAGATTTGAATATTTTGACTGAAAGAGAATGTAATAGTGGGCAAGAGATTAGTGATCTTCAAGCTTCAGAAAAATTGTCGTTGGTGGATTCTCTTAGGTAGGAATTGATTCACTCTCTTTTCATAAGGTAGTTAAGAAAGAGAGGAATTAAATGGGATGGTAAAAGATTGTTTTAAATTTCTTACCAAATGGCATGTGTGCATCACCCTACACATCATTTCTTATACTCCTACCAAATAATTTTTGTATTATATTGATTATAATTGTCTGTGTGTTGATGTGTATTCCTTCTCACACAGTATTTGTCTAGTTTCTTTTTCGAGTCATAGTCAACAAATTTTAAACATTAAGTACTCTTAATTTATTTTGCATATTAATACAATAAAATAAAATTTTAATAGTTTTAATCAAAATAAATCTATTGAAATAATTTTTATATTAACATACATTACTATTATTATTTAATTAATTCAGGTTTAAGGTTGAACTTATTTCACTCAAAAAAGTTAAACTAGACAAATATACTGAGACAGAAGTAATACTTTTTTATTCATACGGTCAAACTTTTACTATATTTTTCATCCATTTGGATACCTATTAAAAAAATAATAGAATCTTGTCACATCTTGTTTTGTAGAACTTTTGATATAGTTTTTTAAATATATAAATTTTACTCCCTCCGTCCCTTTTTCCTTTTCCTGTTTTGACTTTCAACCAATTTAAGGGGCCAAATTTTTGTCATTGACTTGACAAAATTACCCCCCAACCCTAATCTAATAAAGAGAAGAAAATAGTGTAAAGTAAATTGCATTTAATGTAAATGTACTTGCCCATCAAAAGTACAAAAGCAAATAGTGTAAACAAACTCATTCCCTCCCAACACACACGAGGGTAATGATGGGGGTTAGGCAAAAGTATAACACAGCCACACAACACCAGCCACAAAATCCATTCAAATACACACCAAAACATGTTTTTAAAATATTTGGCTATTTTTGGAGAATTTCAAAATTCCCTCCAGGGACATCCCTCCAAAAATAGCACACTTTCTCTACTTAAATGAATGCAGTGACTGCATTCAATGCATTCCTCCTCCTTTGTTCTTTTTCCTTCTTTCTCCAATGAATTCTCCAATCGAGTCCCCGTTGTACTCTCCGTCTCGTTCGTTGACTTGTTCCGAGGATGATTCTTCTTCCTTTGACCATCTTCCCCAAGTTATTGAAGTCCCTTTACCCAATCTTTTCACCCCTGAAATAGACACAGAAACACAATCTGAAAGTAAAGGTGCTTTATTAAATCAAAGAAGGAAAAGAATTGCGGATCAGTTGCTACAACATTGTCGGAATGGCAAACTTCAGCATGGTACCATAAAAAAACTGGCTGAAGAATTCAGCATTACAAGTAGAACTGTAAGCAGCATTTGGCAGGCAGTTCAAGCTCAAATCCAGGGAGGTCAACCCATTGCTGTAGAGTGTAAGTGGAAAGGAAACTGTGGCAGAAAAAAGATGGCAGTGGACTTTGAAAAAATGGCAGCTCTACCTTTCAATAGGCGCAAAAACATGCGTGCATTAAGCTATGGAATGGGGGTATCAAAATCCACAGTCCATAGATGGCTTCAGTTAAAGCAGATTAGGAGGCATTCAAATACCATAAAGCCATTACTGTGTGAACCAGGTAAGTTGAAAAGGCTTAAATTCTGTCTAGAGCATATTTCTCCTCTATCCATCCCCACGAACCCAACATTTCATGACTTTTATGACCATATCCATATTGATGAAAAATGGTTTGAAATCACAAAAAGAAACACAACTTTCTATGCTCTCCCTGATGAGATAGACCCATACAGAACCATCCAAAGCAAAAGTCATATACCCAAAATAATGTTCCTAGCTACTGTTGGTAGGCCAAGGTATGGGGAGCATGGGGAAGTTTTGTGGGATGGGAAAATAGGAATATTCCCATTCACTTATGAAGCTGCTGCTCAAAGGTCAAGTAAAAATAGGCCAGCAGGGACAATGGAGGTCAAGGCAATCCCAATAATAAATAGGGATGTTATGAAAGAGATGTTACTCAGTAAGTTGCTACCAGCAATTAAGCAAAAGTGGCCAGGTTCTTCAAGGAATGTTATTATTCAGCAAGATAATGCAAAACCTCATGTTGATGGTAATGACTCTGATATTTTAGCAGCAGGACATGAAGGTGACTGGAATATTGAATTGAAATTCCAGCCTCCAAACAGCCCAGACCTAAATGTACTTGACCTTGGATTCTTTAGATCTATTGACACATTGCAAGACCAAGCTGCTCCTAGGTCTTTGGCAGACTTGGTTCTTGCTGTTACTACAGCTTTTGAAGAGCTCTCACATGACACACTTAATAGAGTATTCTTAACCCTTCAAGGTGTGATGGGTGAGGTTCTTCAAAACAAAGGGGGGAACCAGTTCAAAATCCCTCACATGAACAAAACAAAGATGGCCAGAGAAGGAACACTTCCACAGAATTTAGGGGTCAGCCCAGAAGTGTATCACACTGCACAAGTGTACTTACAGGGGCATGTGTGAGTACCTTTTGATATGGTACTTTTTTTTGTTAGTGCAACATGGGAAAAGAAGAGTACAATGCCTCTATGTACTTCCTATTGACTCCTATTGCACACGTTTTTTGGCAGGCTATTGACAAGTGGTGTATCTGACTCAGTTGGAGTTGTACTTGCTTTTTTTGGGTTTTTGGGTTTTTGTAATGCAAGTGTAACCTGTATAATTATCAGTAATGTAGCATCTGTATTTATCAGTTGGGTGTAATGTAGCATCTGTATTTATCAGTTGGGTGTAATGTAGCATCTGTATTTATCAGTTGGATGTAATGTAGCAGCTGTTCTTATCAGAATAAATTTGATAATGATTTTCAGTTCTTATCAGAACAAATCAAGAAGAAATTAAAAAGCAATTTCCAGTACAGATTTGAATCACTGGCAAAGAAGAATGAATAAAGCACAGAATCAGACTCTCACCACAACACTTTTGGCACAAAACAGACAAAGGGTTGACCAAATGGATAAAAGTATTCAGTAATGTAAGTCTCCAACCTATACGGGGTGACATTACAACTTTGCCAAATCAGCACTTCAGAAAAAAATTAGGGCATGCAGCAGAAAACAGAGAGTAAAATTACAGAAAATAGCGAAATTACTCTTCCTGTAGCGAAGTGCCTTTGCCTCATCTCCATATGGCTATTCGAAAACAATTTCTGTATCAGACATCGCCAGGATCTGTTCTGAGGTAACATATTCATCATCTTCATCCTCTTCCCCATTTTCGACACAACCTTCTTCTTCTTTTGAAGGAAAAAAGTCACCCCCTAGATATTTTTTCCGGTACCACCATGTTGGATCTGTATCATCGGTTCCAGATGCAGTGTCCCCAGAGTCATAATCAGGGATTAAAGGCTTCGAAGTAGTTGGGACAGGCGTAAGAGCCAATCTCTCCTCATCACTATCAGATAATAGCTTGAAGCTTGGCATGGTAGGATCAGGAATCCCCATAAGAAATTTTAGATCAATCAAAGAAAAAGAGAAGGGAAATCTGAAGAGAGAAGGGTGCCGGCAATGGGGAAGTGGAATAGGCAGAGAGAAAGGAGACGGAGATGAGAAAATGATTGGGTGAGGTGGAGTGAATTGATGGATAAGGTAGGTGGAGGGGTTTGGGTGGGTTGGGTAGCTTTAATTAGGGTAAAGGGTATTAGGGTCCAAAATTGTGAAAAGTGAAACACTTTTTGGGACAAGAAAAAAACTAAAGGAGAAAGACTTTTCGGGACGGAGGGAGTATTTTTTAATTTCATGCCAATTTTCAAATGAGTTGAATTAAAAATAACTTCAGTCAAAACTCTTCAAAAATAAAATGTGATTTAAATTACTCCGTCCGTCTAACAATAATGTTCTCATTCACTATTCACAGTGTCAAACTTTATTCATTTTGTTAGCGTATCTCCGTTGCTCATCTAATAAAACAATATAGCCATATTACCTCTAATTCTAAACGATTTTTTATATAAATCATTTAAAAATAACTTCAATCAAGCATCGTAACGCGCAACGAGAATAGACTGGGAGAGTAGGACGGACCGACGGAAAGAGTGAGTATATACATCTGGAAGAATAAAATGAAAAAGGAGCTTTTAAATATTCTTATTAAGTGCGCGCAGCATAACGCAATATTCGAAGAAGAAATGTGTAATGGGCCC
Organism: Cuscuta australis; assembly: GCA_003260385.1. Classification (NCBI taxonomy): domain Eukaryota; kingdom Viridiplantae; phylum Streptophyta; class Magnoliopsida; order Solanales; family Convolvulaceae; genus Cuscuta; species Cuscuta australis. Next base: position 1,123,679 of record NQVE01000098.1, on the reverse strand, counting down.
GATGGTTAGATTGGCATTGGGTCGGGCCGCTATCGTGATAATAATGCTAAACATTTCGTTACGCTCCATTTTGGCATAATGTTACTGATGACTTCTCAAAGTCAACTTCATTTTCTTTTAGTATACATTTAGTACTCCCTCCGTCCTATAATGATCTTCCCGGTTCGCAAAACGAAAAAAAATCCCAAGTTTTTTTAATCTATTTTATTTAAATATTGGTATAGAAATAAAAAATAAAACATACATATTTAAAAACTATATCAAAAGTTCAACAAAACAAGTGGTGACAAGAATATTTTATTTTATCATATAGGCCATGAAAAAACACAAATAAATATAAATTTCCGTGAAGTTGGAATAGTGCTCTGGGAAGATCATTATAGGACGGAGGGAGTATATCTCTTTCAATTATTTATTTTTATTAGAACTAGTTTAGATCAGAAATAATTTTAAATATAACAATATTTAGATTAAAGCAGATCAGATCACACCTTATTCCAATCAAATTAGAATTATTAAGACCACATTGATAGAACAAGCCTTAAATTACATATTTTCTTTTACACGGAGTGTTGCATATTTCGGATAATAAATTTCACAAATGATATATGAAGTTTAGAATAAAATAAGGACGAAATTTGAAAGCAATATTAGAATTGCACATTTTTAAAATTCTAATTTTTTTCAAAAAAAAGAAAAGTTTTATGGAGAAAGTAACTTTTTTTACCCGGTCAAACGACTAAAACCCTTTCAGTGACCTCTCATCTTCCATTAATTCCACCATACACCATATTCCTCTTCATCTCTCTCTCTCTGTCTCTCTGAAGCTTTCTCAATAATTCATCAATGGCGGCGTCCTCATCAGAGGCACCCCCACCCCCTGATGAACAACAACAACAACCACCCTCTCAAAGCCCCCTCCCTTACAAGGTACACACACACCTACAACCTCCTATATCCGATCATCTCCTTTTTCTTCTGCTAAATACATTCTTCACTTCATTTTTGACACTATATATCACTGTTTTCATTTATTGAATTAATTACTCAGTTTTATTTGTACTCATCAGACATGGGTTTTGAAAGTTCCAATCCATTGTCAAGCATGCAAAAGAAAAGTCAAGAAGGTCTTACACACCGTTGATGGTATATTAATCTATTCATTGTATATATATATATATAAGGTCATGTTAGAATAATAACCCTAGCTACCACCGTTTGACTTTCTAAGGTTTTTGTATATCTTGTGCATGCATGCAACGTACCTCCTTTCTTGTTTTTCCGGCGGGGGATTTCTATCTATCTGTATATAGGAGTTTACATAACCGAGATTGACGAAAGGGAGCACAAGGTGACAGTAACCGGCAACGTAGAAGCTGACGCCTTGATTAAGAAGCTTCTTCGCTCCGGCAAAACCGCCGACCTTTGGCCGCCGCCGGAGAATGACAAGAAATCTAAAAATCGGAAGAACGGCGACGAGGAAGAGGAGGAGGAGGACGACGCCGGCAGCGAAGAAGACAGGGAGGAAGATAAGCAGCCCCCAGCTCCCGCCCACCAGAAGGCGGCCGCCGGCGGCGGTGCGACGGCGGTCAGATTCCACCTCCCTCCGCACCCTGCCCCACCCGGAGACGGGCCAGATAAAAAGAAGAAGAAAAACAAAAAGAAAAAGAAGAAGAATAAGAAGCATGACGACGCGGCGGCGCCACCTTGTGACGGCGGAGCACCGGCGAACACGGGAAACGAAGCGTGGATGGTGGGCCCACCGTACTATCCCCACATGTACCCTCCCCCAAGTTACTATCATCCCCTTCCTCCTCCGCAACAACAAACTGCTTACGTGGTGAGTTATAATAATAATAATGCGGCGACGCACCCCGGCGGCGGAACGGCGGCGGCGCACTACTTGGCACCGCCGACGTACTACACGCGAGCGGAGGTCCGGGCGATGAGATGCCGGCCGTTGGATTCGTTTGAGGTTTTGAGCGACGAGAATCCTAACGCCTGCTCTATTATGTGATCATATTAATTACTCTCTCCGTCCCAAAAAGTTTGTTACGTTTAGAAAAAACTGCGTCCTGTAAAGTTTATTATATTTCTACTAAAAAACCATTTTTACCCTTTACTTTTTCATACCCTACCTATCACATCATACCTTTTTTCTAATAATCTATCACATCCTACTTTTACCCATCACATCAAATTAAAGGTATTTTTGGAAAATCAGTATCAAAATATCCCTTTCTTAATTTCCCAAAAAGTCAAACCGTCCCATTCTTTTTGGGACAAAGGAAGTACTCGTTAGTAAATTCTTTTGTGTGTGTAACTATTACTCCCTCTGTTTCTTAAAACCCACCTCTTTCATTTTTTTTATTTTTCTTAAAACACTTCCTCTTTCTATTAAAAAACCACTTTTACCCCTACTTTTTCATACCCTACCTATCACATCATACTTTTTCACTAACAACTAAACTATTACCAGTACATCTTACTTTTACCCATCACATCAAGAGCAAAATTGGAAAGTCAACTATAATTTAACACTTTCTTATTTTCCTCCAAAGTCAAAAGAGGAACTCTTTTGAGAAACGGAGCTAGTATTTCTGTATGGAGTATATATTTCTACTACTTACTTTTTACCGAATTCGCTTGACCAAGTTTTTTCCCCCCTTCTTTCCATGACTTTGATCTAGTCAAACTGTATAATTTTCAGTTTTTCACAACAAAATTTGACCGAGTGCTGAAACTCATTTGAGAGATTTATTTACAAATTTTGAAATGAATGACTAAATTTTAAAAAGCATCCAATTTGTAAGTTGGAGTGGAAGATGGGGCGGCGAGGAAGTAATAATAGCTAGACCTGGCAAATCGGTCGGTCAGGTCGGGTTCGGGTTCGGTCACCTTGGGTTCGGGTTGATAACTACATGTTCATGACCCAGTGTCATCGGGTTCGGGTTGACCCAACGGGTTATGAGTTTCATTTATTTTTTTGAAATTTTAAGTAATTTTTATGACTTAGTGTCAATACTACGAATAAAAAAATTAAATATGTAGAAATTTTGAAAAAATGTAAGATAAGTATGCGACATCATTAGAATTTGTTATGATGCTATAAATTTATACACAAAAAATGAGTAGTAAGCAAAGAAATATAATCATAATCTTATTTTTATAACACTATATTTCATATTAAAATGTATGATTCTGAAAAAATCTTAGATTAGTGGGTTGGTCAGGTCGGGTTCGGGTTCGGTTGGGTTTGACCCATTTTTAGCGGGTCATTTCGGGTTCGGTCAGCAAAACCTTTGTTCAAAACCCAGTATTTTCGGGTCGGGTCTCGAATCAAAAACAGGTCGGGTCATTTTTTGACAGGTCTAATAATAGCTATAGCCTTTAGAGAATAAAAACACATTTCAATCCATCCAAAACAGCAACAGCTAGTTGGCCCGGAGAATAATAATCTTTATTCGTTATGTATGTGTTTTATTTTGGAGAAATCTTATACCCCTCCCTCCCAAAATTGTTTTATACTCTAGGCAAAACGAAATAAAGTTTTATGTTTTTTAAATTTGATTTGTTTTATTAAAGATTATTATAAAAATATAAAATAAAACTCACATATTTAAAAATCATGTAAATTTTTTTAATAAAAAAAATACCAAGAATATTTTATCATATCAAAAATCAAAAAATTAATAAAAAGTACAAATAAATAAAAGTTTCTGTGACATTGAAATAGAGAACAATGTAAATGTTTTTGGGACAGGGTAGGTATTATCTAAAAATGTACTCCCTTCGTTCCAAAAAGTCTGTCCCGTTTTATATTTTGCGCATCCCAAAAACACTTCTACCCACATCTAAAATTCCTACAATTTACAACATTTACCCTTTATTATGGGTAGAAGGCATTTTGGAAGTTTTTTTGACATTTGAGACGGTATAGAAGTGTTTTATGGGATGCACAAATAAAAATGAAACGGGATAGGCTTTTTTGGACGGAGGGAGTAAATTAATCAGTGTACTTTAAGTGAAAGTAATATAAGTTTTGTACTCCATCGGTCTTAAATTAAATTGTCTGTTTCGGTTTATAATGTTTGCCGAAGTTATTATCAAATCATTTTTATTGAAATTGTGGTGAAAATAAAAAAAATACGTTAAAAACTACATCAAAAGTTCTAAAAAACAAGAAGTGAAATGACTATATTCTTTTATCTACTTCTTGGGTCAACTTTTTTTTCGTTATATATAAATTTCATCTCCATAATTTTCCATGAAATGTACAACGTAGTTATCATATACTCCCTCCGTCCCAAAAAGATCTTCCTGTTTCATTTTTTGCGCGTCTTATAAAACATTTCTATCCCGCCTCAAATGCAAAAAAAACTTTCTAAACAACTTCTACTTACAATAAATGAGAAATGTGATAAATTTTAGACATTTTAGATGTGTATAAAAGTGTTTTATAGGATGCGCAAAAAATGAAACAGAAAGATCTTTTTGGGACGGAGGGAGTAAATTACTTTTACGGTTTGTAATACTCCGTATAATATATTAATCGTTAATCTCTATATTTGTATATATTCATAGATTACAAAAAAATATAATATTTTAAAATTACATGTCGAAGATAATGGGAATTCAATTATTCATTAATATCTACATTTGTATATATTCATATATTACAAAAAAAATATACTCCATCCGTCCCAAAAAGATTTACACATTTCAAAAAAATTGTGTCTCACAATTCCTTACCCATTTCTATTAAAAAACCACTTTTACCCTTTACTTTTTCAAACCCTACCTATTACATCATACTTTTTTTCCTAATAATCTACACATCACATCCTACTTTTAACTATCACATCAAGGGTATTTTTGGAAAGTCAACACAAAAGTATCCCTCCCTTAGTTTCATCCCTTAGTTTCAATTATATATATATATATATATATATATATATATATATATATATATATATATATATATATATATATATATATATATATATATATATATATATTATATATATATATATATATATATATATATATATATATATATATATATATATATATATATATATATATATATATATATATATATATATATATATATATATATATATATATATAAATCTTGTATCCTAAATTATTTTAGGACCCATTTTTGAAAATGTGGTTCAATCCAAATGCCTTATAGCCCAATTCAAGAACCCTTACCCGTCCTGAAATCTACCATGCATGGTATTGGAGTAGTTTTAGTCCATCTTATTTGTTAACGTGTTCGTGTAAATGTTCATTCCTAGTGACCCTAGTCTTTAGTCCAATTATCTGTGTGAAATGTTATCCAACGACTTATGACCTGTGTAATCTGATTCCTCGTCTTGAAATTCATACCCAACGGCTCGTGGTCAACCGGTTATATTCAAAATGGTTTGATTGCCCTTTTGATGAGGAATGTTTAAGAGTATCCCACATTAGAAAAGTAAGGAGAAAATAATGGGCATACAAACTATTGAGTTGAATTAAATAGTCAATTGAATCTCATATTTTAATATGATTCAATCTAAGTATCTTATGACCCAATCTAATAATCTTTCCTCGTCATAAAATCTATGAGGAAAGCTTCACCAACTTTGAAAAAAATAGAAATAGAAAATAAATACGAAGTAAATGCATAAATTAAATACAACCCACACTTAATAGTTAATAACCCCGTCTCCATTGTGATTACAATTTTTTTTTCTCATTTCTCCATAATTTTTATTTATTTATGCGATTTCATTAAATATTTGATAAACTAAAATATTCTTTTCACCTCTCGTTTTGTAGAACTTTTTAAAAAGTTTTTTAATACGTAAATTTTAGAAAACAAAGAATGCTTTTTTACTTTTTTGTATTCAAATTAAAGGAATCTTTTTTACTTTCTTTTTTTACCCATGGAGAAGTGGAGAACAGCTGCATGATATCTCTGGTTCTTATTGGGAGTACCAGAAAATGCATGTGAACTACGAGTAGTTCAATTTACCTAGCAAAATGAGGAAAATGATTAATGAGAGAGAGAGTGATGCGGTAAATTTTTGAAGAATATTTTTAATGTCTCAAGTTGCTGTGCTATTGAAAAATACTCCGTATTACGTAGTAACTCACTGTGTGGAGTGAGTAAATGACTATTTTCATCAACGCTATCTCCATCACCAGTGAGTAAATGGTCTCCTTCCCTTAGCTATTTTTTATTTAATTATATGTCATACTCCCTCCGTTCATGTATGATCTTCCCATTACGCATTACAAGGCTTGACCGACTTTATTTTCAATTCAATTTAGTTGATTAGAGGAGTAAAATTTTAAAATAAAATTTATATAATAATAAACTACATGAAACGTTCTACAAAACTAGAGGTGACAAGACTATATTATTTTATGAAATGACTAGTAAAATTAAGCAAACAAAGTGAGTAAAGTTTGACCCTGTGAATAGTATCTGAGAAGATCTATGGTGGACAGAGGGAGTATATTATTAAATTTTTATTCCATATTCATATCATTTTTAAAATAAACAGATTACTTTCATCCCATCATATTTTCACTCTATTTTATACTGTATCATTTTTAAAGTAAAATACTACGGAGTACGAAGTATAACGCGCAAATATATAAAACAAAAAAAGGTCATATATAGCGAACTGAATATTTCCATATACAACGCACAAATTATATAACGCAAATGTTCATACATAACGAACTCAATATTTTCATATATAACACACACAACATAAATAATGAAAATGTTCATACATAACTTCAATGCCCCTTTTCAGAAACAGAAAAGAAAAAAGAAAAAAATCATAGCATTTTTACTCCCTATCTACTAGCTCATCATCGATCCCTCTCGCAGTCGCCCCTCTTGGTCGTTCGGACTACCATAATGAGGCAGCTCAACGTTGGACGGGAGAGGTGGATTGAGCGGGCCGGGCAGTTCTGCGGGTGCCTCTGCAACCCATTGCCATGCTTGTGGCGTTCTTCATCATCTCGATGGTTCTCCTGCCGCACATGGCACATTTTTTTCATCCAAAACGCTACCCTCCACGCTTTGAACATCTCCATCTCTCATATCTTCGGCTCACACTTCACGATTTCAATGCCACACTCCACGTTTTCAATTTGTTTCGTACATACCTAGAGAGTCGGAGAGAAGATATGAGGGATGTAGACGTTTAGATCGTGGAGGGTGGCATTTTGGATGAAGAAACGCGACTTGTGTGGCTAGAAAATTGCTCAAATGATGAAGAACGCCACGAGAAAGGCAATGATGAGGTTGCAAAGGCACCCGCCGAACAGCTAGGTCCGCTCCATCCACCTTCCAGTCCAACATTGAGATGTTTCATGATGGCAATCCGAACAACCAATGACGGACGAGATCTAGAGGGATCCATAAATAGTCACTAGAGAGGGAGTAAAAAGACTACGATTTTTTTCCTTTTTTTTGCTTTTGAAAGTAGGTATTGAATTAATTGAACTTGTGAGACATTCAATTCGGTGCATATATGTTAACTTTAATGGGGGAGCTTTGCTGAGGAAGGGGCCGGAAGGAGTCATGGCCATAGCCATAGCAGCACTGATGATAAAACCGGTCAGACCAAAGGGACGATTGCCAGAGGTATCCATATATGTTCGGCTTCATTGTCAATCCTTTCGACCTATATCTCCAAGCCTGTCGTTACTGCCAATGTCACCAAAAGGGATATAGGCCGGACAAACAACGTGAAGACGATACAGCTTGGAGATGCACATCCCGACCCGTCATTTGATGCTCCCGTAGATTTTGATGGTGATCCAAGTAGCACCAACCTCTTGGTCCAAAATGAGGGAATGTATACATTCCAATGCGGCGATTATCATTGTGGAAGGTGATCCTCACCTGCATTATCATCAGTTAATCAAATGAATGTAATGAGTTCATGGATATGAAATCAAATTAAAAACTATCGGGAAGTGAGGTACCGAGAGAGTTGGGGAGAGGACACGAGAGATATAAACGGTCAAAGAGTAGAGTGTGGTGTCTTGGATGACGAAATGAGGCTTGAGAACAACCCAAATGATGATGATGAAGGCCAAAAGGAAAATGTTGAAGAAGGTGCAGAGGCACCCACAGAGCCAACCGGTCCGTTCCATCCACGTGTCTCATCCAATGATAGAATAGCTTATGATTATTGGATTGGAGAAGGTGGGACTGAGAGAGGGATCCATGTTAGCACAAGAGAAGAGAGAGTGAGGGGTATGTCTTTTTGAAAGGGGGGAAAGAGGTATGTTTCACTGGTTGGGCATTTCATGTTGTTTTTAAAGAGAGAATTTTGAAACACAAAAGACTCATAATCAATTGAATGCCAAATGATTAACTCACCCATATTATGGAAGGGACAAGCATTAGCCATGCGTTTGATGGATTTAGTTCAGCTCTTCCTTGTCTTTCTTCTACTACTACTTCAAAATATATTGAGCATCGCTCAAGCAGTGGTAGATGAATCAAATCTAATCTTATCTACAAAATCACACACATATATACGAGTTTAAGTTTTTTATTATCCAAAAATTGAGTGCACGGGGCATAATATTTTGTGAGTCAAACTCATTAATGTTTTTTTACATCTTTAGTTTTCACAGTTTCACTCTTTTTCTTTCATTCGAAAAAAAAAATCTTTTTCCCAACAAAATTAGATATGGTCACATTTCATGTTAGTCCAATATTTTTTTAAAAAATTATAACATATTATTGCCCGACAATTTGTTTTACACTTTTAATTTGAGTTTTTTTATTAAGTGTTATTGTAATTTGTAAATAAATGATTTTATACAAAAAACTAATTTAAATTGATCTATAAATTTTTGATAAAATGATTAAGAAATTGAAACTCATTACAAGTTGATGTCGCTTTAGAAACACAATTATGAAATATTATAAAATTACAAAATAAAAAGTATAATAAATTAATTAATTTAAAATTTTAATATTATATGCTACTTTTGTGTAAAAAAAACCAGTTGTAAGGATCTATCGTTTCTTTGATAATATCAGCATAGGCGTCACCACTGCAACAACAATGGCCTCTCTTTTGGAATGAGACGCTTAGTGCTGGCAAACCAATCAGCCAAGTCTCATCGGGTTCGGATAAATTTGAATTTGAGTTGAGAAGTACATGTTCATCACCTTGTGCAATCCGATTAGGATCGATCAAATAGGTTGTGAACTTTAATTTTAGTATATTTTAATTCATACTAACACTTCCAATTTTAATTTAAAAAATAATAAAATATCGAAATAAATGTAATAAAGCTATTAGAATATGTACAGAGCAGTTGATTCTGAATTTTTAACTTATTTTAAAATATATTTACCAATATTATTTTATTTAGTATAAAAGATTAAATACATTATTTTGAAAAAAATTGTAAGTCAACTATATGATATAATTAAAAATCTGTTAATAAAAAATGTTATTACATTATTTTTATCATATACTCCCTCCGTCCATGTAAGATGTTCTCAATTTGATTTTTCACGGTTTTTTAGGAGAGTTGAAAAAAGGTGAAATTTTACCAAAATACCCTTAATGAAAATGGGTGGGGTGTATTAAATAAAGTGGAAAAGGTGTAATAAATAAAGTAAGTGGGGGTAGTTGTGGTATTTTAATTATAAAAAAAGGTAATGAGAAGATCTATGTGGGACAAATAAAAAGGGCAAATGGGAAGATCTATGGGGGACGGAGGGAGTATATATAATATTTCATACTTCGTATTAAAGTATAGGATTTTCAAGAATATTTATATTAGCAAGTCGATCACGTTGAATTTAAACCATTTTCTGTGGGTCATTTTGGATTCAGCCATGCCATATTCACGTTCGATCAACAAAATCTTTGTTCAAAACAAAATATTTTGGAGTTGAGTCTTGGGTCAAGTACAGATCAGGTCAACTTCTAATAGGTCTTCAAGTACGCATTAATGCATAGTGGACAACAACGAAGGTAAAATTGAAAAATGGAAAAAAAATAATTGAATTAATAGTTCATGCATAGTAAATGATATAAAAAGCCTTTAAAAATTAGTGAGTGAAAAGAAAGTACAAAATAGTACGGAGTATGAAGGATGCTATAGACTAGTTAACGGAAGGCAAGGAGACAGGACCATACTGTAATTTTTGAAACTTTAAGTATTAATGGGTTACTAATCCACGTGGTAATCAAGTTAGTATCAAAATCACATGTCAAGTTTTGAGCGGAAGGGCATCTACGCCCATAAATTTATATGGGCACCAATAGAACAATACTGACAATATAACAATAAAATCTAACCTTAGACAGCCTACATATAATTGATTCACACACTTGGAGGCGAACTTAGGGCGGGACTGAGGTGGGGGTTTATGGGTGGATTAGGGGGTAGGAACCATCAATTTTTCGAACAGAACACCAAAGATGTTTTAAAAATACAGTGGCACCACTAGTAACATTGTTAGCCAGTGTCAACGAAACCGTGCCCCTAAATTAAACATACAATTTGATCACCTTGCAATGAAAGTTGTAGATTTTAGTTGCAGGAGAATTGGATTGGTGATTAAAATGAGGAGCAGACCCATAAGGATGGGTGCTTAACCAAGAAACAGGAAGGGACATTTGACCTTTACGACTGCTTTCATGAGGTGTTGACTGATATAATCGAATCCGAGTCATCGCCACACATTTTAGAATTTCCTTCACCACCTTGCCATCTTTGAAGCATTTCAGAAAAGGCTCATGCGGAGCTCAATGCTGTCATAGCTCATATCTTCTTCAGCTACAAAAAACCTCCATTGTTCGACAAGTGAACTGAGGACGGTAACAACATGTCCCCTTTCGGGTCTCTTGACGGGCTCCCTTGCAGTACAGTGATCTGCCAGCTCAGCCACTTTAAAGATACTCTTTTGGTTTTCACCCTCCTCCAGATCAAGGTTTTAGTCGATAGTCATTTAGATGTTTTGTGTGTCGACAAACACCCTTTGAAACCAACTCACGGGAAAATAACTATCCTCTGACTTTGTTTCGTCTAGAGCTTCTCTTCCCGTGATCAATTCCATTAATATTACCCCAAATGCATATATATCAACTTTCGTGGTGACTCTTCCTGTGGCTGAAAAAAATAAGAGGAAAGTATAGTTTCGAGTTTTAAGAGTGAGTCAGGTAGCTCATATAAACGATACTTCCTCCGTCCACAAATAAACTTCCCACTTTCCTTTTTTATCCATCCACAAATAAACTTCCCATTTCCTCTTTTAGCAAAAAAAAACCCCAAAACGGTCCATTTCCTTTCTTCTTCGTTCATCTAATCTTCTCTCTTCCACTTTACTTTTTCTTCATCTTTTTCTCCTAACTCACCTTCAAATCTTCTTCTACACCTCACCTTCTTCTTCTTCTTTCTCAAATCCCGCATACTTCAATATTTTTTCAACCCCCCACCAAATTCAACTCTTTTTCTTTTTCAAATATTCAACCTTTGAGCTGGATAGAAGGGCAGATCTAAATAGAAGGGCAGATCCTTCAAATCCAAATGGATCTCCGCCGCCGGCTTCCCCTTTGTTTCTGATTTCTATCTTCAATTTTTGGATCTATTTTTTTCTTTATGCAAAACGAATGGGGAGATCAAGATGGAGGGTCAAAAGTTGGCGTTCGATCCGCAGAGGAAGAAGACTTAGGCAAGGTCTTAACAATCCATTTATGGGGTTGCCGATACAGTGTTAGGCTGAAGAACAACGAACATGGATTTGGGTTGGGAGGTCAGAATTTGAGTGTTGCCAATGTTGAGGCGGGGAGATTTGGGTTGGTGCTATTAGCTATTTCATATGTTGACGGAGGACTCAGGAATGCTCGAAGGCTGGCGGAGGAGAAAGGAGGGGTACTTTAGGAAAATCAACCATATTTTTGCTTTATCTTAGATTGCGTGCCGGGTCAAACCAGGAAGTTTAATTTTGGGCGGAGGGAGTATTATATTATGCAAAAGGATAAGTGAATGCAAAGTTGAGGCACCTAGGAGCAACAATATTACTGAAAAACATAATGTGTTTGTCAAATGTTCTTTTCAGAAACCAATTTCGTTATTATACACTTCGTGTTTAACCCAACCAAATAGTGCATATTTAGTTACTTTAGCAAAATTTTACACAACACTAAACATTTATTTTTTGTACTCTATCAAATTCTCCAAATGAAATAGTAGTATGCTTTCAACAATAAAAAATGCATTTTGAAATGTAATTAATGTTAATAAATAAAAGGGAATAATAACAAAAGAGATGAGGGTGTAACTTACAAAATTCATTTCACCTTACTGCTTTGTAATTAATTATTTGGCACAAACATAATTGATATGATTTTCTCGAGGAAAGCCAGAAATGTTAATACAACTAAACAGACTAAAAATTACCGACTCTTTTATGTGTGTGTGTGTATATATTCGACATCATATTTGATATTTCAGTTCATAATCTTCTAAAAACTAACATATTCGATATCATATTTCATTTATTCAAAAAAGCAAAAAATAACTAGCAAATTATTCTTTGAACAACACAATTGGCTTGAATTGGTTGGTTTGAGATGAACTAGTTTTAATAAACTTTAAGAGAAATGATTTGAATATAGAGCACATAAATACTTACTCGCATTTTATGGTGGAAGATACCCAAATGATTCATCCAACTTTGTTGTCAGTGAGAGGCCTTTAACATATAAATGTATTCCCTAAAGAACTTTAAGTCAGCATCTATTCAAATGGCGGGAGAATGGATTACAACCTCTGATCTGGAGATATTGTAATCCATTCTCCCGCCATTTGAAGAGATGTTGACTTAAAGTTCTTTGGAGAATACATTTATACACTAAAGACCTCTCACTGACAACACAATTGGATGGAACATTTGGGTATCTTCCACCAGAATATGCGAGTAAGTATTTATGTGCTCTATGTTAAAATCATTTCTCTTAAAGTTTATTAAAACTAGTTCATCTCAAACCAACCAATTCAAGCCAATTGTGTTGTTCAAAGACCAATTTGCTAGTTATTTTTTCTTTTTGCTTTTTAATGAATAAATGAAATATGATATCGAATATGTTAGTTTTTAGAAGATTATGAACTGAAATATCGAATATGATGTCGAATATATATATATAGACACGCACACACACACGCATAAAAGAGTCGGTAATTTGGTCTGTTTAGTTGTATTAACATTTTTGGCTTTCCTCGAGAAAATCATATCAATTATGTTTGTGCCAAATAATTAATTACAAAGCAATAAGGTGAAATGTGTTTTGTGAGTTATACCATCATCTTTTTTTTGTTATTATTCCCTTTTATTAACATTAATTACAATTCAAAATGTATTTTTTTTATTATTGAAAGCATACAAATATTTCATTTGGAGAATTTGATAGAGTACAAAAATGAATGTATAGTTATGTGTAAAATTTTGCTAAAATGACCAAATATGCACTATTTGGTTGGATTAAACAGGAAGTGTATAATAGCAAAATTGGTTTCTGAAAAGAATATTTGACAAACACATTATGTTCTTCAGTAATATTGTTGCTCTTAGATTTCTCAATTTAGCATTCACTTATTCTTTTGCATAATATAATATCGTTTATACGAGCTATCTGACTCACACTCTTAAAACCCGAAACTTTACTTTCTCTTATTTTTCTCAGCCACAAGAAGAGTCACCACGAAAGTCGACACATATGTATTTGGAGTAATACTAATGAAATTGATCACGGGAAGAGAAGCTCTAGACGAAACAAACTCGGAGGATAGTTATTATCTCGTGAGTTGGTTTCAGAGGGTGCTTGTCGACACACAAAACATCCAAATGGCTATAGAACAAAACCTTGATCTGGAGGAGGGTGAAAACCACGAGAGCATCTTTAAAGTGGCTGAGCTGGCGGATCACTGTACTGCAAGGGAGCCCGTCAAGAGACCCGAAATGGGACATGTTGTTACCGTCCTCAGTTCACTTGTCGAACAATGGAGGCCTTTTATAGCTGAAGATGATAAGAGCTATGACGGCATTGAGCTCCGCATGAACCTTTCTGAAATGCTTCAAAGATGGCAAGGTGATGAAGGAACTTCCAGAATGTGTGGCGATGACTCGGATTTGATTATATCAGTCAACACCTCATGAAAGCAGTCGTATAGGTCAAATGCCCCTTCGAGTTTCTTGGTTAAGCATTCATCCTTATGAGTCTGCTCCTCTTTTTATTCATCAATCCAATTCTGCTGCAACTAAAATCTACAACTTTCATTGCAAGGTGATCGAATTATATGTTTTATTAAGGGGCACAGTTCTGTTGACACTGGCAAACAATATACAATATTACTAGAAGTGCCACTGTATTTTTAAAGCATCTTCGGTGTTCTGTTCGAAAATTTGAAGGTTCCAATCCCCCTAATCCACCCATAAACACCCCCCGTCCCACCCTAAGTCCGCCTCCAAGTGTGTGAACCAATTATATGTAGACTGTTTAAAGTTAGATTCTATTATCATATGGTTTGTTATTTGAAGTTTTTGTTTTGGCTGCCAAGTTTTTTAAAGAATTATCAGTATTGTATTATTGATTTTTCTATGGTGGCCATACAAATTTATGGGCGTAGATGCCCTTACGCTCAAAACTTGACATGTGATTTTGATATTAACCCGATTACCGCATGGAGTAGTAACCCATTAATACTTAAAGATTCAAAAAATTCAGCATAAAATTACTTACAGCTGACGCAAGTTTTGTCGAAATAACTCTCAGGCCACTCTATTTTCAAGAAGACAGCTGAGGTCCTTATGTTTTGTTGTAATGACTGGGAGGGGACATTTCATCCAATATGTCATCAAATGATTAACTCACCAAAATTATGAAGGGACAGAAGCATTAGCCGTTCCGATGCATTTGATGGATTTAGTTCAGCTCTTCCTTGTCTTTCTTCTTCATCTTCTTCAAAACATATTGAGCATCGCTCAAGCAGTGGTACATGAGTCAAATCCAATTTTATCTACAAAATCACACAGACATATATATGTGTGTGTGAGTAAATCTGCAAAATTTCTTCTGGAATGGTTTTGAATCCATCAAATTAATTTCTGAGTAGTAAATAAAATTGATATAGAAAGAAGAAGAAGAAGATGCAAAAGCTCCGGTGGCAAATTTCGTTAAACTTACTTCCACCTTCTTCATCGATCTTCCTCGTACTGTCTTTTGCAAGGGATCTTCAATTCCTCAACTCTTCATGGCTCTATAAGATGGGAATATTGTAGGCAATAAGAAGATCGGACGTTTTGGGGGGAAGCGGAAGAACAAATATGAGGTTTTGACGGCATGTGAAGAGTAGATTTGAGGTTTTGACGGTGTTGGAGCTCGGAAGAGCAAATTTGACGGCGGCAGAAGAGTAGATTTAGCGATGACTTGGTGGCAATGAAAGCACGAGGTCGGTGGCGGAGGGGCATAGTATCGGAAGAGAGAAAAAATCGAAAGTGAAGAAGAAATTTATCAGGAGAGGAAAAAGAATAGTGGGCATATAGGGTGATAAGAGAAAAAAGGGTAGATCTACTGGAAAAGGAAGAAGAGAGAGATGATAATTGAAAGAGGAAAAATGCTAGGGTGGAGAAATGAAAATAAAATAAAATTATATAGTGGAGAAATGAGTGGTGGACAAATGGGGTACACCAAATTGGTGTATCCTTAGCATTCCTCTTGAAAGAGAAATGTGGTGGTTGTGGTGGAGAAGGAGATAGACATTTACCAATATCAGTCCAAATTACTGTGTCAATCAATATTTAATGGGCCAGGGGACACGTGAAGATGTTTTCTCTCTTCATTTGCAAATGCTCTACACGGTCCTTTCATTGCAGGAGAAATTGGAGGAATATAAGAGCGGACTCTTCTCTAATTTATACAGAGATGAGAACGATTTTTTAAATATTTATTAGTTTAGATGAGAACGATTTTTTTAGTTTACGATGGGATTAGATTGACATAAAATAATCACTGTATTCATAAATAGTAATTTGTTTACATAATACATAAATTTATCATTTATGGCAAGTTTGTATATTTTATAATTAAAATGTTTATGAATATATCATTTCTTGAACAATATACATACAACATTGAGTTATACGTAAAAAAAACACCAATGTCATTATTATTATAAGGGTTAATAGCATGGTCACCCCCTGTGATTTACAAAAAGGGCGTCAAAACCCTCCCTGTGGTTTCTAAATAAAGCACACATGCCTCCCTTACCTATTTTTAAAGCAAAAATGACATTTATGCCCTTTGTTTTCCCCGATATTGAATTTTTCCGATTTTAATTTCCTTTATTATACAAATATATAAAATAAAATATATGCTTCTCATCTCAAATTATAATTTTTCATAATGTACTTTTGAAAACAAAATATTTTTTGGAGAATGTTACAAAAAAATGAAAAATAAAATATTATGTACAAAGTAAAAACTAATAACAGTTAAAAAAATTAATGAAAAGAAATAAAAATATAAAAAATAGTCTTTTTCTTTAACTCCTTAATTTAAAAAAGAAATATGAAGAACAGAAAGATGAAATAAAATATGGAGTTACATAATGTTTTACATTTTACGTAAAACGAAACAAAAATTTAAGTTTTTTACATTCATTTTATTTTTAGATTTGTATAAAAATAAAAAACAAAACTTACACATTTTGAAACAAAATTTTAAGTTTTTTAAATTTATTTTATTTAAAAATTTGTGGAATTATATACCTCAATCTCTTTACGAAGAGTGCCCCTTTGCTAATCTCACAAAAAATGGTTGAAAGTGATAATTTTATTGTTCTTGTTTATTGGGATTCAAAAAATGGTTGAAAGTGATAATTTTATTGTTCTTGTTTATTGGGATTTTGAAAGTAGTATTGTTGCCAATGTAGTTCAATTTTCCTTGTTAATGGAAACTGAGCCGTCCCCACAAAATGAAAAAATAAATTTGGTCCGGTCCTAAATTTACATTTTATGCCCTATTTTATTTTTTTAGAATACTTTTCCTTTAAAATTATTAACAAATTTAAAAATATATGCGGTTGGCCACTTTGCACACCTTTTGAGCCACCCACGAATGGAAAAGAGGGATTTTTTTCTTCCCGCCACATATCTCCTACCAAGAAGTTAAAGAAGCATTTCTGAGTGTCCTAGATACGAGTCTAGCGTGTATGTGGCCTCTCGTCCCTTGCTTATTGCTGACGAATGTTCGTTTAAAGGTTTTATTAGAATGATCTCTAAAGAGTATGACCAAATCGAGGTATACGCGGAGGCCACACAAGAAAACGATGAAGAAGAGGAAGATGAAAATGAACAAGAATAAGAAGATTCGCGTCACTACAAGAGTGACAAATCTCGTTTACTATAATGAAGCGGGGCCCTCACACACGACACCTCAAGTGGATTTTGAGAGTGGCCTGGATGACCTTACATATAGAGGAGTCCTTGTGGAAGAGGAAGAGGACACCACCTCTAATGATGGCTCGGTGGTTTCTTGCGAACTCTCCACCATGACCCCGCACCTAGAAGACATACAGAAGTACGGTTCCTAGTTGGTCCACAAAGAGAGTACTACACATGCAACTATAGGTCGTTTTACATATTTAGTCCTTACATATCAAATATTACTAATTTAGTTCCCAATTATTATATCATTTTTCACGAATGGTCCTTTGTTAATGTTTTTGTTAAGAACGTGGATAAAATTATATATTCATACTTCTCCTCTCCTCAATGAAGTTTTCTCCCTCCTCTCGTACTCTTTCTTAAACTCGTCGCTAAGTTTGAAGCTCTAAACCCAAAATTGAAATGATCATTACTTTCTCAATTATTGGTCTTCCTGGTGAAACTTAAAATAAATCAAAACCAATAAACTTTATAGATTAGTTTTATCGGTTAGTCTCAAGAAATTGTAAAGAAAACAAGCATTAAAATTCATTCATGAAGGTTACTGGTTTCGAATATGAGTTCAACCAGTTAGACAAACAATTGAGAGAAGAGTGATGATTTCGATTTTGGGTTCAAAGCTTCAAACTCAGCAACGAGTTTGAGAAATGTGTGCGAGGGGAGGGAAGAAGCTTAATTGAGGAGAGAAAGGAGTGTGAAATTACAATTTTATCCACGTTCTTAACGGAAATGTTAACAAAGGACCATTCATGGAGATGAATATAATAATTATGGACTAAATTAATAATATTTGATTTGTAGGGACTAAATATGTAAAACGACATATAATTGTGAACCTTTTATAGAATTTACTCCTATTTATTTGTTTACTTTACAAAAAAAAGTTTACTCTGTTCTTGTTTACTTCAAGAAAAAAGATCCAATCTTGTGATTAACTTTTTTTTAATAAAAACAAAATCCAACTCTAATGCTTGGTGCCCCTAGTGGCGGTTCAAAATAATCCTTTGTAAGTACTCCATCCGTCCCGAAATACAATATAATATTCCCTCACATTTTTGTCCCAAAAAGAATTACAAAGTAAATAACTTTACTAGGAATTGACTCTTGTACCCTCCCACTCCTACACTATTCACACACTATTCATCCATGTGAGTGGGAAGGATGGGGGATTTGGGAGTAATTTGGGGAAAAAAAATTTAATTTGACTCTTCCTTAATTTCAACAAAAAGGAAATATTGTAATCTAAAATGGGACGTAGGGAGTATATAAAATAAAATATGCTATGGTAGTACTTCAAATATACACCACCTCCTTCCTTACCTGGCAGGATAAAGATTGGGTTGGTTGCGTTGGGCGCGAACAGTTATCTCAGATTCTCGGTTATCCCATGGAGGGTTTCACGCACAACGCATCCTCCCAGTCTCCCACTATTTCAAGCACATCACTTTCTAGAAACTGTTTATGTATAATTTGAAGAAGAGGGAGGGGGCTGAGCATTAATCTGATTGAAACGAGAAGACTATAAAATTTGATTGAAGAAGAGGGAGGCGGAATCACGATCTCACCACGTCAAAGGAGTATATTCCTAATTGTTTCCGTTTTTGTTCCTCCTACACGCTCTCTGCTTGCAACTCGCCGGAATCCATGGCAGGGGGCTAGAATTTGAAACCCTAACCCCGACATCAACGATCTCTCCTCTCCGACCGTCTGCTTTCCAATTCTACTTCCATTCGCCCGTACAAGAAGAGACGAAGGACGAAGGTGCTCATCATCTTACGCCGCGTTTACCCAGCGACAAATATGCATATGCAAATTTCAACATCTATTTGTTCAATTTTTGGTAATGCTTCTTTAGTTCCTCTCTAAAGTAGTCAAGAACAAGAGCTGTTGATGTCATGGCTTTGTTCATTTTACATCTTGGCTACAAACATTTTTCTACATTGTAAACATCATGGTATTTATGTTAAACAATTTCTTTCCTTGGATTTTAAACTGAAAGAATGCTTCAATTAGTTAAAAAAACATATACTTTCAAATTCTAACCTCTAGAAGCAATCAATCTTTCTCTTAATTCTTTCATTTTTGCCACTTGAATAAGGGGATGTTTAGAAGTTCACAGGATTGGTATGTCATTGCATAGGACCACAATGCTGAAATTGAGCTAGAGAGAGCCAAATTGGGAGAGATTTTCTTCCAGGACAATACTCTCCACTAATTTGAACTTGCGTCATCTCCTCCAATGTTGCTTTTTGTGGTAATTTTTCTTACTCTTGAATTCATTTTTTTGAATTGATCTATTTTTAAATATGTGCTTCTCAAACAACCTACAGAGTATACTGTTGAATTCATTTTTTATTCCAAATTCAATGGAACTATTATGTGATTTTTAATATTCTGTGTAAGTATAATTGCTTCTCCTTCATTTTTAAAGAAGCTCCCAACAAATCTGTTCAGAGAAGATATAATTTTAAGCTTTATATCATTTTAAGTAATTTCTCAAATTGCTTGGATACAGCTCTAAAGAACCCTTTAATGAATTTCTTTATCTTAAAAGTGATCCTGATGCTATTCCCATTAATAAGAATTAGTAAAAGGGATATACATCTGCTTCAACTAGAGACACATCAATGAAACTATTGTTAATTTTTACTATATGTAAAAGGAAGAGAAGTATGGCAAAGATTTTCCAGTTCACATTAAGGAACAAAACTTATTTATTACAGTTACAGAACATTCACACTAGCTGAAGTATTAAAGGTTTTCAAGAAAGTACTAAAAGTTACTAACTAATGCAATACCTTTCTCAGAAGCTTTAGCAAATAGCAAGTCTGCAAATGTAAGCATTACAGAAACCAAATCCAATCGCCTGCCTCAATGTGGTGTCATTGCACTCTCCTTTGATCCTCAATAGCGACACCATTTAGGTAAACAAATCTGTAGTTCAATACTGTTAGTGATGTAAACCCTGTAAATTGTTCGTACTTTGGTGTTTCTCTTGATTCTTTGTGCACATATTCGGAAGAGGTTTTTAGGTACAATGATTTTTGAAATGAGAAGGTAGGAATATTTTAAGTGCTTTTAGGTTGGTGAAATCATGGGCAAGTTTGAGAAGACATCTACCTTAAACATAACATACTTTATTTATGTCTCCTGGCCTTGATTTAAATTTTATTTTGTGAAGCATTTTTAAAATTTTTTAGGGTTGGAATAGTGACTTAGAACTGTTTATAGATCTAATTTAGATGCAGTATTTTTAGATTAGTGTGGCATTGATTGTAACAAGTTACCATTTGTAACATGCTCCATTCATTAGATGTAGTAAAGTAGTGAGCTAGAAATGCTACTGTTTTCAATAGGCTCCAGTTTTTAGAAGCAATATTTTTTCAATTAGTTAGGCATTGATTGATACATACATTGTCCTCCTTTGCACATCCTTATTCATGTGCCTCTTATTATTTGAAAGATTTAGCCCTTTTTTGCTCTAAAAGAGGGAGTGAGTGCCAAAAAAAACTAATCATAATATAATATTTTCTCACATACAAGAAGCCAACAACTTTTTCTTAAGTACTTTTGTTTACAGGTTTTCTTACAAGATACTACGTTTATAAGTATTGCTGCAAAAGATCAAAGCTTATTTTTCTTCATTCTCTCTTTGGGAACAAGAAAGACAGAGACGTTTCTTAAACAGTCCCTATCGCATGTTGGCATGCTACTTAAAAAAGTCTTTAGCCATTGCCATTGCCAACTGTGCATGGCTATCTCAATGTGTGACGGATCAACAATGATTGTAGATCTTCACTTGCGATGAAGAAAACAATGGGTACTTAGATCACACTTGAAATGTTGTACATAAAGAAATTTCTAGAATTTACTTTTTTTCAACTTTTTTTATCATGCATGGTTGATTGATGAAAATTAGTACAAACATTAGTATTATCCAAATCCTTAACTATTGTGTGTCAAGCGGAGTAGAGTTACTTATCTATAAATTAGTAATGTCGTATTATTGTATTGTACTCCGTACATAACTTATTAGTCTGTATTATTATTATTATTATTATTTTTTGGAGGTCTGATAAGTCCATATAAGCCGTCTTATTCATTAACAAAATATTATTATTGTTGTTGCATTATTATAATAATATTCTTACCGTGCATCGCACGGGTTGAAATTTAGTTACTAATCAACGGCCCAATTTTACTTATGAAAAACTGCACAAATCCTGACCACAAATCATAATCAAAGGCCCAATCTCAATTTTGTAAAAAATAGACTCATCTAAACCATTGATTTCAGACCCCAAAACATAGAGCAATGTTAGGGGTACACCCCATTTGTCCCTCATCCCCTATTCCACTATACATTTTTATCTATCTTTTATTTATTTAATTTTTTTAAAAATTGTTGGTTGGAAGGTGGATAAATGCGGTACGTACACTACAACTACATTTTTTCCAAAACATATCACGATTCATAACCGCACTTCCACACTCAAACTCCTCCTGCGAAAAACTCCCCTGCGAACCTCCATCCCACTTCCCTCCGTCGATCTTCCATTGATCTATCGGAGCCAACGCTTACGAGGAGTCGAGGATTGCTTAATTAGTCGCTCTTTTCATCTGGATAAGTAATCGCTAGCAGAGGAGGAGGTAAAACTGAGGAAAGCTTCAGAGGAAAGCCTCCCGGCGACCACCCAACCGGAAGCCATGAACAAAGATTCGCTTGGGTAAATTGACTGTCTTAGGTTCGTTTTTCTGAATCCGTGTTTCATAGCCTCGACTTCAAACCCTTATGCTTTTGGAAGCTATTAATGTTGTGACATAGCAATTCATAGAACTATTGCTGCCTCTGGTGCATTTTTTTTTGTTATTTTTTTCTTATATGTCAAACCTTAATGCTCAACCCAACTACCCACCAAACGCTCATGAACATTCAAAGAAAAATAAAAAGTTACATTTCGTAGAATTCTAAATCATTCCTTTCCATATTTCTCAACTTTTTTCACACTCAGTAAGATTTGATTTTTCCAATATGGGTGCAGATTTTTCTGACTTCATTGCCAAGAAGGTATGCCCTCCAAGTGTTCGACAATTTGTCCCAATGCTAAATCCCTAGAAATATAATTTGGTGTTGTGCTATGACTGTTACAAATTTAAGAGTCCAACGAGTAGCCCAGTATTACTGAATTTATAACCTCTGCTTCAAGTTTGCCCTTACTAAAAAGATTTATACAAGTGTTCCATATTAATTGATTCATTGTAACATTGTTTAGGAGTGGGTGTCTTGCATCATATTTGTTTATATTACCTTTTGAGATTACTATCGTGTTAAGAATTTATTTATTTATTTATTTATTTATTTATTTATTTATTGTGTGTATAGGTTACTCAGTTGTCTCCTTCAGTGTTTGCCTATCATTCTGGATTCAACAGTGGGTTCAATTGTGCCGAGGCTGTAAATGTTGCCCCTGTGGATTGGTTAGATCAAGGGCAAACAACAGTTGAGCTCTACAGTAAACAATATCGCAGAACTTCACTGTTGCATGATAAGTTGCTTTTGGGTGCCGCAAGAAAAGCTGTCAGGGCACTATCGGAGCTTTTTTTCTTGAGGAAGAAAACCCAAAAAACTTGAGATGGAAGAGTGTTTGTGGGCGGAGTGGAATACTAGCAGAAGCAATCAAGGTAACAAACTTTGGATGCTTAACTATGTGTTTTTAAGCATTTAATGTTAGAGCAGTATGTTTGGTTCAAGGAATTTGTAAATGAAAAAGAAAGAAAAAGATATGGAAAACAAGTTTTTAAAAAGAAAATGAAATTAGAAAATAAACTAAGATGAAGGAAAACAACTTTTCTTCCATTTTGGTGAGGAAAAGGAGCAAACCCCATTTTTTTTCCTTCCTTTCGAATTCCACAAACCAAACATAGCCTAGGTGTCTCACGAGATTTAGACAGTGTAATGATTTTCTGAACTATATTTCTGGACTTTGCAGAAAAGGGTTCAATTAGAAGAGGAAAGAATAAAGCAGTTGTCTCCTCTTGTGTCTCTTCAATACATGGACACGGAGTAAGACCTAAAGGATGAGAGAGAGTGTTTTGAGTGCTTCTATGACTTGCATCTATCTGCTGCTACTTGCAAATCGTTTTTCTTCTATACACCATCAATGACTTCAAGAAACTGGTCAAAGCTTTCGAAGGAAACACGGACACAATAAAAATGTGGGCTTTCAAGCATTCGTGTGCCCTGCCAGATGAAGCAGCAAATGAGGCGGTTAAATCTAAAACCCGTTCTTTGGAGTGTGGAGCATTCTTTAAATGGATTGAGGTTATTTGGGTGTGATATCTCCGCAAGCCTTCCGTTTGATGGAAAACTTAGAAAACGAGTTGCGGATAGTTCAATAGGAAGGAATTCAAATGATTCAAGCGTTCATGTTGACCCTTTCTACTATGGGTCCATTAAATCTGGGATGCTATGGTGTAATACGTGGGCCATATTCCCTAAGGATATGTCAAACCAAAGTGGATTTTGTACTTGGCAGACTGTATTCTTACATTTTCGATCTGACTTTCATCAATTTTGATTCCAGGATATAAAAGTCGTTCTTGATTTTGTAATGTGCTATATCCAAGAAACTATAGTAGCTATATATGTGAGATCTGTGATGGTGGACTGCTTGGACTTTTATTTAAGGTAATCCCATTGCACCTTACTATTAACATATGGACTAAAGAAGGAATGGGATGTGGTAAGGTGTTGATGTGTGACCTCAACGGTAACATAAGGTGTGTGTTACATTATAATCTTATGTCCCTACGCTTCCTCGGAACCTTGCTAAGCGGGATGCTTTGTGCAATCATTTATTCTTGGTGTTTTAATTTCTTAGTCACAACAAAACTACAGTACATATTTTTCACACCTGTTGCAGGATTAGTAATTGTAGAAAAGTTTTATAGTTTACATTTGAACAACAAAAAATACATTGTAGTTTTTTGGAGTACATGTATAACTTGATTTTGGTACTGTAGTTTTTTTGTGACTTAGAAATTATCATAATTTGACCTTGCAATATTTAAAAATATATGGAAAAATTAATATTGAATGGTTGTATTTTGTATAAAAAAGGATATGATATTTTTCACGTTACTTTGTAATATAAGACAATGAATATTATGAATATCTTTATTAGATCATGAATGTTTTTTAAATATCTCAAATCACCTTTATGATGTCCATATATTTTAAGATTTGAGCAGAGTAAGTCAAAATTTTTATTTCTAAAATTTAAAATTGTGTTACAAGATATTACAGAGTAAAAATAATTTGTAAAAAAATTTTTTTATGTGTATGTTAAAATATATCTTGGACTTACAATCACAAATTTCAAATTCTGTTTAAGTTGGTTCCTTAACATATGTTATTATCTCTGTATTTCAAATTCTGTTTAAGTTGGTTCCTTAACATATGTTGTTATCTCTGTATTTCAAGTTTTGTTTATGTTGGTTCGTTAGCATATGTTATAACAGTCCACTTTTAATTTAGATTAATTGATCTGATGGTCCAATTTTGAAAGGAATTTAGTTGTCATTTATTATCCTAATTTCTTGCCCAAATGTCTCAACCGACCCACGATCCGCAGGACTAGGGCTTTTGGGAGGTTAGGCCGACGCCTTTTCAAATGGAAAATTCTCTTTTGCTTCCAAGCCTGATTTCGGATTGACTTTTTTTTTGAAAAGTCATTGCGTGCAAGGCCACTTTTAATTTAACAGATTCAGGATAATAAGGGGCAAATATCCTTTTCATCTTAAAGTGAATAGTATTCAAACCTATTGATAGTATGGACCCGATTTTGAAACAGTTGTATGTTGATTTCAGGGGAAGTGTGCTAAAGTATCAGCTTTGGGGAATTTTCAGCAGCCACTTAGAGCTCTATTGCTATTGGTCAAGTATCCAGTAGGGGCAACGTATCTGGTGAATCATTCTTGGTAGATACTAAAAAATTTGTATCTGAATGGGATAGTTATCGAGATGAGCAGCATTTTGGGGCCTTTCTTTCATGTCAGTGCTTTGCCGGATAATACTTTATTTAAGCTTAAGTTTGTTGTTCTTACTTTTTTTCTCCTGATTCACTCTTAGAATTGCATATTGGTTGGTTTTTGTTTGTGAGCACAGAGAGCTTATCAAGAAAGCAAATTGATATGGCTTTGATGTTGGCATTGGGAATCATCAGCTTTCCCATCTCCATCTTATAAACTCCGGTAATCCCTTCTAACATCTTTGTAGCTAACTGTATATGAAAGAATGTAGATACTTTTATCTCATTCTAAAACCTTTTGTGTTGTAAATGTGATATGTGACAATATTATAATTTGTTTTTATATGAATCAGTGTATGGGTATGGAGAATTGGTTTAGAGAATCGCGTTAAGTAATTAAAGAATCTGCGTGCAAGGAAGCCAGGGGATGCCGACTAAATGGCCTCTCACTTGCTTCATGGGCACCAAAGCCCCTCGGGTAAGAAATCAGCTCATTCGCTTTTTTCTACTTCATCCTGGGAGATTAGGCATGTTTGAGTTGTGCATTGTATGTGCGGGTATGGTAGGGTAGTGTGCCAACCATCACCATTTCTCTGCTGATAACCATGTTAACTACCTTCCCCTCTAACGTAAAATTTTCCAATTTCAATACTTCAACTATCTAATTTTTTGCCATCAAAATTCACACCCAAATTCAGTCTTTCAAAATTATGAGTTTTGTTTTACTCCATACTTCAGTTTTTCCAATTTCAATACTTAAACTATCTTATTATTATTATTACTTTTATTATTATTATTATTATTATTATTATTATTATTATTATTATTATTATTATGAATTTGAACAAAGTGACACTGGCACTTCACGTAACAAATAGTAGTGTTAGATGAGAATTATATGTCAAAAGAGTAATACACAAACTTTCCTTTTGTTTTCTTTAGCCTTTTCTATGTTTTAAGTTACCCATAATTACTTTAATCTTTTGATAATGCAACAGGTCCTATTTCCTATTGGAAGAAAATACTTGGCCACACGCCTGAAGTGGGTTTTCTCTTCTGAATTATGCTTATGCCTTTTGAAGCAAATATGAATCCTTTCTAGAGTTATTTTTATGTTTTAACATTTTCCAGCTACTCAAAAGAGTGTGGATGGTCTATCCATGAAAGACAGGAGAAGTGCAAGGGCTATATGATTGAATATCATCCCAAACAACTGGAGCAAACAAGCTATCTTACAAGTCAATTGAATGTTTGCAAGGGTTTAAAGTAATGCATAATTAGTGAGATGGTGGCTGAATTGATTTTGGTGCTACTTTTCAAACATGATTACCTTAGCTAAAGAATGTAAGTATTATTTAAGAAAATGTAGTTTTGTACTTAATTCTTCCTCTTTATTCTTGATATGCCCTTATATTCGTAGTTTTAATTTGTTGATTTGTTAATTGCCAGGCTTGGCATAGGTATGAAGTCTCACACTCAGTGTTTGGCTTAGGTTTAGTATTCATGCTTGAATCCTTTTCATGTGATTGTTTATTATCTTACTAAGATCAGTCCCTTCTTCGTTTACTTCATGATAGAAGTTTGGGCTTTTGACCTTAGGTCAATTTTTGAAAATAGATTCTTAAAATTAAATTGTACCCTAATTATCTTTGTCTCAAATCATATGTAGAGCATATTTTTTTGACTCATACTAACTATTACTCCCTCCATTCAATTTAAGTTGCTTGGTCATTATTTGGGTAAATTTTAGCAATGGTACATGAATTTTCACTAGAATTTTGAAGTAGTACCTAAACTTTAAATCCTTTCACAAAAATACTTGAACTTACATAATCCTTTCATTAAAAGTCCATTTATCCGTTTCCAGGTTAACTTCAGGTCATTTGGGTTAAATTAAAATTTTACATATTTTAAAAATTTTCAATTTGACCTCATTTCTTTTTTTCTTCTTCTTCCCCCTCCCACTCCCTTATTTTTATTCTTTTTCTACTACATCACATATAATTGGAGACAATGGGCTCTATCCCTTTGGCAAAGTTAAACCCGTCGGTCTTGACGAGCCAATTGCAGTAGACCTCGCCATCGCATTGGTGGTCCTTGGCATAAAGAACGACGACATTGTAAACTTGGAGCCCTAGCCAAAATGCACCAATACAGAGTCGTCCTCCACAAGTTGACCTGAAAGTCAAACGAACGAGAACTGTATTCCGAAAACTTCAACAGTCCTGGATTGCTGTCTTTGGATTTGCAGTGCACGAGCAATTCCTTTGGAGGTTGGACCGGATTGTGGGTCGGGATCGCATTCTGAATCACTACCACCTTTTCCTCGTTGGTGCTAATGGCCAGTCCGTGTTGCGCCATTATTGCACCACAGAGGAAGATGAGTTAGAAACTAGAGGTTGATGATGAATGGTGGAGGATGAGAGCTGGGTTTTGAACTCATCATCTTTAGAGCATGATCAATGACGAGGCAAAAATGGAATATCATCTCATATTACTTTTACCTATCACATTAAAGACAAAATTGGAATTGAACTACTCCCTCCCTTATAAAAGAAAAACACTTCCTCTTTCATTTTTTCACTTCCAATAAAACACTTCCACTTTCTATTAAAAAGCTACTTTTACCCTTACTTTTTCACACTTTATCTATCACATCATACTTTTTTCTCTAATAATATATTCATCGTATTTTACTTTTACCCATCACATCAAGGATAAAATTATTGGAAGTCAAATACAATTTAACAGTTCTTTATTTTTACACTTGGTCAAAATAAGAATTTTTTTTGTGAACGGAGGAAGTATAATTTAACACTTTCTTATTTTTATACTTGTCAAATAGAAAATCTTTTTGAGAACGGAGGAAGTACGAACATTAGTAAATCTCTGCAAATCCAGTTAAAGGGAAGCGGTATTCTATTACTACGTATTACGGAGTAAAAGGGAAAGAATAATCACATATTGAATGCATATTTTTTTGTTTACTTTTTAAAAAAGATTTACTCCTTACTCGGTCATTGTTTCCTTGAAATAAAAAAGATCCAACCTTGTGATTATTTTTTTGTATATAAAAATAAGATTTGAACTTCTAAGAAGCTGATTTCTTCACATAAATAATTTGATACTATCCGAGTCCTAAAAATCTTTTTTGTTTTGTTTTTCTTTTCAAACATCGATACACTTGATCACATACAAATAGTGATAAAAATATATTATTTATTGATAGTATAAATTTAATATAATTGGCCGAGTTCATCATAGAATATAGCTTTGATATATAAAATTTTTAATATCATTTATTTATTTAGGTTTTGTTTAATTTGTAGTCAAAAAGTGTTACTATCTGATTAAAAAAGTCAAAACAAGAAAAATCTTTTGACCTGAAGGGAGTAGTTGTTTATCATATATATGTTTAAACCATGTTACTTTTTATTTTATTTAAATTTTGATGTAAAACAATTTATATTAGATATTGATATAAACAATTTATTATTATTGTTGTTATTATATTTATTTTTTATATTTTATGTTTAAAATTATTTATTATTTTCAATTATTATTTGTTTATTTTTTATTTTTTTTATTAAATTATGTTACTACTTTAATTATTTATTGTTTAATACATAGTATTAATCTTTTTCTTTTTACTTACTATTTTTGAATCTTATTTTTTAATTTTTGTTTAATTATTCATTGATTTATTTGCGTACTGTTATTATTAAATATTTATTTATTAATTTATAATTATCATTAAAAATATTACTACTGTATTATTTATTTATTTATAATTATCATTTTTGTTAGTATTATTATTTATTTATTTTTTATTTAATAATCTATATTATCTTTTTATTAATTTTTTTAACATTTTATTTTTCGCAACATTATTATTTTTGCTAATGACAGAGAAATTGATAGAAAAATGAGAAAGAAGAGAGCGTGGATGGGACGTATACTGAATCCCTCCGATTTTGAAGGGAAAGAGAGGTAATTAATGCTAAAATTTTAGGTGAGGTCTACTCCATATTTTTAAACCAAACAAGGAGAAAGGATTCAATTTTCCTCCCTTCCCCTTCAAATAAGGATTATGGTATGTGTACCCCAAGATTTGTACCCCAATTTCTACCCCGCAGTTTTGCACCAACATTTTGTGTTGGTGTAAAACTAATTTTTGTTAAACGCAACAACATTTGTGTCCGTGTGAATTTTTATTAACGCATCAACACTTGTGTCGGT
Source organism: Cuscuta australis (assembly GCA_003260385.1). NCBI lineage: Eukaryota > Viridiplantae > Streptophyta > Magnoliopsida > Solanales > Convolvulaceae > Cuscuta > Cuscuta australis. The sequence continues at coordinate 1,093,913 of NQVE01000098.1, read as the reverse complement.
GTAAACCATCGAAATGTTTGTGCAAACCTGTGGTGTACAAATGAAGTATATTTGTTGGTGTAAGTGTAGCATGGTCTTTCAAATAAAGATCAGAGACCCTAAGAGACTTGTCTCTTTTTCGAATGCAATAGAAAAGACTAGTGAAAAAATCTAGCTCTCTATTTCTAATTTGAAAAGACATACCAAATTAAATTAAATTATTCCTACCATCTATTCCCTCCGTCCCTATGTATTTTTCTACTTTCATTTTTGCACATCATCCAATGCACTTCTTTAATATATTTTATTTTGTAATTTGTATATTAAAAAATTATAAAAATTATATATTAATAATCTATATGTTAAGACAAATCAAACAAGATCACACATGACTATATAATTAAGCATGCATATATACTAATCTCTGCGATTCCATTTATGGGAAGTGGGAGTACTATGGAGTAAAAGGTAATGAATAATTGAATGCATATTTATTTGTTTACTTCTTTAAAAAGATTTAGAGGTGTATTTAATTGAGATTTTGAAGAATTTTTTTGAATTCTAAAAATCAATGGGTATTCAATCAAGATTTTAAAAAATTATTTAAAATTTTAATGTATTCAATTAGGATTTAAAACTTTCTGTTTGAATATGATGGTATTAGAAAAGTCATGGATTTACAAAAAAAAATCTGCAAGTATGGATTTTGAGAGATTTTATAGTGTTATGTATAAATAAGAATCCGTGTAGAAATATCTCATCAAAGAATTTGAAAGTCTATGCCCCTCATGTTCCTCAACGGGTGTCTCCATATCTTCTTGATAATTCCGCCGCAGCAAAGCATCTCCCCAAAGTACCTGGCCGCCATTATCGTTCTTCTCATAATCCTCCTGTTTCCGTCCCAAGCTAGCCCCCGAGTCTCTGAAGAAGAAGATCTTCCCCCAGCTGTGGGAGCTCCTCCGCCTCTTCTTCATCGGCCTCCTCATCTGCTACGGCATCCTCTGCCTTTCAACCTTTTTGATTCCACGGCCGCAGCTCGCCGGAAGTCCGACCAGTATACTGTCAGCAGTCAGATTCCGGACCTTAAACCAATTGGTAGATGTGTGCAAGGGGAAGGCAATCAAGATTGGACAAACTATTTAAGCTTTATCAGTGAAAAACAAAGAAATCTAAGCTTGGCTATGGTGACTAGATATTATTCACTATTTGCGTAGATCCTAAACGCACCGTGTGAAGAGTTGGAGGGCCAGGAAGCAAGAGATGGACATATTATTAAAATCTGAACAAATCTATTAAAATCTATCCAAATTCATTTGGAATAAAAAAATTCATGAATTATAAATAATCAATGGATTTAAACAAATCTTTTAAAATCTCAATTGAATACACCCTCTTACTCCCTACCCGCTCATTGTTTACTTTACTTGAAAAAAAGATCCAACCTTGCGATTATTTTTTTGTATATAAAAATAAGATTTGAATTTCTAAGAAACTTAAATTTTATACTCTCGCTAGTCCTAAAAAAAATTCTGTTTTAATTTTTTGGTCAAACATCGATAAACTTTGACTACGTAAAAATTGTGCGAAAAATATAATTAATTACTATAATATAAATTCATATAAATGGGTTTATCATAAGATACAGTTTTGATATATCAAATATTTATATTATTTATTTATGAAAAATTTGCACTAAATAGGACTAAACATAAGTCATTTTTGTGTATAGTACTCCCTCCGTCCTATTATTAACTTCCCGGTTTGACCGGAGGTGATTTTTAAGAAAGTGTGAAAATTGCATTGACTTTCCCAAAATGCCCCTTATCCTCCAAATTCACATTCTGAATCACAGATCAGATTTATCGCCCTTTAAACAGCACAAAATTAAAGTCTCTTGAAAAATGAATGTTGAAACGAATAATTGGAATCAGGGTGCCCAATTTGAAGATTCATCACAGAAAACACAAATACATACAAAAAAATGAACTCTGGTCGCCGACTCCAAGAGAGTCGAAATCGTCACTGTTCGCATCGATTTAGATCTGAGATATGATTGCTCTCAACATATAGCAGCTAGATCTGCGTGGCAAATCTCATCCCGGAAGCTTTGCTTGGGCCACCATCGAATCGCACTGTCTAAATCTATGAACTCCTTATACGACAATGGAGTCAGGGATGAAGATGCGGCGACCATTGATTCCGGAATGGAGCTTTGGTCTATGACCATAACGATGTATAGAGCAAAAAAGGGTGATGGTGCAGACCAAATTAAACACGAAACTTTAAGAGTTGAATGAAGAGATAATAAATGGCAAAGAGGTAAAAGATGGAGAGAAAATATTGGTGCTAAAGAGGTGTGAAACGGTGAAAGAGAGAGATAGAGTTGTTTGGGTGAGTGTTGTGAATTCTGAATGATGGAGAAATTGGGTGGGTATATTTGGTTAGGGGTATTAATGTCATTTGCTTAATAAAAACTTTCCATTTTAAGTAATGGGAAGATGATTTTAGGACGACCCAAAATGTAAAGTGAGAAATTAATTTCAGGACGGAGGGAGTAGTAAATTTGTATAGTTTGTGTCAAGTTATTTGAGACTGTAGTATTACTAGCTCTTATTCAAAACTTGGCACACATAATGGGACCCAATGTCACTAAGAAGTGATTTGTTTCCTTAAAAGAAGGAAGTAATTTGTATTCAGTTTTTGAGACATGGCAAGGGATTTTGGAAAATTCGGCAATGAAAAATGCTTCAAATGATCTCTTAGCATTCAGAAGCTTGAATTTTTAATTGAATTAATTTTTAAGCCTTATTTAAGAAGAACATTTTAAATTAATATTAGCATTTTGGATAAAATATTAGCGGTGTTCGTAGATTAATTCCAAAAATGTTAAAAGTTAGTGTCAGATAGTTTTTTCAAAATATTAACACTAAATTCTAACACTAATGCCAAACCTAGCCTTAACCAATTAAAATAAATAAAACGAAGTAGGTTTGAGGGTTTGACAAAACAATGTCTATTGACCAAATCACTATAGACGAAACATGAATGCATAATCAATTATAGCACCAATATGCTAATCGCGTGGGTATCAATTGGTGGAGGATTTTTTGGTTATCTTTTGGAGTTCGTTCCTTATTACGGAGTATAAGTTTTAGTTTTTGTGGAGTAATACTTAGAGACTTCTCTCCATTGGGAATGCAATTGAATGACAAAACAAATTATTATTTTCTACTACATCACATAATTAAGGCCGGCGCACATAATTGGAGACAATGGGCTCCATCCATCCCTTTGGCAAAGTAAAATCCGTCGGTCTTGACGAGCCAATTGGAGTAGACCTGGCCAACACATTGGTGGTCCTTGGCATAAAGAACGACGACGTTGTGAACTTTAAGCCCCAGCCAAAACGACATGAGTACAGAGTCGTCCTCCACAAGTTGACCCGAAAGTCAAACGAACGAGAACCGTACTCCGAAAACTTCACCAGTCCTGGATCATTGTTTCCTTCAGAGGTTGGACCGGATTATGGGTCGGGATCGCATTCTGGAATCCCTACCATCTTTATTAAATACGGAGTACTATTTAAGAAATAAAAAAACTAAGTTATACATTGGAAAATGACTTATATTTTTATCCTATTTAGTGCAAAACTACAAATTTCACCTTAATTTATACGGAGTACATTAGTAAATCTGTGCAAATCCATTTAAGGGAAGTGGTATTCTATTATTACGGAGTATGGTAAAAGGTAATGAATAATCACATATTGAATGCATATTTATTTGTTTACTTTTAAAAAAAGATTTGTTCCCTACTCGGTAATTGTTTATTTAACTTGAAATAAAAAAGATCCAACCTTGTGATTATTTTTTTGTATATAAAAATAAGATTTGAACTTCTAAGAAGCTGATTTCTTCACATCAAAATAATTTTATCCTCGGTCCTAAAAATCTTTAATGTTTTGTTTTTTGGTCAAACACCAATACACTTTGACCACATGCAAATTGTGAGAAAAAAATATTATTTAATTATAATATAAATTCAATATAATTGGGTCATTATATTATAGAGTAGAGCTTTGATATATCAAATTTTTATATCATTTATTTATTTAGATTATATTTAATTTAAAGAGTGTTACTGTTTGACAAAAAAGTCAATAGAAGAAAAGCTTTTAGATCTGAAGGGAGTATTTTTTTAAGATATGTTTAAACAATGTCAGTAATATGGATGTAAATAAATTTATATTAGATATCGATATAAACCGGTTATTGTTGTTGTTATTATATCTATTTTTTAAATATTATGTTTAAAATTTATTTAATATTTTCAAATTATCAGTTCTTTAGTTTTAATTTTTTTAATATATTATGCTACTACTTTAATTACTTATTGTTTAGGATTAATCTTTTTCTTTTTATTTATTGTTTTTGAATTTTATTTATTATTTTTTTAATTATTCATTGATTTATTTTTATGTGTTGTTCTTATTATTTATTTATTATAATTATAATTATAATTATTACTCATGTATTATTTATTTATTTATAATTATCATTCTTATTAGTACTATTATTAATGTTAATTTTTATTTGTTTTTTATTTAATAATCTATTTTATCATTTTATAATTTTTTTGTAACATTTTATTTTTTGTAACATTATTATTTTACTAATGACGATGATAAGAAAAAGTTGATCAAAAAAGAGAAAGAAGAGAGCATGGACGGGTAGGGCGGTGAATCCCCGTGATTTGGAAGGATTAATTTGAAAGAGAAGAGAGTAATTGATGCTTTTAAACCAAACAAGCAGAAAAGATTCAATTTCCCTCCCCTCTTTTCGGAATGCAATTGAAAAGACTAGTGAGAAAATCTAGTTCTCTTTTTCTAATTTGAAAAGACATACCAAATTAAATTATTTCTTCCATCTATTTTTCATTATTATATTCTACTACATGGCACAAGTGAAATACTGTAGCTAGCTAGCGATATCTAGTTGATCTCTTTTGAAGGTAAAGGTGCATCCGTCCAAGAGGCAAGGAGCTTATAATCGGAGCCAATGGGGTCATCCCCGCTCGCAAAGTAGAACCCGTCGGTCTTGACCTGCCAATTGAGGTACTTCTCGCCTCCGAGATCGGGGTTCTTGGTATCAAAAACGACGACGTTTGCGAACTTGGAGCCCCAGTCAAAACGGCACCAGAACAGAGTCGAGAACCAGAGGTTGACGCGGAATTGGATCGTACGAGCCTCAAACCACGACAACTTCCACGGACCCAGATCGTTGTCTTTGGATTTGCAGTGCACGAGAAGTTCCATGGGAGGTTGGACCGGATTGTAGTAATGTGAGTAAAAATCACTCTAAATATGAGTAAAACATAAAAAAAGTAGCACAATACAAGTTTCCTGTTTTTATTTTCTAAATTGAAGTTCGCACTGTAGTAATGTGACATTGTACGTATGCATTTTCTGTAATGTAGATGGTCATATATAAAATATATACTACCTCCGTCCCTGAGTATTTGTCCACTTTCATTTTTACACACCATCCAATACACTTCTTTAATCCATTTTATCTTGTATTTTGTATATTAAAAAATTATAGAAATTATATATTAATAATCTATATGTTAAGAGGACAAATCAAACAAGATCACACATGACTATATTTAGGCTTACACATTGAAAGAATTTGATGAGTCAAATTACTTAGATGAACAATTCCAAAAGTTAAAAGTGGACAAATACTCCGGAACGGATGGAGTAACTAATATATTTAAGGGAGAGTGAATCCCTCCGTTTTGGAAGGATTTTTGACCCTAAGAGTTCTCTATTTTCTGAATGCAATTGAAAAGACAAGTGAAATAATCTAATTAATTCTCTTTTTCTAATTTGAAAAGACATAACAAATTAAACAATTCCTTCCATCTAGTATATCTTATTATCATTATTATCATATTCTACTACACGTGAAATGCTAGCTAGCTAGTTCTCTTTTGAAGGTAAAGGTGCATCCGTCCAAATGGCAAGGCGCTTATAAACGGGGTTCTTCTCGCTCGCAAAGTAAAACCCGTCGGTCTTGACCATCCAAGAGAGGTCATACTCACCTTTAAAATCATTGGTCTTGGCATCAAAAACGACGACGTTTGCGAACTTGGAGCCCCAGTCAAAACGGCACCAGAAGAGAGTCGTATGCCAGAAGTTGACGCGGAAATCAAAAGATTGAGCCTCGGACCACGACAGCTTCCGCGGATCCAGATCGTTGTCTTTGGATTTGCAGTGCACGAGCAGTTCCATGGGAGGTTGGACCGGATTGTTGGTCGGGATCATATTGAGAATCTCTATCTCCTTTTCCTCGTTGATGCCAATGCTGACATCGCTAATGGCCTGATGTCCGCAGCAGATGAAGATGAGTAAGAGGCTGATGAAGCTGCATTTTGGACCCATCATCTTCAATGAATGAATGAATCATGCAAGCACATATATGTGTTTATATATACTAATCTCTGCAATCCCATACTGGCAATTTTTTACGGACAGAAGGAATATGATTTTTTAAAATACTCCGTACATTAGACTATTTGCGGCTACTAAATGATGGAATAAAGCAAATTGAGTCTATAAATTATTTGCGCTTCTTGTAATTGTGAAATACGGAGTATTACGTAGTAGTTAGTCAATGCAACTTTTGACGCTCATTATGAGTAATATGGGAACAGTCGCTCAACATTTTAAATATAGGGGTCAAACTTCGTACACCTGGCTCCACTTTTACCCTTATTTTTTCATACCTTACCTATCACATCATACTTTTTCTCTAATAATCTATCCATCACATCTTACTTTTACCCATCACATCAGGGGCAAAATTAGAAATCAACTATAATTTAACACTTCCTTATTTTTGCCCCAAATCAAAATGGGAAGGGTTTTTCCAAACGGAGGGAGTAGTAAATGTTGTAAATACAGATTATTAAATACGAAGTAAAAAAATTATTGGATAAAAAAATGAAATTATTTAGTTGATACTTGATAGTAGATACTAGCATACTTATTAGGTATTATGGCATGAATGAAGTGATAACATTTTCGAACCTCAGGAATATGCGAAATATTAATTAAATGATACAGAGTTCAAAAATAAATTGCGAGAGGGAATTGTTGATAGGTACCAATTCAATCATTGTTCATTATTTACATGTCAAAATAGGCTAATAAGTGAGGCATAATATAATCAGAGTTCTCAAATACATACATACATACATACATACATACATACATACATACATACATACATACATACATATAGATATATATATATATATATATATATATATTTATAAATATATATATACTACCTCCGTCCCACTGTCTTTGTCCACTTTTGACTTTTGAAACTGTTCATCTAAGCACTTTGACTCATCAAATTCTTTCAATGTGTAAGCCTAAATATAATCATGTGTGATCTTGTTTGATTTGTCTTAACATATAGATTATTAATATATAATTTCTATAATTTTTTAATATATAAATTAAAAGATAAAATGGATTAAAGAAGTGCATTGGATGGTGTGCCAAAAGATAAGTGGACAAAGAAGTGGGACGGAGGGAGTATATACTAGCTAGACATTGACGGCACATGGCTGGAAGAGGGGGGAGGTGGCGCCGGTTCTGGCCAAGTCGCCGGCGATAGGAATAGTCGCCTGACAGGTGACGTGGAGATTGTACCGGTTGGAGACGTACCACCCGACCCGCCATTTGACGCTCCCAAAGATCTTGATGTCGATCTCGGCCTCGCCGACTTGTTGGTCGGGAATGAGGTGCGTGCCGGTGTCCGTGTCCATGGGGTCGTTGTTCCCGTAAAGGGGAAACGACCAGACGTCCTTGGCGCGGACCCCCTGGGACACCGGGGGGAGATGGGTGTTGTACGTGATCCGCCGGTCCCGGTAGGTCGCGTACACCGTCGCCTCCCCGTAGTATATCCCAATCCGCCGGTTCCGGTTGTGGAAGGCCAGCTTCACCTGCATTCATTCACAAACAAAGTTAAAACAATTAAACATCACTTCATGAATATGATGAATTACAAATCATAAACAACATCTATATATACATCCCTTTGCGTTTTTTATTTCATGGCTACTGACCAAGAAAAAAAAACAAGAAATTAAAATTGAAAGTTGTAAGGACCATGAATCTTCGATTCATTTTGTAATTTTAACTTACTGTACGTGTAGAAATTGATTTTTTTTTTCTTTTTGCACATTTATTCATTCTAAAATAATGTCTAGACTAGATGTCTAACATCTTATACAGTATTTGACTGTTATATGCCTTTATTATTTCCAATTTTGCCCATAAATGACAATTTTTTTTAAAAAAAAAACTGAAATTAACTAAAATTATAAAAAGCGCAAATGAGGAGAAGTAAACAAACAAAAAACGAAATTAATCCTCTCCCAAAAAATAATACTCCGTAATAACAATAGCTTAATAAAAATTGATAAAATAATACTCCGTAAGAATAGGCGTAATTAAAATTGAAAAAATAACAACAATAGCGTAATAAAAATTATTGGAAAAAAAAACTAGAGAATAGATCTGAAGTAGTGAAGGCTGAAAGCTGCGTCCCTTTTTTAAGTTTTTATTTTTTAAAAGAAACTTTTAATTTCTACCGAAACCTAATAATGGGCTAATTAATGGGTTATTAGTATAAATGCGCTAAAAAAAGACGACTAGTATTATGAGTACGAAACAAAATTCAAAAGAAAAAAATATATATATATACCTCCAGATCCGGGGAGAAGATGTGCGGGATGGAGAGGTTGAGAGCCCGCACGGTGGCGCTTCGGACAATGAAGCTGGGCTTGTGCGGCTGGAGAACGGCCCAGACGATGACGAAGCCCACGAGCAACACGGCGGCGAGGTTGACGAGCCGCCAGAAGAGGAGCCAGGCGCGCTCGACCCACCTCTCCCGTCCGACGTCGAACCACCTCGTGATGGCCTCCCAAAGGACTTCAGAGGGACGGTCGTTGCCGGCGTGGCGATTCTGCCCATCCATTGTATATGAACACCGATCGAGCTAAGGGAGGGACCGAGGGAGTAAATATAAAACAAAAGGGCTAGCTAGCTAGAGCCTAGAGACCAGAGATATATGGATATAGAGAGAGATCAGATGGGGAATATCTGGGAGACAACATGGGGTTAGTTGTACTTTTTAAGGATGCAGGGAACCATTTTGAGAAGGAGGAATTGAGTTTTTCTTCTTCTTCTTCTTTTTTTTTGCTTCGCTTAAGGATGCAGGGAACCAGCTGCTATATACACTAGGCTTTCCCGCTAGCTGTTTTGGTTTGGATGGGTGGATTATTATAATCCATCTCTCCACAAATAAACTTCCGGTTATTCGTTACGATATTTGATTGAGTTTATTTTTAAAATCATTTTACATGAATTGAAAAATGGTGTGAAACTTTAAAATAAAAATTACATGTTGAAAAACTATACCAAAAGATCTACAAAACTAGAGGTGACATGACTATATTATTTTAAGAAATAGATAACGAAAATAGGCGAACAAAGTGAATAAATTTTGACGTTGTAAACAATGAACAAGAAATTTATTTGTGGATAAAGGAAATATAATATAAGCTCAATACTTAAAACAAATGCAGGTGCCTGATAAGTGCCTTATGTAAGTTGGGTTTTTTGAGCAACAACTCATGAAGCTAGTCAGTGTTTCAAATTTTAATTTTAATTTTAAGCCATGGACACACGCTCATCAAAAGATTTTTTTATTCTGATTTTCGAACGTAGGGTTCGAGTCGGGCAGCAATTAGGGGTTTAGCAGGAGATTTGAAGAAGTAGGAGTCGTTAATTTTTTGAATGGAGTACCGTGAGACCACGGATCGTCAAGCCTCTTTTGTTTTTAATGTGTTTATTCACTTTTTTCAAAGTTTTTCATACTTAACAATTCCATTCCATTCCATTATGCACGTTAATATAACTTCAAGAAAAAATGAATCTTCAAATTAATGAATTCTGCTCCACGATCTGCAATAGTTACATTTTAGGCGACACATAATAGCCACACATTTTGTGGGGGGGCTTACAGCAGGGTGCAAGGGCGGGGTAGGGTGGGGGTTTAGGGGTGGGCTAGGGGCGGTAGTAATCGCCAATTTTACGAACGGAGCACCGTACCGGAAGTACCCAAAATGACAGTGGCACCGGAGTGTCACCGTACTCTGGTGTCACTAGAACCGCACCGTCCCTAAAGTAACTTTTTTGCAAAATTATGTATTTTAACATGGAACCTAGTGTAATAAAAATAAGATTATGTTTTTTCTTAATTATTTCTCATTTTTGCTGTATAAACGATTATTTTGACACAAGTTTTTAGGATATCAAAGGTGATGAATTTTTAATTATTGTTTTACTATTCATTACATTATGCACGTTAATATTTTTTGGTACTTAACATACAATTTCATTGCATAATGCACGTTAATATAAGTTTTAGGCAAAAATGAAACAAACTTTAACTTCAATTATGAGCTTACTTTGAGCAAAAAAAAAAGAAAGAATAAACCTAATTAAAGAAATCTGATTTTCAAACGAGGGAAACGAAAACTAATTTGTTTTTTTGTATATATATATGTGCTTATTAGTCTTGGCTAGGGACTGGGGGGTCCATTGTTTTTGGGACGGGGGATTCCTTCTAAAAAAATGCAAATATTTTTATTTCATTAACTATTTAGGATTGAGTGGGATCCATGGAATAATATCTATATATATCTATAGTAAGAGCAAAAGTAAAATAACTAGGTAAAAAGAATTAAGAATTACCCCATGTTACAGATACTTCTTTACAGAAGAACCCATGTTTCGATACTTTTTTGCAGAAGAAAGAAAATAAAAATAAAAATTTTGAATCAAGAAAATAAAATTGTTTTTCTCCTCTTATTTGAATATTTTATATTAGGGAGAAATGAAAATAATTTTATTGCACCTCATAATTAATATACTCCCTCCGTTCCACAAAACCCTTCCTCTTTCGTTTTTTTTGAATTCCCTAAAACACTTCCACTTTCTATTAAAAACCCACTTTTACCCTTACTTTTTCATACCCTACCTATCACATCATACTTTTTCTCTAATAACCAAACTATCACATCTTACTTTTACTCATCACATCAGGGGCAAAATTGGAAAGTCAACCAAAATTACACTTTCCTTATTTTTGGCCAAAGTCAAAAGTGGAAGGGTTTGAAGGAACGGAGGGAGTAGTATAAATGAGAATAGTTACTACTCCGTATTTAATTTAAATATTTCTCCCATATCAAGAGGAAAAGTGGTGAAGGAAAAATAATGAGATACGACTATATTTTTCATCTCCGTATTTATTTTTTTATTTTCTTTCCACTCTTATTTTATTTCTCCTAAATTTTCTTTCTTTGGGAGGAGTTGTTTTCCTTAGTCTTAACATCCACATATGAAATGTGAATCTTTTCACAGTTTTAATGAAATGACAAGTGAATATTTTTTCTTAAGAAATCACTCTAAATATGAGTAAAACATATGAAAGAATTATGAAAGAATAATTGGGAGGAAATTCTCTCTGGATTTCTTGTGTTCAATTTACAAAGTAGACATGTATATATAGGCTCTCACAGATTGAGAAACCTAATCACAAAAGGAAAACGAAATCAACCCTATACAAGGAAGCTACCAAAAATAATATATACACAAATATCTCCAAATATTCTACCAAATATTTTCTTTCCTTTAACACCCCCCCTCAAGTTGGAGCATGTAGTAACGAAATGCCCAACTTGGGAAGAAGAAACTCCAAACGTGACTTTCCGAGTGCCTTTGTATGAATGTCTGCAAGCTGATGCGTAGTAGGCACATGAAGTGTACGAATCTCTCCTCGCAAGAGCTCATCACGAACGAAGTGACAATCAATCTCAATGTGCTTCGTGCGTTCGTGGAAAACCGGATTAGCAGCAATGTGAAGTGCTGCCGTGCTGTCACACCGGACCGTCATGGGGTTCTTATGCTCAACCCCTAAACACCGCAATACATTCTTCAACCACTTCAACTCACATGTAAGAACCGCCAAAGCTCTATACTCTGCTTCAGCAGACGAGCGAGCCACCGTCGACTGCTTCTTTGTTTTCCATGAGACAGGCGAGTCTCCAAGCTGCACAAACCACCCTGTCAGTGACCGCCTCGTCAAAGGACATGCTGCCCAGTCCGAATCACACCATCCTGTGAGTTGAAGACTACTCTCTGCTGACAGAAAAATGCCCCGACCCGGACATCCTTTCAAATAACGAACAACTCTAAGGGCCGCAGACCACTGATCCTCCCTTGGTTCCTTCAAAAATTGTGCTAAAGTGTGGACGGCGTAAGAAAGTTCTGGTCGTGTAACGGAGAGATAGACTAACCTTCCTACCAACCGTCGATATGGCTCTGGATCTGCAAGAAACGGGGCTTGAGAACGAGCCAAGTGATGATTTGGCTCCATCGGGGCACCCAACGGCCTGGCACCTAACAACCCTGCCTCAGTGATGATATCTAAGGCGTACTTTCGCTGGCAGAGAAAAATCCCAGATGTGCTCCTCGCCACCTCAATGCCAAGAAAGTATTTCAGTGTTCCCAAGTCCTTCATATGAAAACAATCTCCGAGATAAGCTTTGAACTTGCTTACCATCTCTGTATTATCTCCAGCAATAATCAAATCGTCAACATAAACCAAAACATGTATGACTCTTTTCTTTCCAACGAAAGAAAATAAGGAGTAATCAGCAACAGATTGGACAAACCCATAGCGTTTCAAGGCTCTAGACAACTTGGCAAACCAACACCTTGGAGCTTGCTTTAAGTCATACAAAGACTTCTTGAGTTTGCACACCACATTAGACGAATTTGAGAAACCAGGTGGCAATCTCATATACACCTCATCCTGAAGATCTCCGTGTAGAAATGCATTGTGAACATCCATCTGATGCAATTCCCACCCCTTAACTGCTGCAATTGCTAAAAGCGTTCTCACAGTGGTCAACTTGACTACAGGAGCAAATGTTTCTTTGTAGTCAAGTCCTTCAACCTGATGATTACCAAGTATAACAAGTCTAGCCTTATATCTCTCCACACTTCCATCGGACTTGCGCTTGATCTTATATACCCATTTGCAACCAAGGGGCTTTTTATGGCGTGGAGGAGAGACAAGAGACCACGTCCCATTAGCCTCCAGTGCATCAATCTCCTCTCTCATAGCCTTCCTGCATCGTTCATCCTGGAATGCCTTCTTGAAACTCGTGGGCTCCACTTCAGCATCAAGTGCACTGAGAAAACACTTATGTTTCTGAGAAAACTTCTCATATGTGACATACGACGAGAGATGATATTTGCATTTCTCCCCGACATATGGTCCAACCACATGGGTAACATAATCAGCAAGGCGTACATTTGGACGTTTCTCACGCTGACCACGTCCCAAGTTCTCCACCGCTGGCTGGGAAGGGGACGGTCGACTGCCGTCCGTGGAACGGTCCACGGGGTCGACCGTTTGGAGCTGTTTTGGATCGCTAACTTTCTGCCTCGGACGCGGTCGACCGTCTTCCTCATCACGGTCGACCGTTTGATCATCTCCCAAAGAACCGTCATTCTGCCTCTCGAACGATCGACCGTGGATATCAGGACGGTCCACCAGATCGACCGTTCGGTCATCTCCTAGGGATCCGTCATTCTGCCTCTCTAACGGTCGACCGTGGGCATCGGAACGGTCCATCAGGTCGACCGTCTGTAGCCGGTCAGCTCTGCTGCTTTCCTCCGGTCGACTGTCCCTCCTGGAACGGTCCATTTGTTCTTCCGTCCGCAGTTCTTCATCTTCATCATAAGAGCTAACCTCATTTGTGGTTCCTGTATCAAGAGAAGCACCTGTAGGAGTCAAGAAAGGGAAAATATCTTCACAAAATACAACATCCCGGGACACCTTGATTTCCCCAGTGTCCGGGTAGTAAATACGCCATCCCTTCTTCCCTTGTGGATATCCAACAAATATTCCAGGATTGCTTCTTGGTGCAAATTTATCACCATTCCTTTTCAAGTTATGAGCATAGCATCTGCATCCAAAAACACGAATATGAGCCAAAGAGGGGGGCTTTTCATAAATCTTCTCGTATGGTGTGACCCCCTAGCAAAGACGACGGTGTGCGATTGATCAGATGTGCGGCGGTCTGTATACACTCTCCCCAGAACTTAATCGGAAGACCAGCCTGAAACCTCAAAGCCCGACCCACATTCAAAATGTGTCGGTGCTTGCGTTCTACTCTCCCATTCTGTTGTGGAGTAGATACGCAAGACGTCTCATGAATAATTCCTTGCTCCTGGAAATATTCATTTAGACATTCAAATTCTGTGCCATTATCACTGCGAACACACTTTATTTTCTTCCCGAATTGTCGTTCTACCATAGCACAGAATTGTTTAAAAATAGTGCCAACCTTGCGTTTGGAATCAAGCAAATGTACCCAAACACCTCTTGAAAAATCATCCACAATAGTCAAGAACATTGTAGAACCATCAAGACTTGGAGTCCTATATGGTCCCCATAAATCACAGTGTATCATATCAAATTTATCAACAGATTGATAAAAACTTATAGGAAAACTCCCACGAGTCTGTTTAGCACGTAAACAAATGTCACAACAACTGTGACTTCTCTTACTTGTTCCAACTTCAGGAACAAGAGACAAAACATGAGAGGAAGGATGTCCAAGTCGTTTGTGCCAAAGATCAAACTTACTCTCCTTTTTCGCACTGCACACCATCTTCTTTTCAGGCTCCTTAAAGTAATAAAGTCCTCCTTCCTGCTCACCCATACCAATTTCTGTCTTCAAATTCAGATCCTGTAGTATACACTTATTGTTGGCAAAACGTACCTCACAATTCGAATCCCTTGTCAATTGTGACACAGAGATTAAATGGCAACTCAAAGTGGGGACATATAAAACATCATGTAGAATTAATGTTTCTGTCAATTTAATCTTCCCCGATTGGACAGAAACAATTCTTTTCCCGTTGGGCAAACCAATCTCACATGGTGATATTCCCACAACATCATACAATAACGAAGTATCACCAGTCATATGATTTGATGCCCCAGTATCTATAATCCACCGCGGTGACACAGGAATACCTGAAAGCTTCAAGCTAGAAACACACGATGATAGCGAGAAAAACATCTTCCTTGGTTCTTCATCGGCCATGGCGGTAGCAGAGTGGCGTACGGCGTTGGCGGACGAAGCAACAACAGCATCAATCAAACAATCTGCCGATGGGACGGTCGACGTGCTCGACCGTTCTAGAGCAACGGTCGACCGTTCCGTTATCCGGCAACAGCAACAACCGACTAAAACTGAGCAACGATCGATGGACGCCATGCCGGGCGATCGTGAACAGTAGTCGTAGAAAATTTCTAGGGTTTTGGCTCTGATACCATGAAAGAATTATGAAAGAATAATTGGGAGGAAATTCTCTCTGGATTTCTTGTGTTCAATTTACAAAGTAGACATGTATATATAGGCTCTCACAGATTGAGAAACCTAATCACAAAAGGAAACGAAATCAACCTATACAAGGAAGCTACCAAAAATAATATATACACAAATATCTCCAAATATTCTACCAAATATTTTCTTTTCTTTAACAACATAGAAAAAGTAGCACAATATTAGTTACATATTTTTTTTTTCTAAATTAGAGTTCGCACTGTAGTAATGTGACATTGTAAATATGCATTTTCTGTAATGTAGATGGTCATGCTTGGTAATGTAAATGTATTTTTAACTCCTATTTCGGGAAAAAAATATAAAAATTTTATTTTGGTATAATTTCAATTTTTAGTTATACTTTAGTCTTTTTCCCATGTTTTTATTGTGTCTCAATTACTTCAAGCTATCAATTTTATTATTATTTTTAATTTAATTTAAATGCATAACTTTTAATGTTTGAAGTAAATTTTTATTGTTTTTGTGTTACTAGTTTAATTAAGTATATAAATTTAAATAAGTGTTACTCCCTCCGTCCCTTAAAAAACTTCTCATTTTGACTTTTAAAGAATTTAAGGGGAGTGTATTTTGGTGTTGACTTTCCAAAAATGTCCTTTGATGTGATGGATAATGTAGGATGCGATGGGTAAATTAATTGAGAAAAAGTGTGATGTGATAGATAGGTTATGAATTAGTATGGATAAAAATAACTTTTTAATAGGAAAGGAGAAAAGTTTTTTTAGACGGATGAAAAGAAAAAGAGGAAAGTCTTGTGGGAAGGGGTCGGGAAGATAAATTCGTGAAAGGGGAGGGGAAATGGAAAGATGAGTAAAAGCTGGGCTGAGGCTCAGTTGGAAGAATGGGGAAAAGGGGAAGAAGCCATTCGGCGCACCCCATTGGCTTATGAAGCTCTGATGTGTCTGTCACCTGGAATACATACTTGCATTTTTTAATTATGATGTCACAAGTATCTACTTATATATGATACTCCAGTCAAATTAAAAAAGAGATGGAAACCAGGCATGGTGCTAAGACCCCGATCTTTTTTAACATACGGAATAAAAATTTTTAAATGAAATTGTGATATTATTTGGGAAAAAATGATTAAAGGAAAGTAAACTATTGAAAATATATCAAAATAGGATCTAAATGTGAAATGTGGATCATTTCACAGTTTTCATGGAATGACAAGTGAATACATTCTTATAAGAAATCGCCAAAATAAGAGTAAAACATCGAAAAAATACCAAAAATTGAATTTTATGTTTTTATTTTCTGAATAAGAGTTCACACTGTAGTAATGCGACACTCTACATATGCATTTTTTTGTAATGTAGATGGTCATGTTTGGTAATGTAAACGTATTTTCACTCTTATTTCGAGAACAAAAACATAAAACTTCTATTTTGATATATTCTTAATGTTTTAGTCTTAATCTCATATTTTTATTGTGTATCAATTACTTTAATCTATCAATTTTATTATTGCTTTTAATTTAATTTAAATGTATAGCTTCTAATGTTTGAAGTAAATTTTTATTGTTTTTTGTTTTTAATTTAATTATATAAATTAAAATAAGTATTATAAAATTAAAGTAAAAGACAAGGGGGGAAAGGGGAAGATACTTTCCAAAAAGAAGAAAGAAAATAGAAAAATAAGTAAAAGCTGATAGAGCTTGGAAGAACGAGGAATAGGGGAGCCATTGGGCGGTCCCCTTTTTTTTTTTATGACGCCACAAGTATCTCCCTCCTCTCTACTGGTCTTCGGTGATACTTTCATTTTTTATGAGACTCTACCTAGTCTGCCAAATTAAAAAGAGATGCAAACCAGTGATCTTATAGTACAGTATTTAGGAATATGTAAACCAGGCATGGTACTAAGACCCCAAACCATTTTAACACATATATAAAATCTTTCGTGTTTTGACTTTTTAATTAAATTGTGATATTCTTTGATTATAAATTAAATATAATGTAAATAATAAATGGTATAAAAATTTAATATATCAAAATTATATTCTAAGATTAATCCAATTATATTGAATTTATATTATATAATGAATTATATTTTTTCCACAATTTCTAGTCATAGTGTGTAACTGTTTGACAAAAAAAGTCAAAATAAGAAAACTTTTTAAGATGTGGAGAGTACTATACATGTCATATATTGAGCATGCTAATCGCACAAGTCCAGTGTAGGCATGACTTCGGTTTTGACGGTTTGGTTTTCATCCAAAACAAAGACAAAACGGAATTGGATAAGTTGGCGGTTCAGTTCGATTTTGCATTAAAAATATGTAAGCCGTTGGTTATTCGATTCGATTTTATGCGGTTTTTATTTCGCGTTTATTTGGTTTCTAAAAGTAAACATTTATAAGCATTAAAAAACTGTAAAAATACTAACTCGATGAAGCAATAACAATATGTAGGGTTGGGTTCAGTTTTTTGGTTTGATTTTTACACAAAACCAAAAATCGAGCGAAAGGTTAGTGTTCCGTTCGGTTCATTTTACATAAAGATGTGTTCCGATTGCCCAACAAACATACAAGAGATTCGAAACCCCCCCCCCCCCAAAGAAATTGTATGTAAATATCAATCATGGAGAATTTACATTTTTTGGTATAAGACTTTTATTTCCGTTGTAACATCAAATTTTTGTGTGTAAAAATGTAAATTACTCATATCAATTTTTAATGTTAGATCAATTCTGTATTAGGATTAGTAATTGGTGTTTATATTCTTAGGGGTTTAAAGTTTATAATATAGTTTAAAATGTTTAATTAATACGGAGTAGTTAAGAAAATAACTCCAATCGCCTAATCAATAATTTACATTTATATTTCTATGAGATTTTTACATATCATATATACTGATATAAATAAATTAAAGCAATGTACCAGAGAAAAAGTTTGGTTTATTCGATTCGATTTATTAAAGTGGAAACCAAAACAGAAACCAAACAATAATGATTCGACTCGGTTTTTTTACATTCGGTTTTAATTTTTCGATTCAATTTTAATTTCTTTCTAACTCGTTTCGATCGGTTTCGGTTCGATTTTTTATTTTTGATTTTCCCGACCCTAGTACAATGTGTAAGTGAGTCTAACATGTTCACGTTACACTCGATCAGTGAAAGACACTCACTAATTTGCTGCCCACAACGCTACTACTGATTTACAACACGAAGAGCATGTCCAAACTTTACTCCGGTTAAGTTCCTTCTTGCGGCGGAATCCGGCCGCAAAAGAAAAAAAGAGAAAAGAAATAAGTATATCTAGAGAAACTTGTTTAGTAAATGATATGTTCCACCCATTTCTTAAAACATTTCTCTTTCATTTGTTTATTTTCCCCAAAATATCAATGTTTTGAAAATCAGACTGGACGTCGACCCGGACGATTTAGTGGGTCAAGAGTTGACCGGCCGAATCGCGGGTCAACGACCTGGTCAACTATGTTTATAATAATAATATTTTATGATGTATATTAGATATTTTTAGTCAATAAAAATATTTTAGTTTATGTTATTACTTCTCCGTCTATTTTTTTAATATCCTTTTACATATGCTATTTCACACCTTCTATTTTTATTCTATTATTTTTATTATTATTAAAAGTTAATATTGAATCTCTAACAAATACTTAAATAATAAGGCGATATTCATATTTTCAAAAATTAAAGACTAGATATTTTATTCTTATATGCATATGACATTTGAGAGTTTACATTTAGTTGATTAAAATGATTGAAAAATATAAAAAAAGCATATTAAATTATACTCCGTAATTAATAAATATTACGGAGTACTCCATTTTTAAAGATAACAATTTTTTAATTACTCCCTCCGTCTTCCAAAAAAGTTTCCCTTTCTTTTTTTATCCGTCCCTAAAAACATTTTCCTTTTTCTTTTAAAAAGTCACGTTTACCTTTACTAATTCTTAACGTACCTATCACATCACACTTTTTTTTCTCTATTAATCTATCCATCTCATCATATTTTATCCATCACATCAAATGACATTTTTGGAAATTCAACACTAAAATACACTCTCCTTAAATCCTAAAAAGTCAAATCGGGAACTTTTTTGTATGAACCTTTTGTAAACCCATAAATAAATATGATTGATACCCATATTTTGAAGAAAGATTGAGTAGCTTACTTGGCCTACAGCTTGCACTAGTGTCCCGGTGCTGCTTGGTTCGAATCCCAGCCTCACTTTCGTCTTTTATATGTTAAAATTTAATACAGAGTAAAATATTGATTTAAGCTCAAATCCGGGAACGGGCAGGGTCGATTGGGAGGCGGGTTTCTTCAGTGAACCAGACCAGATATGCTGCCGATTTACGGGTTGATCGGTCTGGTTTTCAAAACAATGTAAAATATTTCAACTTTTTATTAAAAAATTTCGAAGTTTTTTATTCTTACTTTCTATTACTCTGTCTATTACATCATACTTTTACCCAGTGACGCATCTAGAAAAAATATGATAGGAGGCAAATACACACTAAAGAGTATTTGTATGTTAAAATTTAATACGGAGTAAAATATTGATTTAAGCTCAAATCCGGGAACGGGCAGGGTCGATTGGGAGGCAGGTCCCAACCTCACTTTCGCCTTTTATATGTTAAAATTTAATACAGAGTAAAATATTGATTTAAGCTCAAATCCGGGAACGGGCAGGGTCGATTGGGAGGCGGGTTTCTTCAGTGAACCAGACCAGATATGCTGCCGATTTACGGGTTGATCGGTCTGGTTTTCAAAACAATGCAAAATATTTCAACTTTTTATGAAAAAACTTCGAAGTTTTTTATTCTTACTTTCTATTACTCTGTCTATCATATCATACTTTTACTCAGTGACGCATCTAGAAAAAACATGTCAGGAGGCAAATACACACTAAAGAGTATTTATATGTTAAAATTTAATACGGAGTAAAATATTGATTTAAGCTCAAATCCGGGAACGGGCAGGGTCGATTGGGAGGTGGGTTTCTTCAGTGAACCAGACCGGATATGCTGCCGATTTGCGGGTTGATCGGTCTGGTTTTCAAAACAATGCAAAATATTTCAACTTTTTATTAAAAAATTTCAAAGTTTTTTATTCTTACTTTCTATTACTATGTCTATCACATCATACTTTTACCCAGTGACGCATTTAGAAAAAATATGACAGAAGGCAAATACACACTAAAGAGTATATAGTGGGGGTTCAAGGAATTAAGCGCTCTCGATTTTTTTAAAAACATTTGACAATGACAAAAAATAAATAAATTTAATTTCAAACACGTATTCAAATAAGAAAGAATTATTTTTAAAATAGAAAAATAAAATATAAAATACAGAGTATATCATAATGATAATATAATTATGATATTTCAAATATTTTACCTGTATATCTTTTTAAGTGATTATTTTTTACTTTTAAACTAAGATTTTCTTTTGTCAGTGGGGGCAAACTAATTTTTGTACGGGGGTTGTTTTTTTAATTTTCTACAAAAAAGTTATTTTAACACTGTATATTACAGAGTAAAAAAAGTTGACTGGGCGACTTCCCCCGTATTCATACATGTAGATCCGCCTCTGTTTTTACCCATTAGATCAAGGACAACATTGAAAAGTCAACCACAAATATACTTCATCCCTTCCAGAAACTCATTGCTCTTTCTTTTATTACATGTCATATAAAATCCTTCTCATTTCTATTAAAAAATCATTTTTACCCTTATTAATTTTTAACATATCTATTACATCATATCTTTTTAAGAATAATCTATACATCATATTTTACTTTTATCCATTAAATCAAGGATATTTTAGAAAAGTCAACACAAAAATATCACTCACTTTAATTTAAGATTTTAATAATTTTCATGACTCGATAATGATAATTAATATTTTTCTCCAAGACAATGCTTGTTAATAAATTATGACATTAAATCAATTTTTTATTTTATTGAGATAATAATAATATATGAAAATAAACCTACACTTTTTAAAGTCATTGTTGAAAGAAATTGAAAAGGATGGAAGGAGTTGGAAGACCTTGAAAGAAACTGGAGGAAGTTGAAAGGAATTGGAAAAAGTGGAAGAAATTGAAAGAAAGTGGAAGAAGTTCAGAGTTAATGCTTAAAAGAACAGAATCATAGTGTATTTCGATTCTCAAAAAATGTGAATACGAGTTATGAGCCGTGCAATGCACGTGTGTGATATTAGTACTAAAAAATACAAAAATGGTGAGAGAATTGAAGCAAGCGAGTAAATGATACAATAAAAATCCTAGAGGGATTATATTGTAATTAGTCCCAATTATTCATAACCTCACATTTAATCTAAAAGCCAACCATTGAATGAATCATAGATCGATCATGGCATAATAAGCAGACTTTTCAAGAGGATGATAAAATAGGGAAAACGAGTCATGGGAAGGGGAGTGCAATGTTACAATGATCTAAATGTGGTTGTGTCTAGGTTGGTACACAAGTCAGGGTCAAATCTAATTTTTACGCTTCATTTAAATAGCATTTCATTCGTCCCAATATTATTTTCCCGTTCATTATTCACAAGATCAATCTTTGTTATCTTTGTTGATCTATTTTCATTGCTCATTTGATAAAATAATATAGTCATGTCTCCTCTAATTTTGTAGATCTTTTGACGTAGCTTTTTATTATGTAATTTTTAGTTTTTAACTTCACGCCATTTTTTATATAAACTGATTCGAGAATAATTTTAGTCAAACATCATAACGCGCAACGCAAAAATAATTTTTGGATGGAGGGAGTATTCTTTATTTGATTATAATTGCTCAATAAGAAGGTGGGCCGGAGTGATCACCAATACAAAAGGTGATTCATTTTCTTCTCTTGTGCTCCACAAAAAATAAGCATTTCACTTTTCAAAAAGCTAACAGAAGACATTAGTAAGGAGAGTAGACATCTATCATTCTATCAGTAATAAAAGAAGAGAGTCAAGCTAATCGATCTTTAGTAGACATCTATCAATAAATGATCGCTGAGGCATATATATGCAGACTTGTCAAGGTGCTGAATTAAGAGTATGGGAATCTACACTTCTGATCATCTTCAGCTAGTATACTTTTATTCTAAGCACAAACATTAAAATGATGCCTCAAATGACATCCTCTCCTAGAGGACAAAATAGGGAAGAAAACGAGTCCACGGGGAGCACGTTGATACAATGATTTAAATATGGCTGTGTATTAAGAACAAATTTTTAGACTTCATTGAAATAAGAAGTAGTTGCGTCGACGATAAAATGGTTTGAAAGACCGTTAAACCAGTGGATGATCAAGAAGGTGGACCGGTGTGATCAGTGAGCTAGCAAGGTTCAACAACAGTGATACAAAGGTGATTCCCTTTCTTCTCTTGTGCACCATACATGACAAGCATTTTACTTTTCAAAAAGCTAAGAGAAAAGGTCAAGAAGGTAAATAGGAAAAAAAAAGTGAAAGACAGCATCAACCAGGGGAATAATGTAAATAATTAAGGCCTCTTCAACCACTGGTGATATAGAATGAGATTCTTAAGCTAACAAATTGAATAATAATGATCATGTTAGAATAACATTAGTATATATTTTCCTAAGAATAAAGCAAGAGTTGTCTCATGTAAACAAAACCAAACCAGACTCTATATCTCATTACACAGACATTATGTAAACTTCTCCAAGAAGTAGAGAAATAAAGACTCACATTAACAACGAATCAAAGAATAATATGGAATTGATAGCATTGTCTAACAGTGAGAAAACAAACTAATTTACTACTACTAACATATCAAAATGCTTGAATACGAATAAAAAAATTGAAATCAATGATACTAAACAAAACTACAAACTAATGTGAAACTGCGTTTAAAAAAACAATCTTTTAATGACTAGGTAATCTTGGCCCTTTTGCGCTCAAATCTGCGTTGATGCTTTTGACGTGCGCTGATTCGTTCCAAGGATTATTACAATGACTGTCACATCGTCGTGGTACTTTCTCCTCATGCCATCCGGGATGCTCAACATCTCTTCCATGCTAAAACCTACATGACAATAAGAGATCATTGGACGATTAGTGTAAAGACGAACATAGATTATTTGGGTTAGTTATCATAAGGAAAGAGTAGATTAGCCGATTAGTGAAAAGAAGATTGAATGGAGTCTCGTGCCTGCACTATTTGCAGCTCTCATAACAAGCTGCTCCACCAGGAACTTTGCCGGATCACCAAGAGTGTTACTTAGCAAGTAGGAATGAACAAGTTTGACAAGCTCGTCGTTGGTGAAGAAGTCAAATAAACCATCACTTCCGAGTATAACAAAGTGGTCCGCACTCGAAATTTCATGAACAAACAAAGACGGTTGCGCAGATACGTATGGAGGACTTGTCAAATTGCGCACCTTAAGGATTCCCATCAATGCCTCATTCATGTTTTTCTGCAACAACAAAGAACAACACAATGGTACATAAAAAAAACAAACAGTTAACATATGTTTTCATATTTCATAATCATTCATAACGATAAACCATTCATACTTCATAATCATAATATATTTTCTTGACTTAGTATAGCTTAGCACATCAGTCGTATCGCACCACTTTGAGTTAAAAGACAATCAATTAGTACCTTTTTCAAGTAACCAACACCAAGAGCCCGAGTGACTTTGAGCTTCCCCTTAACTTTTCCGGCAACAATTGGTGAGGGATCATCAGGATGATCATTCAAGAGTAAATTTCTCTCAAGTTCATCATCAACGGTGTGAATAGGCGTGAGCTGGACAGCTTGTAGCCCATTGCCATCATGTGTATGAACGCAGTCATTGTACGTTGCCAACACTGCGCGACTGTCACCTAGATTGAGCACATAAATGTTCTTTCCATAAAGAAGTGTTAATAACACACAGCTTCCTACGGAGACCAGGTCGGGACGGTCCTCCATTTCTTGTTCAACCACGTAGAGGAAATCATTCTCTGCTTGATTTAGTGCACTCTGAAGGCTATTTAAGACCTTATGCTCAAAAGAGTCACCCAATTTCTCCCATTCCATGGAGGAAAGTCCGATCGGTTTCTTGTCCAGGGTTTCATCTAGGGCTAGACGATCCGAATCACCTCCGGTAGACTCCTGCTCAAGTTCAGAATCCAACATGTTCAAGTAACACCTGACTCTCTCATAGAGAGTCCCAGCAAGAAAATCGGCAGCATCTCTCCCATTGAACCCATCATATATGCCACAGAAGAGCCACCCGTTCTCCTCGGAATGGACAGCCTGAACTCTGTCTTCACCAGCAGCACCGCCGGCAACCTGAACATCCGTCGAATTGCTCAAGAAGCTGTCGTTGCACGAATCGGGGGACGAAGAATTCAGGCTGAAGTTTGAAAAACTGCTGGGCAGGGAGGAGGACAAGAGGGTGGAGAAGGAGGCGGAGGAGGGTATGCGGCGGAAGGATCTGGGGGAATCCAGTGCGGGAAGGATCTCGGTCCCCATCAAGCCATTGCAGATGTTGGTGTTAACCAGAGTGGCATTGGCGCTGAGAGCAGCCCCGGAGAGGCAGGAGAAGGAACTGCTGGCTCTCCGCAGCCGAGGAATTTCAGATTCGCCAAAGGAGCCATTGATGCATCTGTATCCGAAACTTATGTTGATTTCCTGTCCCGATTCCTTCTGGGTTTCGCCGTGCATAGCTTCTACATCCAGAAGAAAGAAAACCATAAATAATAATATAAAAAAACACACGCACCAAATAGATTAAAGAGAGAAAGAAGAAGAAGAAGAAGAGGGTATACCTGGAGGAGATTGAGAACAGGGGAAGCGGGTGAAGCTCAAGAGAGGAGGAGAAGCACGGGGAGGGAATGGATGCGTTTGATTGGGTAGCCCATCTGGTTTTAAGGGGCATCACATTCGCACAGGTCAAGTAGGAGTGGTATTCAAATTTGTTTTGGGAATAAATTTGAAGACTTGGCAATCCTTGTTCCCTTTGATTTCATAAATGTGAAACTTGCACGACTAAAACAAAATGACTTTCTTAATCTAGGACTTAAACTTTTTTATTTCCTAAATAAGACTTAATAATGTCATCATGGAAGGAATAATGCCCAACAATAATGGACGTTTACTTGAATAATGACTAAATAATAATGACCAAGATCCTATATTGAGAAATAAAAACATATGATCCTATTTTGAGAAAGTCCTTATGTTTTAATAATATTTAGGTAAATTACTCTTCATAAATTTGATGATAACTTTTAATGTTTGAGTTTTTAGAATTATTCTACCACGTTAAAATTTTATAATTCTTTTGTCCCTAAATGATTTATAGGCTTTACTATTCAAAAATGATGGGAATATTTCTTTATTTGTGTGATTTCATTGACTATTTGAATAAATAAAATATTTCTATCATTTCTTATTTTTTAGAACTTTTGATGTATTTTTTAAATATGTGTGTTTTATTTTTTATTTAAATATTAATGTTTAAATAAAATGAATTAAAATTAAATTAAGATTTTACTTCGTTTTGCGTACAGGCTAAATAATTTAGGGACGGAGATAGTATAAAATACTAATGCGAATCAAAAATATTGTTCCTAAACAAGACCTGTGTATATCAATAATATCAACATATATACTATAAAAATAGTTTCCCATGCCGATAAGTATTAACACATTATTACAGTGCAAAGTCTTATTTTTATGTTAGAAACATAACATTTGTATTATAATAAATTTTTTTGTTTTGTATTTTAAATTTTTCTTCTCTACAACACTTTTTAGAAATCGACAAAATAAAACATCGAGTTTTAAAGTTAAATTTTTTTAGTGCCCTTAAAGGTTAAAATAATGATAAAACATAAAATAATATAACAAAAACTTACACTGTCAATATGTGCGTCACATTATCACAGTGCAAAATTTTACTCCATTTTTAATGTTAAAAACATATCATTGTTATTTTTAGGGATAAGAGCTATGTTTATTCTTATTTTGAGTACTTTTTTTACTAGAATCTGATACTCCTTATGTGTTTAAATTATCATCTTATTTTAAACGTTTAAACTATCATCTTTTTTTAATGGTTTTATTTACAAATTACTAAAGATTTTAAAATTACAACTTACATATTTACAAATAATATACTCCTTCCGTCACAAAGTTTATTACACTCTTTGAACTATGCATCGAACCCCGTGATTTTTAAAATTATTATTCATAAGTTGGTATAAAAATAAAAATGAGTTTTTAAAAATACATCAAAAATTTTACAAGACAACATGTGACAAAATTATTTTATTTTTTCAAATAACCAATAAAAATATGCAAAGAAACAACAGTTATCTAGAGATCTTAATAATAAATAAATTTTGTACTCTATCTGTTCCATATCTTTCGTCTCATTTTGACTCTTGGGTCTAACAGTTTTAAACTTTGATCATAAAATACGAATAAAAATACTCGACTGCGATGTAAATTTAATATTAATATATTAACTTTGAATTGTAACTTTGAAATATCATATTTTTACAGTCAATATTTATATACAAATAAAGATATTAATAATCAAAATTTTATACTCCGTAGTAAAATTTGCACTAAAAGTACTAAAATATACAGTATATCATTTTCAAATGTAAAAGCAGTGAAAAATTAAATGGAAAAAAGGATAAGGAACATGGGGAATTAGGGAGTAAATTGTTTGAGGAGAAAGGGGGTTAAAAAAACTAAACGCAAAATTTAGAGATGAGATGGAGGGACTAGGGAGTATATGGTGACTAAAATCCTGAAATCGCGGGGGACGCGAGAGGGCTAAGGTGATTTTTTTAAAACCATTTCTAAGAGCACTGGTAATGGTCATAAAGCCCCGGGTTTCAAACCGGGGCTTCAAATTTTCTTTCTCTGCCACGTCAGCTTTAACTTACACCCAAAATTCACTGAAGCCCTGATGCTTCAAACCTTTATTTTTTACATTTTTAAATATACATCTTCTAAAATTGAATTAATAACATTTTATCAATTAATTGAATTTAAATGAAAATAAATTATTAAATAAAAAAATCAATAAAAGGTAAATTAACCAAATAAGATTTGAGTAATGAAAACAAAAATATAAAAAAAATATATTACTTTATGAAGAAATTACTGATTATTCGAGCGACTAAAAATATCTTCATTCAAATCGGGGTTGTAGTAACATATTGCAAACTGAAATAATACATTAATAAAAAATACAGTCAATAAAAAAGTATGTTAAATTTAAAAAACAACAAAAAAAATTACATTACGAAAGAAAATTTAAACAAAAAAATATTACATTAAACAATAAAATATAGAGTAAAAAAATTATGTTTGTGTTTGTTCTATTTTTTTAAAGAGAAAGAATATAAAGAGTAAAAAAATATTTAGTCTTATGGCATTTATGTAATTTTTTGTTGTTTTTTAATGAATGAAGCCCGTGAAATGTTTGAAGCATAAAGGATGAAGCCCCTTTGAAGGGGGGCGGTGTTTGCTGCCCCTTTGGCGTTAAAATGGGCAATAACGCCCCGGGTGTTATGCCCATTACCAGTGCTCTAAGGCTAAACCTTTCCACGCCATCGTCGACCAATCTGTCCTCCACTAGAAGCGCATGGTGAGTAACCGTCAATTTAGGGCAGGGTGGGGGTTTACCGGGGTTAGGAGGGGTAGGAACATCAATCTTACAAACTGGGCACCTGAGCGCCCTCGGGTCATCTTCGACATTGCCCGGCTATGTCATGGGAAACGTAAATGGGAGTATTAAGCTGCTTGTAAGTGGCATTAATGTGTGTTCTTGTCTGATTTTATAGAGTATTAGCGACACTCTAACCATGTGAATTTCTATTGTTGATGTTAGTTAATGTCTGTGCCCAGTCTTGAGGGGCATATTAGGAAATACCAATTACGGAGTAGTATATTAGGAACATTGAGGGTAGTATTGTCAAAAGTGTACCTTACTCTCTTTTCTCTGAACTGTGAAGAAGTAATTGCCTATGTTTATGAATCCCACAGTATATTTGTCTAGTGTCTAATGAATATATGTAACCCAAACCAACCAAATCATACAGATGATCCCCGAGAAGTATGCCAAGAAATACGCGAATGAACTCGCTGAAACTGTCAAGCTCAACCTCACCAGCGGTCGTGAATGGGAAGTGCACATTGTAAAGGCTAAAGACACCGTTTGGTTCCATCGCGGTTTGGAGAGTTTCATCAAGGACAACTCCATTGGCATTCACTACCTCTTGCTCTTCAACTACGCTGCAAACTCGCGCTTCAATGTCCATGTTTTTGATCACACGGTGTCTCAGAGCACGCGAGAGAGTAGCAACGGTGGGCATTATCTGTATCTATCTTAAACCGGTGGTGCTTTAATGGTGATTATTGTTATGATAATTGTTGTCATCATTGTTATTTACTCTGTATTATAATTATTATTATTATTATTATGAGATGGAAATGTATTATAAAATGTTGTGGTTGCTTGTGGAAATTGGAGGATAAGAATGGAGGAAATGGGTCAAGTTGTGTATTGGGGACAAGGAAAACTTGGGGCCATGGTTGGATAAGATAAAGTGTGTGGTTTTACTCCTTCCAATGGAGTTTCAAGAATCAGAAAGAAAAAAACTTCACAGACACAACAAAAAGAGGCATAAATCCATGAACCAATTGCCCAAGCAATGCTTTTACTCTTCCCTGTTTTCTCCCCATGTATGAAGCAAAGTATATCTTCTCCCTAAACTTGAAGCCAATTGCTCCTCTTTAAATCTGCACCCACTGCCTGTTGAAAACAAAACAGGACACACATAATCTCTGTATCCTGTAGCCAATTAGCCATGCCTGAGTCTACATTTACCAGTAGTGATAAAAACAACAAGGCCAACACACTTGGGCAAGAAATCGTGGAGGCCGTCTTGGCCATGACGAACCGAATCAGCAACACTCATCATCATCACCATCTGAAACATGGTCAGAAGGTGGGAGATCCAAGCCAGGCCGGGGAGGATGACGGCCCCCCCACAAATAGCGTCATCACGCTAGCGGGAACCAACACGGGGGCGAGCATGAGGGGCGAAATGGGCAAGAAATTGTCTGGGGTCGAGGGCGAAAACGAGGAGGAGGAGGAGGAAGAGCAGCTGAAAACTTATGTGAACAGCAACTTCCAAGCCATAAATAACTCCATCATGTTAGGGGGGAGCTATAGCTCCAATGATCCAGGAGTGCACTTGGAGGTTGTGGACTACATGGAGGAGGAGGAGGAGGAGGAGCCTCAGCCTGAAAAGGCTAAGAAGAAGATGAAGAACAAGGGGAAGAAGATTGTGGAGGAGAGCTCTCACTCAAAGGAACAGAGGGAATCAGACTAATTAGTAATTTAGAAAGTATATATACACATATACATTACAAACACACATACATATTTTCAGAACTTGTATGTTCATCATTCTTCCACTTTGGAAATGTTATGTTTTATTATGCATTTATTGAGTGTTTTCTTCTGGAAATCTGTTTATCACATTGTTGAAATGAATGAAAATAACATTGCTACCCATGTTTTTCTAAGGTACCATCTTCCAAAATCATTATGCATTTTGTAATTCGCTCCATTGGAATTTTGTTGTCTAATTTTTCTTTTAGGGGTTCTAAGAATACTCCTCCCCTTGTTATGTTTCCTGAACACGGAGTACTACTCTCTTTGTCCAAAAACAAATGTTCTTTCACACAATATCTCTTTTAATAAAGTGAAAAAACTCTCTAACAGATATTAGTATAGATGAGAAAGAATAATTATGAGTCTGAAAGAACTCTATAAATAGGTACATATACTCGAACATTTTAGAACGAATAAAAAAAATGACAAGTCTTCCTACCATCGAGGAGTACTAGCATTATAGCCACAAACTTGCTCCAATATATTCTCTTGTCCCACTTTTAATTTGTAGTATTTTGAATTTTGAATTCTTTTGACACTAACATCAAGTGTTATTATAATATGACATTGGATACTTTTAGTAGTTTGTTAGCTTGAAAGTGTTTCTTGCCCCTTGTTATTGATTAACAAAGTGATAGGGGGTAGGAACCATTTTGGGCCCAACCTAGTATCATATCTGAAATGCAAAAAACAGCTTCATAGAAAAAATGTACTTTAAATTTACGAACGAAATTCAACGGCGGTAACACGGAGAGAAAAGTTGCAATCACAATTGTGGAATATGAGGTGCGAGAAAGCACATTGTGAATATGGATATTATTCCTTTCACTAGATATTATTTAAGTACTATTTAGGGAATAAAAAGTGGAAGTACTAGATTGGGAAATGACTTATGTTTTAGTCATATTTAATGCAAGTTTCATTCTAATTATCAGACTCCGGTTAAAATTGTAATACAAAATATTATGATTTGTTATCATCGTTTTTATTGACTGAATAACATAAATGAATTTGGGTTTTAGAGATATCAAAACTCATATTTTTTTTTTGTTTATCAAACAAACTCTAATTTTTTCTATAGAATTTACTTAATTGTAATCTACTTGTCAACATATTATCATTAATTACATATTAAAATAAAATAATTGAATCATTCCTATTTTATTATACTTTTACATTTATATGTATAGTATTTTAAGTTTATATAAAAATTTAAATAAACTAATTAAAAATAATTGAAAATCATTTTTTTTTAAATCAGAACTAAAAAAAAGTGTACAAACTAGAAACACGCGTATAAAGATAGTACACCGTAATAAATAGGACCCGAGAACGCATTATTCGCCTTCACCGTCCATTTCAATTCTCGCTTTAATCATAACATCTCCTCTTCCTACTTGGAGCGGCTCCTTTTTTTCCCCGCTAGAGAAAACACAGTGAGAAACCGGAAAAAATGGCGAAGAAGCTGGACTCTGTCGGATTTCTCAAGGCGTGCAAAATCCTCATCATCGCGGTGCTGTTCTCGGCCGCCGCCGCCGTCGGAGCGGCGGGTGGAGTGTACGAGATCGGATACTTTCCGATGTCAACAACTTCCGCTTCGTCGAAGATCTGCGAGGGATCGATTGGGGATTGCGTGAGCGCGGACGAGTTCGAGCTGGATTCCGAAAGCAACCGGCGTATTCTAGCATCCCGGCCGAAGTACATTAGCTACAGCGCTCTTCGTCAAGGCACCATCCCTTGTAACCGACGGGGCGTTTCCTACTACAGCTGCCACACCGGTGCTGAGGCCAATCCCTACATGCGCGGATGCAATCGGATCACCCGCTGCCGTGGTTGAATTTCTAATTTCCTGGTGCCCTGCTTTCGTTTATGAATTGTTTATCATGATTATTATTGATTTCATATATAAATTCTCATGGTGAAATTGGTGCTGTTAGCTCTTCGGATTTGTGTTTTAATTTTTCTTTCCACGGGGATTATTATTTGTATAAATGGAGGATATTAATTAATTTATCAATCTCGATCTGCTTTATGATTATCAATCTGTTTGAAGCTTGGTATGAACTTCAGTTTGCTGCTCCTCCACTTCGCCGTCGCTGTTCCACCTACAAAACCCCCACCGTCTGGTCATATGTCGTCGTCTTCAGTCGCCGGTTAATGACCCGATTTGTCGGCCTGGGTCCTAGCCGGCACCGGCGAGTCGGCGAACAATACTCCGGAAAAAAATAAATCATGTGAAGTCTTCTGGAAATTATAAAGTGGACTAATATTGCCAGTCCATAACAACAAATTCTAGCTGTCATTTTGTTTTTTTTTTTTTGCATAAAATGTCGCCTCCTACTTTTTGAAAGCTGTGTTATGCGTGTGGGACCATAAAGAATAGGCCGATTCAAAGAAGTATGAGTCAAATTTAGTGACTTTTACTCGGTAATTCTTTACACTTTAATTTTAAAACTTTAAACTATAGAGTATAGACACAAAATTTCAATGTTCAAATTTAAGTTTTTGGACTCCGAATTCTTTTTAAACGAATCAGATTTTACTCAGGGGTAATTTACCTTTAGAGAACTAAAACATAATGATTTTTTCAATATAGGACCATATGTTTTTATTTTCCAATGTAGGATCATTTGTCATTATCTATTAGTCTCAATGTAGTATCATTTGTCATTATCTTTTAGTCATTATCATTTGGACAATATTTTTCTCACTAGTCATTATTAAGTCCTATTTAGGAAATAAAAAATTTAAATCCTATATTGAGAAATGACTTTTATTTTAATCCTATTCAATCAAATTTCACTTTCCAAAACGTATAATCTCTCCGTCCGAAAATGTTCTTCACATTTGATTTTTACGGTGTTCAATATTGTACATTGACCATTAGTATTTATTTTTATAGATAAAGACATTTTATAAAAATTTGATAATATATTGATATTAAATTTATATTATAAATTTTATCCGCAATTAACAAACTTTAATTAATAAAAGTGAAATGTGAAAAATATTTTCGGATGGAAGGAAATTAGTAGAAGGTTGGTCCAAAAATAAATATGTCATTACCGTCGACTCCTATAGAAGGAAGCCCAAACGCCGAGACAATTTCATCAAAGCCCAAGCCTAGGGCCCGCCGCCAAAGTTGCACCACGGCTCATAGGGTAGAAACTTAACTACTCTTAAGTAGATTAACCCCACCATCTTAAGCCTGAAGCATGCTTAACGTTTCTATGTTCTTGTATGAGTAGTATTATTAATCTGTTTGAGCTCTTTAACACGGGGTCTTATAGCCACAATGCGAGTGTGCACATGTCGAGCCAGACCGATGGCATTGGCAACGGCCCTCATATGCACGTTTTTGCAATCCTCATAAAGCTTTTACATACTCTCGCTTTCGTAGTAGAGCGTTTATGGGGTACGTTCACAATGTGGTATGAAATCCCACAAAACCAACCATTTTCTTATATTCAACAAGTCAACTTTAAAAATTAATTTCTCATTCATCTGTTTACTATTTATAGCATATATTATATCAAGACTTTCATCTCGTTTCAGAGAACATACTTCAATTAAATAAGAGTCAAAATCATTAGTCTCTTCAAAATTTGTCAATTTGATGCCTATGTCCCAAAATGTAAGCAGCAGTTACTATTTTGGCATTTCGATAACTTTTGTTTGTTTACTCGTTTTAATTGACCATTTGATAAAATAAAATATTTCTGTCGCATTTTGTTTTGTAAATTTTTTATCTATTTTTGAATGATGTAATTTTTATTTTTTTTATTTCTCTATTAATTTG
Source organism: Cuscuta australis (assembly GCA_003260385.1). Taxonomy (NCBI): domain Eukaryota; kingdom Viridiplantae; phylum Streptophyta; class Magnoliopsida; order Solanales; family Convolvulaceae; genus Cuscuta; species Cuscuta australis. The sequence continues at coordinate 1,060,153 of NQVE01000098.1, read as the reverse complement.
TAGATAATATAATTTTAAAAGAGGTTATAATCTGTACATTGTTCGAAATATTGCTTAGATTTTAAGACTGACTATAATACCTATAGATATAGATGTTGAGAGGCAATTATTGTCATGAACCACAAGAAGCATTTTGTTAATAAATGAGAGAAAATACTCAAAAATAAGAGATAAAAATACTTAATATGAATACAAATACAAGTGGAAATGATTGTACAAAAATACTGCTCCACAATGGGTGTATTAATCTACTATTCTAAAAACTAAGCTTGATTAATTGAATAAATGAACCATCATTAATTTAATTAATTTCGTAGCACATTTTTGTTTTTGTTTAATACTTCATCCGTCCCTGAAAACCTTTATCCTTTCTTTTTTCATCCGTCACAAAAAAACTTCTTATTTCTATTAAAAAGTCACTTTTACCCTTTACTTTTTCATACTCTACCTATCACATCATACCTTTTTACTAATAATCTACTTATCAAATCCTACTTTTACTATTCACATCAAAAAACATTTTTGGAAATTCAATACCAAAATATACTCTCCTTAAATCTTTTCAAAAAACAAAACATCCCGTGTTTTATGGGACGGAGGGAGTACATTTTTGTTTTTGTTCCTAGCATTGTTGTTTGGATCATGTTAGGGTGCCACCACATGGGTGCTACCATGGTTGTACTCATGCTTCGCACAGACAAACACAGACGATAATTGTCTTAGTCGCACATGGATGAAGCCATGGTAAAACCTATGTGGTGGCACTCTAGCATTTTGATGCATTTTGATTGTTGTTTTTGTTTTTGTCCTGGATCAAGCATTTCACTAGGGTTTTCTTCTTCCCGTTTTCACTGCGAGCTAGCGTCGCGGCATTACGAACCAATCAATCAAACCAAATGTTGCACTCCCGGCGTCTGATTCGGAAAACCCTTACCACCCAAATCCCTGAGATCCACCGTCTCCGATCTCTGTCCACCGCCGCCGACATCCCGGCGCCGTTTCGCAAGAACCAGCACCAGCAGAACCACAGCTTCCTGCCGCCCAACGAGTACCTGAACTCGTGGAAGCCGCCGAAGGATCCTAAAGAGGCGGAATACAAGCTCGCCCTTCTCCGCCGCGACTATGCCAAGAAGGTCAAGGAAGTTCGCAAGGAGTACATCAAGGAGATGGAGGTCATGCGACTCGAAAAGCTGAGGAAAACAGAGGCTAAGAAGGAAGCTATGAGGATCGCCAGTGAGGAGAGGAAGGCGGCTAAAGCCGCCGAGAAGAAGGCTAAGGCCAAAGAGAGAGCTATCTTTGAAGCGCAATTCCGCCAAACCCTAGTAAGTGAAATTTGCCATCTTTGTTTTCACTCAATATGGACCATCCTGTCATAACTGTAGCAGTATAATTCTTTCACATTGTCTGCAATCAAATTTTTTAATTTTTTTAGTAGAGTTGCCGAATTCTTTTCGTGCTTGCTTGTTCTTATTTCATCATAATTTTTAATTAATGCGACCACAAGTTTAACTTAGATGTAAGTGCCTCATTGGCAACAACTTCAATTTCAAGCTTTATACTTTTGAAAAGGCTATCTAATTCCGACATTTAATGTTAGTGTTTTCAATGTTAATCTGTACTCCTAATCTTTCATCCCAAAATGTTAACGCTATTTGAGAATATTGTTCTCAAACAAGGCCAAGAGTGAAGCATGGTGCACTCTAAGGAGGGTATCACCATAAGAGTGTGATGTGGGTGGCATATTTGGCGAGAAACATTAATGGAAGGGCAATTCCAGGAAGCAAGAAGGAGGTCCCTTTCTAAGCATTTGGCGACCTATATCTTGTTGTTTGTGAAGTTTTACACCAAATGCTCAAATCGCCTAATATATTGAAGAATTTGTTTATAACTTCAACGCTGAAGACGTATGGAAAAGGCTGGACTTTGTTTGGAGAGGCTGTGCTAAATTTAGTCAAACCAACAGACTCTACAAAACATGTTAGAATGATTCATGATTATTTTTTTGGTTCTATGTGGGAGCTTTTGTTTGGAACGGAGGTAGTAGTACTCTGTTAGTGTCACATCTGCATCTCATTAGTTACCTGAACGCCTAAATTGCAGAAAAGTTGATTGGGGAATAAGCTATTTTCTGGCTGCTACTCGCGGCATTAGCTTTGCTTCCTGTTATCTTCTTAGGGACATGGTTTTCCATATGGACTGTGGAAAGATTTTATTTTTCAAACAAAAAAAACTTTGTCATCTGTCTTTTTGAGGATGATTATAAGTGCTTTGTTTCTTGATGCATGTAGGCGAAAGAAAGACAAGAGAAGCTTGAATATTGGAAGATGAGAGAGAAGAAATTTGAAGAGAAGAAAAAAGAAAAGAGAGAGCTTTTGCATAAAAAAAGCTCAATGTGGATTGATGAGGATGCTTTGGGAAAAAAGGCACTTGAAGCCATTGTTAGCCCTGAGGTCTTCTGATTTTTTTTGGTATTCAGCTTAAAAGAGTGGGCTTGTTTGTTCTGGGACCAGGCGTATCATGTTGGTTCCGAAACTGGTATGAATTAGTTACTACAGAGTAATATGAAAGAATTTATTATAAAAAAATGAGTGTCTTCCCCAATCTATTGTAGTCCTCATCGATGTTGAATAGTAAGGTGTTGATTTTGAGTACATCTATTATCGTTGAATAGTAACATGTTGAGATCATGTTCATATACGGAGTATTAATTACTAATAATTGGTGGCGATTTAATCATGTTTTGAATTGTGTGTGGTGATCATTTGCAACGATGGTGGCTATAAGTGGATGATGATGATGATGATGGTAGAATGTGGTTGTTGCCTTTGATGGCAATGATGGCGATCAAGGACGAAAGCAATTGATTGTTGATGTTTGAGGTGGTCAATGGTAGTGGCGGCATCTTTGGTGGTGGGGGTTGGCGGTGATAGCTGTTGGTGGTGATGGTTTCAGCTAGCGGCAGAAGGCTGCCGGGAATGGTGGAGGCCAAAAACTTGACAATATGGTTGCAACTCGTTATGGGGGGGTGGGGGATGGAAGTGGGAACCTAGAATGGTTCCAGTTAAGAGCAATTGGCAGCATTCTTGGCGATGGTGGCAGCCATAGAAAGGTGGTGTCAAATTAAACAATGCTCAAACAAATGAAATCTAAGTGTGTGTTTTGGTTGGAGGTAGGATACTCATTTATGTGTATCTACTCTCCTATGAAGTGACACCATATATGGGAGACTGGGAGAGTGTCAAAGACGCTAAGGGGAGACCGATAACGTAGCATCATTAAATAATTTTTAAATACTGACCTACTAACTATTTTTCTGTCCCTAAATGATTGTCACAGTTTGACGTTTTTGGTCAAATTGTGTCACCATTTGATCGTGAATTATAGAAAAAATATATTTAGTTATAATGTAAATTTAGTAAAGTTAGATTCATTTTAAAATAATGTTTTGGAATTTTAAATTTTTATAATATTTAATTATTTTAAACTATATTTAATTCGTGGTCAAATGATGGTCAAACTGTACGGGATGTTGATTTTGGATCACGATTTTATGATTGTAACTGCCCTGCCTCCACGATGTTACCATACTTGTTTTGCGACCCACATTGCTGTATTGTTTCTATTATGGATTTCGTAATCGCCGGCAGTCATTCTAAATCTGATTGGTCTCAACTGCGAAACACTAGTTCACATGATTAGTGTATTGAAAATATTTCCTCCCTCCTAAAATTTCTTTCTCAATTTTTTTGACTTGGCACGAAGATTTTGAAAAGTTAAAAAGTGTAAAGATTTTTCATGTCTGTCTTTGATGTGATGGAATAAGTAAATAGTAAAGATAAAAAGTAAGGATATAATGATACATTCATTAAAAAAATTTGCCAAGATAGAAAATGAGAAAGAAATTTTTGATCGATCCAAAAAAGAAAGTAATAAAGAAATTATTAAACGGAGGGAGAACTTTTTTTTATTTCTTGCAAACATTTAGGCTATGTTTGGTAACAGAAGGAAGTGGTTTGAGGAAGAAAATGGAATGGAAGTGAACACAAAGAAAATAGATTGGAAATTTAATTTCCATTGGTTTATTTGGTAGGAAGTGGAATAGAAATTCGCACTCCTTTCTATCCTCAATTAAGCTTCTTCCCTCCCCTCACTCCTTTCTCAAACATGTCGCTGAGTTTGAAACTTTAAACCCAAGACCAAAATCGTCACTCTTCTCTCAATTGTTTGTCTAACTGGTGGAACCCAAATTCGAAACCAGTAACCTTCATGGATGAGTTTTAATGTTTATTTTCTTTGCAATTTCTTGAGACTAACCGATAAAACTCATCTATATAGTTTATTGATTTTGATTTTAGGTTTCACCAGGAAGACTAATAATTGAAAGAGGAATGATCATTTTAATTTTGGGTTTAGAGCTTCAAACTCAACAACGAGTTTGAGAAAGAGTACGAGAGGATGGAGGAAGCTCAATTGAGAAGTATGAATATACGTAGTACAATTTTATCCATGTTTTTAACAAAAAAGTTAACAAAAGACCATTCGTGAAAAATAATATAATAATTAGGGACTAAATTAGTAATATTTGACATGTAGGGACTAAATATGTAAAACGACCTATAACTGTAGACCTTTTATGGAATTTACTCATTTTGTAACTACGAATGTCTATAGGAAAACGACATCATTTGAAATAGTTCCCCAAGTATGAAGTATAATTATTTTTTGTATTCCTTCTCTTCCAATTTAATATTTCTATTTTATTATTTAAGTAGTACTAAAATAAATTTTTCATTCGTCAAAAAAATTGGAATAAGTACTCTATATGCATTCTCACTTCTCCATAAACTTCAACCAAATTATTTGTCTTAAACTCCATAAAAAATAAATAAAGAAAAATTAATTTGGGACAAATGAAATATAAGGAAATAATATTGTACAACAACAAGAATAAGCACATCCCAAAAACATCAAGGTTCCCATGATGTCATGGGATGACCCGGGGGTGCTCCGGTATCCCATTTATAAAATTGATGGTTCCTACCCCCCTAACCCCTCGGTAAACCCCTCACCTCGCCCCGACCCGAACACGCCCCCCACTTCCTCCAGTTGCACCCATAAGTTGATTTTGACTTTGGAGTCAAAATTTGACTCCAAAGTCAAAATCAACTTGTGGGTGCAACTGGAGGGGGTGGAGGGCGTATTTGGGTCAGGGCGGGTGAGGGGTTTATCGGAGGTTTAAGAAAATAAGAACCATCAATTTTACGAATGGAGTACCGGAACACCCCAATTCATCCCATGACATTGGTTTCCAATGTGATAGGAACCTTGCCCTCCAAAAATGGAAAAAAAGAAACAACAATAAGCAAAATGACCTTATCACTTGCCTAATTTGGTCCTTATGACATGCACGCCCACCGAGGCGGAGGCACCTCCCCAATCAGGACTCGCTCATCAGACATTCGCACCGCCCAATCGGCGTTCAATTCGCTCCCACCTTCGACTGCCGGAAGCTGCCGTTCGGCGTGAGACACAATTCGACCGGTAGTGAAACTGTTCCGATCCGCCGATTGTCCTCTCTCTCTCAGGTACTTCCTCTTTAATGCGCTCGCCGCCGTGTCCATGCCTTCATCGTTAAGCTCCGTATGGTATTCATTGATCGATTCTGTTTTCCTCATTATTGCTCGTCCTTCAGTATTTTCCGATTACGAATTGTTATAGGTTGGGTGGTGAAGTTCTTGATGCTGTCAGTTGTTATTACTCTCGAAAAATGCTAGGGGTACAACAGGTGTACCCCATTTGTACTCCATCCCCTCCATCACCACACAAACCATCACCACACAAAAAGGCAAGAAACTAAAACAAAATTAAATAAATAAAAATAAAATAAAATTGAATGGTAGATAAAGGGGTGGGGGACAAATGGGTACACCTTTTTGTGTACCCCTAGCATTGCTCTATTACTCTCTCCCTATCAAAATAAACCAAACACTTACTTTCCTTTTTTATCCATCCCTAAATAAAATTTTATTTCCATTTTTGGTAATGATATCTGTCCTTCATTTTCATTTTTTTGCGTGCTATTGACTCGATTACAATTAGTATTTGATCATACTTTTCTCAATTTAATGACGCACAAAGAGTCAAAGCCTCCGCAAGCCAGGGTCCATCATTATTTCTCTTCTTTATAACAATTCTAACCACACACTTTTCAATTTACACTTTTAGCTGTGTTTGGCCAAATTGGACTTTTAATTACATAAGGAGGGAGTATTTGTATATGATCATAATGAGGGGTTTTAATGTAAGGCTGGTTTTGAATCTGGAACGCAGGTTGAATTAACGGGTCATGGATGATGACACAGGGCAGCTTAGAAGAGCACTTATTGATGCTACTGCAGGTGCGATTTCGGGTGGCATATCGAGGACTGTGACGTCTCCGCTCGATGTAATTAAGATCAGATTCCAGGTAATTTTGCACCAAGCTGTGCTGCTTAATTTTGGTTATGACGTTATGTATGGAATTGAGAAATAGTGGTTTTTTAAATTAAAAAAAAGTTGCTTTCAGGTTCAATTGGAGCCTATTTCCAAGTGGCCATTGCTCGGCAATGATGTGTATCAACCCTCTAAGTACACCGGGATTTTGCAAGCAACAAAGGACATCTTCAGAGAGGAAGGCTTACGGGTATTGCATTAATTCTTTTTGCTTCTTTATGATTTATTTGGTTGTGTGAGGGAACCCATGTGTGTTTTCCCTTGCAGAAGCCGAAGGTTGGAATTATTACTCTCATCAGGCCGTATCATTACAGCCTTCCGTGTTCAAGGTGTTAGAGTTTGTTCAATTTATCCATTAATTTTGGAATTTTGTTACAGGGCTATTGGCGGGGTAATGTTCCTGCACTTTTGATGGTCATGCCATATACGGCCATACAATTTAGTGTGTTGCATAAGTTGAAAACCATAGCTTCTGGATCTTCAAAATCAGGTCTTTCATCTGACTCTACTGAACTTGTGTATATGCACCTTGTTATAAAATATGTATCCATTAATTTGTTTTCCACACGTATAAGCACCATATGTCATTCCAATTTTTTTTCTAGAATTCATTACTCACGCATTTATGAGTTGACGTTACTATCTTGCATTTCTGTGCCAATAAGGAATAACATTTTGGGTCTGATGTTCTGTATATGCAGAAGATCACATTAATTTGAGTCCAATTATCTCATTCGTCAGTGGGGCATTAGCAGGCTGTGCAGCTACTATTGGATCATATCCATTTGACCTGTTAAGAACAGTATTAGCTTCACAAGGGGAGCCCAAGGTGACTTTATGAATTTATTGATGGATACACAATATTATATTGGTCAAAGTAACATGTAGTCATACTTGAATTAAATTATTTCAAAGAAAATGACTCTATGGGCCAACCACTGACTTTTCAAATGGACAAGAAAAACAATACCATTGATTCAAACTAGCAATAAATTGATAGAAACACATTCATATCTCCAACATATTGATGATCATAATCCCTAGGATATCTGACCGTGACAACCCTGGGATGGGATATCCTTTGCACGTCTTAATGACCCGCACAAAAATGAAACACTGCAAAAAGAGAATGAACACCCCAAAAGCTGCCGCAGGATGTTAAACTTATTAAATGAAACTTTCAAAATAACCTAGATTTATGCAGAACACAACAAAGGTTGCCTACAATTATAGACGGTGATTCCTAACCAATATGGTCAGAAATCACCCATTGCTCAACGAAGGTTGCCTACAAAGAGGCAAAACAATAGAAAAGAGGAGGTAAAAGGTAGATGAGTGATCAGGGTTTAGCACTTGCCCATTTAAACGTAGTCTTGCATCTTGCATACGATCTTCACATTCATATCATATTGGTATATAAGTATTTTGGGGCTAAAGTGGAGCATGCAATTGCAGGTATACCAAAACATGAGATCTGCTTTTGTTGATATACTTAGAAGTCGTGGGATTCAAGGTCTGTATTCTGGACTGAGTCCCACCCTTGTGGAGATCATTCCCTATGCCGGTTTACAGTTTGGAACTTATGATATGTTCAAGCGCTGGACAATGGTATAAAATTCTTACTCTCTTTCACCTACCTTAAGATAGGCAATACATTTTCTTGATTGGCTTGGTCTGCAATTTTCTCTATAGGCTTGGAACCATCGCAGGCAATCAGGCTTTAGTGAGGTTGATTTTGCTCCTTCAGGATTCCAGCTCTCTCTTTGTGGTTTAGCTGCTGGAATAACTGCTAAAGTTGTCTGTCATCCCCTAGATGTAGTGAAGAAAAGGTTTCAGGTATATGCTTTACTTCTGCCTCATGATTTTTTAGTTTATGGTTCACATATTGCCATAGAGAGAACAAACATTAATCACTCCTAATGTACTTCGGTGATAGTCGTTTTTGTAACAACAACAACAACCAAGCATTATCTCACTAGGCGGAGTCGGTTACATGGATCAAACGATGCCATTGTGCCCTATCCACTATCCAGTACCATATTTGCAGTGAGATCATTCACGTGATATGTTTCCCCTAAAAAATAAGAATCTGTTTTCATAACCTCTTCCATAATAAGGATCTGTTTTTGTAACCTCTTCCACAATAAGGATCCGTTTCACCTAAAAATAATGTGATATGTTTACCTTATTTGAATTGCTTATTACTTGTTCTTATTTTAATCAAGCCATACCTCAAAGATTTAGGTCACACCAGGTATTATATTTCAAACAAAACGTATAGACGAGACCACACCATAAGAGATTTTTCGGTGGAAGAGAAAGGTCCTATGTTTATTTCTTAAAATATAACATATGGTCTGATTTATATGAATCTTGCTGATGCAGTTTGATTAAAATAAGAAGAAATAGTTATCGAAAAAGATGAAGAGGACACCACCTTAGATATGCACACTGCCAACTATATTGTGAGAAACACAGTGAAATATTTATATGTGCCATTTTATTGTTGCTCAGGGTTAAGAGGTAACATAGCAGTAGGAGTTAGGCTAGAGGATAGTGGAGTGAGTAAAGTTTACCCTGTGTTTCTGTAGAAATTGTTAAGGAATACATGGAGCCACTACGAATAGCTAACTACTACCTCCGTCCATAAATAAAGTTCTCGTTGCGCGTTACGATGTTTGACTGAAGTTATTTTCAAATCATTTTATATGAAAAATGGTATGGAATTAGAAAATAAAAATTACTACATATTTTAAAACTAATGAAAAGATTTACAAAACAAGAGGTGGCATGACTATATTATTTTATCAATGAGGACACAGAAATAGGCCAACAAAGTGATTAAAGTTTGACCGTGTGAATAGTGAACGGGAACTCTATTGTTAGACGGAGGGAGTATTAAAGATAGAATTTAGAAACCATCTTAATTCAGTTTGTGAATTGTGACTGTAGTTTAGTTGATCTCCCTTTTTTTCATTTAAGTTTTTGCTCTAAACACAAATTGAATTTTTTTTGCATTGAGCTCACATCGATAGTCGAATGGGGTTGAGAGGTGTTGAGTCCATTGTAGAGAGGTGAATCTCACTTCTTGAAGATTCTTTTGTGGTGAGTTATACCCCAATTTAATAGGGTATGAGTCCTCTGGTCAGATAATGTTTTATGGATTGCCCACCTATATTATGGTTTGAGGCATCGTTTATATGTTTTGTTATGTACGTAACTGCTTCTCAGTTTATATGTTTCTTAGCATATTTGTCCACTCGTCCGTTGTTTAGGGCTGTGGGGCGTGTTATATCTTGCATTAGTTGTGTATTAGGTTCGTGTCTAGTTTTTAAGTTTAGCACAAATCTCACATGAAGAATTCTTTTTAGGTGAGTTACGTCCAATTGATAAAATTTTATCCTTCTTACCAATTTTCAAATAATTCCTTTGCAGATTGAAGGCCTACAGAGGCACCCGAGATATGGAGCACGAGTAGAGATCAACGCATACAAAAACATGTATGATGCTCTGCGTAACATTTTTCTCCAGGAAGGATGGGCCGGGCTTTATAAGGGCATAGTTCCATCAGTCATCAAAGCCGCCCCAGCAAGTGCTGTTACATTTGTTGCCTATGAATTTACCTCAGAGCGGCTAGAATACTTTCTAAGGCAAAGCTTTCACAGTTTTCGTTCTCCGTCTACTACTGAGGCAAACGAGTAGACCTTTTCCTCGTTCTTTCGTCAACTTATTTATAAGCAAAGGGGCCTCCGATGATGGAAATACCGGTCACTGGGAACTACTGCTCACCAATGTTGCATGAAAGCTCTCAAGTAAGTGCTGTTTCATGTCTCATTTGGGGTTTTTGGAAGAGTAGTGCTACTTTAACCCATGGATGACACCATCACAATCAGGCATGGATAGTGTGTGACACACATAGTCATTGTTGTAATACAGTGACTGTCAATCTTGGTGTCACCCTTGGTGTCAGTGTAGCATGACCCATTTTAGAATGACCCTCACAACCAAATCTTTTCTACGTAATATTTAGAGAAGTTGGTATTTCCCGTTCCTGTTTGAGTATCTGTCCACACCTCCTTGCAACATAGTTCATCGCTTCTTAAAAATCCCACGGCCACCTGTAGCATATTTAGTGGCAATGTAGAATGTTGTCATTTACGTACGGATATAAAACATTTTGTTTTTGTAATAGAGGTTTATGTGGAACTTCATAAATATAGATTCACTTGTACAGATAGAAAATTGTTCAGTCAGAAAGGCCAAGGGGAGTGGAATATTGTTATGGTGTACCTCATAGCTAAAAAGATATGTAACACTACATACATTATGGAGGTTCAAAGTACAAACACAATCATACACTATGCCTTTTTTTCCTCTGCAAATGCCATTTTGAAGGGGGAAGAGTGCTACATGCTTTTTAGCGTTTCTTCTGAGGTTGGTATTTGTTTTAGCACACACACACACATCATTGTTTATCTCTATATTTGATTCATATAAAATGTTCATGCATGTAATCTTTTTCTGATTTATTTTTTTGTCATTTGAAAACCCGTATGGGAATCATTGTCCGGATAAACCCCTTCTATAAAATAATAGTCTTATCACATCTTTTGTAGAACTTTTTATGTGGTTATTTATTATACTCCGGATAATTTAATTTAGTTTTAAAATTTTACACTTACAAAACATTAGTCCTATTATTGCATAAGAGTTATTTATGCTTATAATGGGTTATTTATTATACTCCGGATAAAACTTTTACAAAACAAGATGTGACAAGACTATATTATATTTATCAAATAATTAATGAAAATAAAAAAATGATTAAAGTTTGAGCATATGAATAGTAACTGAAAAAAAACTTTTTAGGGTGAAGGGAGTAATGAAAATGCTTTCATTTCATTGAAGATATTAAACTATAAAATTTGAAAATTTTGTGTTTAGAGTTTAAAAAGCCTCCCCTTGCTACCTTTTTTTCCTTCTTTCCCCTAGGAATTGAAGTATATAATGACACATAGACACTCCTTGGATCCCACCGGATTAGAGAAGTATGAGTGGGATTTGAATTTCTCCTAGAAAACAAAAAAATGACAGAGAATTGGGGAGGTGGCGGCGACGAAGGGTGCGGTGGTTTGAGGGCGGAAAAGGAGCAGCACCACCTGCGGCTGCTTCTACCCATAGCCAACGTCGGAAGGATCATGAAGCAGCGGCTTCCGGAAAACGCCAAAGTCTCGAAAGAGGCCAAGGAGACGATGCAAGAGTGTGTGTCGGAGTTTGTGGGCTTCGTCACTGTAGAGGCGGCGGAGAGATGCCGGCGTGAGAGGCGGAAAACGGTTAACGGAGACGACGTTTGTTGGGCCTTGTCCATGTTGGGCCTTGCGTATGTATAGGGAGCAAGAGAACGAAATAAGAAGTAAAAATCACCTTAAATAGGACTAAAATATAATATCCCGGAGTAAGAGTTTTATGTTTTTATTCCTAAATAGAAGTTCATAATGCGGTAATGTGACATTGTACATCTGTATTTTACGTAATGTAAATGGTTATGATTGGTAACGTAAATGCATTTTAACTTCAATTTTGGAAATAAAGACATGAAAGTCTTAGGGACTGTTTGTTTCAGCCTCTTAGTGGGTTCAGACTGTTTGTTCCAGCCTCTTAATGGTTCAGATGTCTGAATGATTAGGAGATTTGCTTCTGAATGGTTAAGTATAATACAGACTCTGAATGGTTAAGACCTCTTATCTGAATTGATCAGACATTTGCCTCTGAATAGTTAAGCAATATACTAGCTCTTAATGGTTCAGACCTTTTATTGGTTCAGCACTTAATGGTTCAGACCTCTTGCTGGTTCAGCACTTACCTATTCGAAAGTTGCCAAACAGCCCCTTATTTTAGTATATTTTTAATGTTTTACTTCTATTTTAGTCTTTTTTCTCAATAAGAAATCTAAGATCAATTAAACCGCGTGAGATGCATGCATGAGTGGTTAGGGGCGGTTGCTTATACTACCTCTGTCCATGAGTATTTGTCCAATTTTGACTTGTTTCGATCAACTATTTTTAACCTTTCACTTATAATTATATAAAATATATATTTTCTATTAATTAGATAAAATAATATTTTGAAAATATCTGACATAATAATTCTAATAAAACTATTTTTGTATCAATATCTGATATCATTTTTATTTGATTTGAGGTCAAAGTTTATCAATTTTGACAAAAAAATAAAAAATGGACAAATACTGAGAGACAGGGGAAGTATGACTTTTTAGTATTATTGACTGGCTTGCACTTACAAAGAGTTAATACCTTCGTCTCTATTGGAGCCGTACTTGGTAAACCTCTCATGGACTAAGGTTCATGCCACTCATGTAATTCCAATTTAAACAAAATAAAAATTTTGGTAATTAAGATTGACGAAATTAAATAAGCAGAACTAGTTTTTGTGAGGTTACTAGAATTTAAGGACTGAAATTTATATAAAGAATTGCGAAAAGTATGTCATAATCACTTTTAATGCAATGCAATGGATTGACAAAGGTATTGATCATCCTTCAAAAACATGAACAAAACAAAAAATATTTCCACAAAAATGAGAGGAAAATGAAATACTTCTAATGAAAATATAATTTACGTATATATTCTTGATGTTGAAAAAATTACACTTCTAATGGAATGAAAAGGTAAACAAGTTAATGAGAAATTTTCATATACAATTACCCACAATTTTTGTGAATGAAAACATTGGCAATGAGTCAATGCCAATTTACTGTGACAAGTCAACCTATGGAATTTTGTGGTCGCTATGGGTTCCTTTAGTATCCAAGTCCATGAAAAGCTAACGAATTTATTAAAGGATGCCTTGGTTGGTACCGATACAATATCAAATATTTCGATTCGGTATGCTATTTTACACGTACCGATCCCGAGTTCGAATTATCGGTTTAATATGATTCAGGATGATCCAGTTTCAGTTTGGGAAAATATTGTGATGAAAACATATACGTACCTAGTTTACACTTCGAAATGTACAAAAAATTTTATTTGAAAAAAATTCAGAAGTACATTCAAATAAAGAAAGATAAACAATTGAAATGTTTGTCCTAGTTTAATTAAATGCAAGAAATTAATGTTTATAAAACTTAGTTTAATTTATATTTCGTATTTCACAAACAATAGAGAACGAATGATATAAAATAGTACCTCAAATGTTTGTTAATTTTTTATAGTCATCTACGAAAAATTAAAATTCAACTAAATAATTATTTATATAAAAGATTATTTTATAATTTTTCTGCACTTGAACCTACTTTTCAAAATCAATTTATTTTTTTAATGAAGAAATATAAAAACATTACTCCGTATTATTTTGTAACATATTTGTATATATGTTCGGTTCGAGATTTTTTCGATATGAGAAGTTACTTTTTTCGATATTTTTTAGTTCGGTAATTTTGGTTTTTTCAGGAAAATTTGGGATGGGTTTAGTACTTGCATGCTCACCCCTACGAATTTTGATGAAAAATATATCCAAACCCTGTTATTCTAGTTAAAAAAATTCAACTATTTATCAAGAGAAATTAAATCGAGCTTGTTTAATAAAGATAAGGTATATATTTGGAGTTATACATCAAAAGAAGACGAGGATTGAGGATGTGATCAACTATGTTTTGGGTTATGTTTAAAGTATCTTGTTTTTTAAGAAAGTGTACCGCCACAACCGGTCTCGGTTCCGGTGCCCGAAATTCGTTACCGGCACCGGTTAATTTTTTTTCCGTTTTTTGCTCCTTTCTGCTCTCCATCTCCATCCATCTCCGGCCAGGTGCCTTTTTCATCTCCTTCTCCATCTCCTTTTTCAGCCTTCTCCATCTCCTTTTTGCTCCTTTTTTCACAAAATTCAATAAAAAAGCAAAAAAAAAAAAAAAAAATTGGGGGTGGCCGGTCCGGTACCGGAACCGCCGGTCCGGGTACCGGAACCGGTACTGGCAGGTCCGGTCACGGTACCGGTACCAAGGGGTGGCGGTACCGGAACCGTACCGTGTCCACCCCTATGCAAGACATTTCTTGTTTCGTAGAATTTTTGATGTAATTTTTAAATATATAAATTTTATGTTTTAGTTACACACCAATTCTCAAATAAATTATGAGGGAGCTCTCTAGATAAGAGTAAAAAGTTCTAAGTCTTTTAAGACAAAAATATAAGTTCACATTGACATTATTACACTGTCACACTCACCACGTTGTCATATTGCATCTGTCACACTATCACTACCACATTGTTATCCGTCGCCGCCGACACACGAGTGTCGTTGTGGATCGTCGAGGGTTGACTGATCGCAATACCATATTACACTGTCATCACTTTTAATTTTCATCACATTGTCAATGCGTACAATTATATCACACTGTCATTATACTCTTATTTTAGTATTAAAAGACTAAGACTCTTATATTGGTATATTCATTCTTTTTAGTCATATCCATTGCCCATGTTGCGATCAATTTATTAATTCTTCACGAGACTACGATTCACATCTTCGTTACTTATGGTCTTTTTACTTGAGTTGGAAAAAATTAATTTTCAACTTTTTACAATTTTTCAAGCTTTCTTTCAATTCATTCCAATCTCTTTCAATTCTTTTCAGTTTTTTCCAACGATTAAAAATGTATTTAAATATGATAATTATACACTAACATGTATTATATATCTAAATTTATAACTGTTACACAATCATAATAGTATTACTTATGATAGTATTGGTTATAGTAGTGTTTCATTATTAGTAAAATTTGTATTTTTATTTATGGTAGATGTAGTATTTTAGTTAGTTTCCATTCTGTATTTTCTAATTGTGTTAGAAGTCTCTCCTATATATATACTCTATCATGTACTCCATAATTCAATAAACAATAGTATCATTCCAATATTTCAACATGGTATCGAAGTCACCGCTCTTGGTGACCTAAAAGAGTTCTTTGCTTCCACCGCCGCCGCTAGTAATTCCGGCGATGACGGCTCCATCTTATTCACCCATACTTTTTTTTCCTTCTTTTGTCCTCAAATTAACTTCTCCATTCAAAAAAATAAAAGAAAAAAATCCCGTGTTGAAATCACAAAAAAGTGTCAAAGGAAGAGCTTCCCTTGTGTCATCTCTATGGTTCTTCCAAAAAAACGCCGAAGGGAAACATGCCCCCAAAATCCACAACCGCTCCACCGCCGTCTAAACCTGAATCTCATTTACCTTCAGGTCGATGTTCATCCTTCAATTTTCCAGACCAACAACTTCTCAAAAACTCTCTCAACTCATCTTCGCATCTTTTCAAAATCAAGAAAAATAATGATAGTTGTTTTTTCTCCATCACTATAGTAAAATCTTAGACCTAGATCTTTTCCCCATCACTAGTTCTTAATCCACTTTTTTATATCTAAAATCACTCATTATAATCATCAATCTCCATTCTCTTTCTTTTTTGTTAACCAATAACAATTCCAAGAAAATCAACACAAAAGTAAAGCCAAGAGGCCAGGGGAAATAGTGAAAGAGACAGGACATCGCCCGGATTCAAGAAAAAGAAGAATGTCAAAGATCTTCCGTCAAACAGGCACCTTTAGTAGTCTTCTCTATTCTTCTTCGACGTCAGCAACTGTAAGCGCACATCAATCTTCTCTCTTCTTCTTCTTTGACGTTAGCAGCTACTAGTACACGTCAATCTTCTTTCTTCTTCATCGAAGTCAGTAGCAACCAGCGCAAGTCAATTTCTCTCTTCTGCAACGATGTCTGCAGCTACCAGTAACGTCAAACTTCTCTCTTCTCCAACAATGTCAGCAGCCACCGATGCACGTCAGACTTCTCTCTTCTCTAACAATGTCAGCAACCACCGATGCACGTCTAAATTCTCTCTTCACAAAGTTTCCAGTTTTTAGCTAGTGTCCAAGCTTCCTCTTGCTTCAGCCAAAGTTTAGCTTGAGGGAGGATGTTACACAATCATAATAGTATTACTTATGATAGTATTGGTTATGGTAGTTTCCATTCTGTAGTTTTTACTTGTGTTAGAAGTCTCTCTTATATATATACTCTATCATTTACTCCATAATTTAATAAGCAATATTATCATTCCAAAATTTCAACAATAACATACTACTTCAAAGCTAACAAAGGTAAAGTTTTTATATCCAAAATTAGTTTTCTTGCCTATTTATTTGGATGATTATTAAGTTGAGTGATTTTTTAATGTTTTATTTTTTCAACATTTTTCAGCCCCTTTCAATTTCTTCCAATTCCTTCTAATATTTTCCAACGCCTTTCAATTTCTTTCAACATCCCACTTTACTTTTACAATCCAAATGAACAGAGTCTACAGGTTATCTTTTTTTGACCTTGTGTCAAGTTGGTGTTAGTTTAAGGACTAAAAAATGTAATATCACAGCGAAAATATGTACAGTGACATGTTCATGATGTTGGCTTGACGAACAACTTACAAATAATGACTATGACTGTGGATTAAAATTCGGATTAGAAACGACATATTTAAACTATGTTTGTAGTAGACAACGACTACTCTAGTTGACAAATAGCTTACTAACAACGACGATATTGGGTATGACAAAACAACTATACGATCATTATGAAATTATATCTTTAGTCGTCAATTTAGCACCAATAACATGACAAAAGATAAAAAACGACTATTCATCGAAAAATATTAATAAAAGAAACTCCACATGCGTAATATTTGATAAACAACTTTGCTATACAATAATACTACTCTACGTTTGTTTAACATGACAATGAGACCAATTGTGTAAGAGTTTTTTCGCTATGTCTAACGTAATTCCTCTCTTATTAAAAACCATAATTCCTTCCAAGTAAGTAGATGAAAGTCAACATAAACACAAATAACTAAAATGAAGTAATGCATTGATTAATATTATTATAAATTTGTAATTAATTAAGAGGTCTTGTACAAGTCTTTATCTTAAATGTTTTTGTTTTAGAAAGAAACTTCTTTCTTATTAGCTAATGTAATTATATTGAGAGTTTTACCTGCCTCTAATTTCAAAGGCTCCAAATGAGCCTCATAGATACAATGAATATATATTTTAAGAAACTTTTCATATGACTACTTAAAAGAAGATGAATAAAAATTATAAAAATAAATAATTAGTGCATGTTTCAACCTGCAAACTACGCACGTATCGATTATAACAACGATATACGCGCGTACAGAGTATATTGATTATTTAAATGTATATGCATGAACTTCCGATGAAATGGAAACTAATGCACAATTCTCATTAAAGAATTCGAGATAAACATTGCGAAAAAGCTAAAAAGTTGTTTGATACTTTAATGGAGCATGTGATGAATCAAACTTGTAAACTGTTACATGAAATCCTATAGCTAATCTATACCAGTATACCTAAATAAGCCAGTATTTGAACTCCTTTTATCGTTCAATCTCTCAATACAAATGAAAATTCTTCTTGTACTCTGTAATAAATACTGCGTCTCGAGCAAAGTGCGTAACATATATCATTGTTATTGTAACATGTTAATAATATTTAGTATTATATGTGTATTTAGTAAAAAATATATGCATGCACGTATGTATATATTTATATATACACAAACTCATCTCTATATTAACTTTGCACCCTCTACATATTTTTCTTTCATTTCTAAATGAATATAAACTATGCAATTTTCTGTTTTAAATTGGCGCACAAATTAGTTTTTCTTTTTCACAAAAAATTACGGAGTACAGTAATTCGCTCAAAGTATATCGGCGTTGTTTTGAAGAGGAGAAATGGAAAAAATAAAAAGAAAAGCGAGAGATTCACAAAGCCTCTTTTCTTAAGTATCCCCGCCCGTCTTTCCTCTTTCCGTCGATCTTCTCCGGGGATCCGATTGCTTTCTCGGCAAGATTCATCTTTAGACTTACAAATACAGATAGGTGAGCTTTCAAAAGTTCCAACACGAAGTCAATGTCTTTTAAATCACATTATTTGAGATGTCTATATGCACGAACTTATCAGTATGTGTAAAATCAGGGTTTCGTATTGTTGTTGCTTATTTATTGCTTATTAAATGTGAATATTGAGATGTTTCAATGGCTTCAATTTGTAGAAGCTCTGTTCAGATGGCGCTTTACTTCGTTTGAAACTTGATAATCCTTATCTTGTGATCTGGTAAGTTTTATTAGTGTTTCACTGCTCTTTAGAACTCAGTAAAATTATTGGGGAGGCATGATTGTTCATACTTACTTTGGTGGTAATTGAGATTATGCAATCAGCTGGGGATTGAATTTTCAGGAGTAGTTTTGGATTTTGGAACTCGGAGTTATCACCATGTCGATGAATCAGCGTGCCACAATCGACTTAGAACAGGGATGGGAATTCATGCAGCATGGCATAACAAAGCTGAAGAACATTCTCGAAGGGCTGCCGGAACCACAATTCAGCTCTGAGGAATATATGATGCTATACACGTATCCTTCTAGAAACCACATCATGGTGTTTTTTTAGAGAAAATGTAGCTCTATTTATTTTCTGGGTTCCTTAAATCTCATCTACAGAACAATTTACAATATGTGCACACAAAAACCACCCCATGACTATTCACAGCAGTTGTATAACAAATACAAAGAGGCATTTGAGGAATACATCACATCAACGGTTAGTTGTTTTATGCAACTATAGGTGAATGTGCAGAGGAGTATAGTTGCGCAACTACAATTGCTATATTCTCAACTAGCTTATGCATATATTCTACATCTGGTCAACTTCATCTTAAAATTGTTGAAACCAAAGAGAAAAGACAAGGTGGAAGAACAATGAACCATGAAATGGTTTTGGTGTTGAATTTAAAAAAATTATCAAGTGGTTACTTTGTGAGGACTGAGAATATTGCAAAGCCTTAGTTGCTTTTCCTATCTTCTGTACAATTGAGCTCGAGAGAACTATGTCACTATTTGGTTTCTAACTTTGTTTTCATGTTGTAATTTCTTCCAAGTTCAGGTGCTGCCTTCTTTGAGAGAGAAACATGATGAGTTTATGTTAAGAGAGTTGGTGAAAAGGTGGTTAAACCATAAAATCATGGTGAGATGGTTGTCGAGGTTCTTCTTTTACCTGGATCGTTATTTCATTACTCGGAGATCCCTACTAGGTCTCAATGAAGTTGGATTAGCATGCTTCCGTGATCTGGTAACTATAACTATTGCCCACAATGCTTCATCATAAATGGAATCCTTATTTTTTTGCCATTTTTTATGAGTCTTTCCTCTGTGCTTGTTACAATTGGTCTTGAGCTCTAACCACACGATGAATATCTGTCTCACTGATTTAGTTAAGTTGGATTAACATGTTTTTTTCTACTTTTCACACATTGTCCCATTACTTTTGCTTATATAAGATATTTTTTTGAACTACTACAAATATTTTAAGGTTAAAACTCTAACATTGAATCAGGTTTACGTAGAGTTGAATGGCAAAGTAAGAGATGCTGTTATATCTCTGGTATGTTTCTGCCAGTGAGATCTTTTTCTATCTCAAGCCCTCGCTTTGCTATCAGATGTTAACTGACAATATTGATAACCAGATTGATCAAGAGCGTGAGGGTGAGCAGATCGATAGAGCATTATTGAAGAATGTGCTAGACATATTTGTTGAAATTGGAATGGGACAAATGGATTATTATGAGAATGACTTTGAAGCAACTATGCTCAAGGATTCTGCAGCCTATTATTCTCGAAAGGCCTCTAGCTGGATCTTAGATGATTCATGTCCGGATTATATGTTGAAAGTGAATATCTATGACTTTTATCTTTTTATTGATCCCCCTTTTTGAATCTCTCCTCACTCTGTCATTTTCCAAATGCAGTATTTTCTAATTTTTTTGTATCTCCAGGCCGAAGAATGCTTGAAACGCGAGAAGGATAGGGTCTCTCATTATCTACACTCAAGTAGCGAGACAAAGTTGCTTGAGGTTCTATCACACACCATGTCGTACTTTGCTTTTTGTTGTTAATCGTTCCAGCTTTCATTTCTACACCACACACATTACTTAAGCCGTCGATGCTAGCTTTCCTTCACTTTGAAGTCATTTCTTTTATCCATTTACTATTTCAGCAAGTCCAACATGAGTTGTTGGCTGTGTATGCCACCCAATTGCTTGAGAAGGAGCACTCTGGATGTCATGCATTACTCAGAGATGACAAGGTTCTCACACACAAATTACTCCGTATTATCTATGTGAAGTATTCACATCTTTTTTCTTTACAAATTTGCAGTCATTTGATGCGTACAATTTCTCTTAAATTGTTTTAGGTGGAGGATTTGTCAAGGATGTATAGGCTTTTCTCGAAAATACCTCGAGGGTTAGAACCTGTTGCTCATACTTTTAAGCAGGTCTGAATTCTCACTCCTGCTCTCTATCTGAAAGCGTAACTCAAAATAAAAATTCTGGCTAGATTTTGTGAAACTTCTCAGTTTTGTGCTTTCCCTTGTGATGTAGCATATAACTGCTGAAGGCATGACTCTGGTTAAACAAGCTGAAGATGCTGCAAGCCATAGAAAGGTGTGTGTTTGTGATGCCTCTGTACTGTTCTTTGTGGGTTCTGCACAGAATGGTTGATTTATAAAATTTGGATATGTCAAAGCAAATTATCTCTACATCATATGCTATGTATTACTACTTACACAACTTGGTCTGGGAAGAGATTATCGAGACTATGTTGAGGAAAGGGGTGATTATTTCTGAGAATCAAATTGGTTTCATGCCCGGCTGGTCAATTACTGCTGCCATTCATCTCGTGAGGAGACTCATGGAGCAGTATAGGGACCTAGACATGGTGTTTATTGACTTGGAGAAGGCATGCGACGGGGTTTCTAGAGAGATCTTATGGAGGTGCCTTGAGCACAGAGAGGGATTGATTGCTTATATTCGGGCTATTGAGGACATATATGAGGACGAGGTGAAGACTCAGATGAGGTTGCTAGGAGGTGACTCTGACCACTTCCCGGTGGAGATTTGGCTACATCTGATATGCCCTTAGTCTTTTCTGATTTGTGTTGGCGATGGATCCAGGGGGAGGTACCTTGGTGCATGCTGTTTGGAGATGATATTATATTGTTCTGATTCATGGGACACGAGAGGGACTCAGTGATAGGTTGGAAGCGTTGAGACAGACCTTGGATCCAGGGGTTTTAGATTGAGCAGGACTGAGACGAGTGCATGAAATGTTGCTTCAGTGGTAGGTCAAGTGTGTTGGAAATGAAAGTGAGGATTGAATCACATCCTCTGTCCAAAGGGGCTAAGCTTTGGAATCTTGCTTCTATCATTCATGCCAATGGTGAGGTTGGTGGGGATGTTGCGCATCTTATTGGTGGCACTTGGGAAAATTGGAAGCTTACTTCAAGTCCTTTGCGTTAAGAGGATATTGGCAAACATGAAAGGGATGCTTCATCAGGTTGTAGTCAGAATGGCTATGTTGTATGGTGTCGAGTGTTGGGCAGTGAAGGATGCTCATGTTCAGAGGCTAAAAGTGGTAGAGACGAGGATGCTAATGTGGATGCATACAAGGATGGCTTAAATCTGGAACAAGGATATTGGAAGGGTAAAAGTGGTTTTTATGGAGGACAATTTGTGTGATGGTAGATTAAGGAGATTATGGTGATGTGAACATATACTGAGGAGAGGTACGGATGCCCTAATGATGAGGGGAATGAGGCTTGAGGTGTGGGGCATGAGGAAGGGTAGAGGTAGACCTAAGACGATTTGGAAGTAGGCGATTTGTCATGATTTACTGTTTCAGGATATTACCGAAGATATGCCCTTATATTAGAGGGATTTAGAGCCGTCTGGAGGTTTGGGGTTTTTGTTTGGGGGCTTTTATGCCTTAATATGCAGGCCTTAGATTGTGGTTTTTGTTTGGGTGCTTTGTAGTTTATACTTACATGCTTATTCTGCGTGCTACTTTCATTTGTTGATGTGTTCATATGTCTTGAGCCGGGGTCTCTTGGAAACAACCTCCCTACTCTTTGGGTAGGGGTAATATCATTGTGCCCTTCACCTCCCCAGAACCCACTCTGTGAGATTTTAGTGGCACTGTTGTTATATCATATGTTATGTATAGTATTATAATAGTGACATAGTGTCGGTGTATTTAATGGCCTGGGGATTTGTTACACCAGTATGCAGGCTTGTCCAATTGTTTTCTTCTTAAATTCAAAGTTCCAAGTTATAGTCATTTTCTTTATTTTTTAAATTAAAAAGTCATTTTCTTAAAATAAACATCCTACTAATTTCTGTGTGATGTATTATAATTCTTGATTGGCTTCTTTGAATAGATCTTGGAGTGTTGACATTGTACTACTTGTCTACATCTTATGTTGTGAACATTTTTTTCATCATGATTTAATTTATTCAGATGAAATGTCTTATGGTGTGTTTGGAAACTTGAATTTGGATTTCAAATCTTGATTTGATCCAAATTACTTGTTTGGGAACTCTAAGAATTTGGATTTGGATTTAGAAAAAATTCTTCTGATTCAAATCTAGGCCAATTACAAATCCACACCTCTCCCCATGTCATTTGCAAATTCAAGCTCAACTTCTCTTTAATTTATAACTTGTAATTAAAGAGTGATCTCCCCTTATGCAACAACAATTCCATACATATCAACCGGCTTCCATTACTGTCTTTTCCGACTTCAAAATTCAAATTATAGAAATGAAATTCTATGACTTCCCAAACAACATTTGGAATTTGAAATAATGAGAAAATTGGAGAACTGTAGAAGGGTGGATGTTAACATTCATGGGGTTTTTGCTATACACTTCTTTAGTAATTACTGTATTAATTAGCAAATGACTTTCTTTATTCGCATATACCTTGGCATTCCTTTGAGTGCGTGTGTGTGCACACAGAGTTTTTTATTTATAAATACTGATTATATTTTAAGAGCCACTGTGAAAATAAAGATTGAGTGGATAAACTATTTTTTCTCAATAGTGACTTTTCTTCTACAGGCAGACAAGAAAGATGTCGTTGGTATGCAGGAACAGGTATTCCTCAAAGTTTGTTTTTTCTAATAATTCCCGAACATTTTTTTGTGATTCTTACTAACTGAATAAAGTTTCAGGTTTTTGTTCGGAAAGTAATTGAACTTCATGATAAATACTTGGCATATGTAAATGATTGTTTTCAAAACCATACACTGTTCCACAAGGTTTGTAAACTAGAACACTCATCATCTTGTTGTCCTATGCATTTGTGTGAAATTGGTTTTATAATCTTTCCTCCCTCTCTCAGGCACTTAAGGAAGCGTTTGAAGTTTTTTGCAACAAGGGTGTTGCGGGAAGCTCAAATGCTGAACTTCTTGCAACATTTTGCGACAACATTCTTAAAAAGGGTGGATGTGAAAAATTGAGTGATGAAGCCATCGAGGAGACATTGGAGAAGGTTCTAGTTTTGGCTCCCTGATTTTTTCTATTAAAGCTAAAATCTATTAGTATCCATTTCATATTTGCAGGTTGTAAAGCTATAATCTATTGCTTTCAAAAAAAATATATGCAGGTTGTAAAGCTGCTTGCTTACATAAGTGATAAGGACTTATTTGCAGAATTCTACAGGTAATTTCTCTTGTTACTTTTTTGTCTATTCCTTTTATTCTTTGTCCTTTGGCAACTGGCATCGATAATTTATGTTTAATGCCTTCTGCCCTCCTCTTTATGTAGATTTTGCTACTGAGTACCAACTTTTACTAGACATTTCTTTGCTATCTTTGTTCCTTGTCATGGAAAATAGTATGATATTGGTTGATTCATGTAAATCGACAAGCGAGTCAAAGGTGCATGAGGCGACCTTTTCATTTGGTTCTTGTGTCTTGAATCACACAAGGCACAAGACATGCACTTACATCTTGTCAACCTTTTCTTTTGGTTCTCTTGCTTTCCCTTCAACTCTACACTTTGGCATAATTTATTTATAAAATATATGTAAACCCACTCAGTCCATCCAATTATTACACAAAAATAGTCTGGAATCCTCGTCTTCATCTCAATCCATTCATGAGTTTGATGAGAGTAGGTCAGATGCATTTGAAACTGAAGATTGTGTTCGGGGATACAAGTCAGATATTAGAGTGGAATATGACAATATTATTTGTTGAATTAAGTAGTTTGTGAAGAGTTATGAGTCCTTTAGTTTTCTGCGTTTGTGAAAAGTTGTTCCGATCTAAGACTATTATTTTGCGGTCTGTACTCTGTAGGAAGAAGTTAGCTAGGAGGTTGTTATTTGATAAGAGCGCCAATGACGAGCATGAGAGAAGTATCCTAACAAAGTTGAAGCAGCAATGTGGCGGTCAATTCACATCAAAGATGGAGGGGATGGTAAGCTCCGTCTCTCAGATTGTTTTATATTTACTAGTCCATAATAATTTGATTGCCTTGCCATTCTCTTGTCATTACTTCCCTGTTTCTTATTATACCCCACTTTCCAGGTCACTGATTTGACTTTGGCAAGGGAAAATCAAACTAATTTTGAGGAGTATCTCAACAACAATCCTGTTGCAAGCCCTGGCATTGACCTGACTGTTACTGTTCTGACTACTGGCTTCTGGCCAAGCTACAAGTCTTTCGATCTTAACCTCCCAGCTGAGATGGTATTCTCACTATACTCCAATAGAAGCCTTTAATTCCTATTAAATGGGGCAGTTGATATGATTATACTATTTTTCGCTTTTCCGTCTATAGGTTCAATTTCAGCACTTCACTATCTACAATTTACCGCAAGGATTTTTCCGATGTGTCATGGGTACATGATAAAGAATTACTTGATGTGCTTCATTTTCAAGTTTTAGAAAGGATTTTATAATTTCAAGGAGAAATGAATGTTATTAAAAACTCGATACGATTATCATCACTAAAATTCAAATGTATCATTAGTATCAGGCATAATTTAAGAAGACTATAAGCATTCAATACTCATTTATTGTGTCCTATCATGTGCCAATGGGCACACTAAAAAACTCCTTGCTGTAACCCCTCACTGTATCCTGCTTCATTTGTCTTTATTTTTTATCCCTCTTAAAACAATGTTCATTTTCTCATTTGAACATCAATACCTTTTACTTTTTCCAATTTACATTTTCTCCCTTGTAACTTCTGGGTTGAACTGAAACTGGGCACATTTGAGGGACAAAAGTTTTTTTTTTTAAATGAAAAGGGGGCAAACATTGGATGACAAAGTGTATAGTCCAGGTTTGAGTTGGATTACAATTTCCTGTCCCACAAAGTTTTAAATTTTTGTGAAATTATAACTATGGCATCGTTTTTTACCGCTTTGAATTTGAATGTTAGGTAAAATGTGTGGAAGTGTTTAGAGAGTTCTACCAAACAAAAACAAAGCACAGGAAGCTTACATGGATATACTCACTGGGTACTTGTAATATCAGCGGACACTTCGAGCAGAAAACGATAGAGCTGATTGTGACTACTTACCAGGTTTTTAAATAGCATACTTTAAATTATTAATCTATATATGTTCAATGTTTTCACAAGGAGCTTGTTGGCATTTAACTCTTGTTGTTTTTATTGTCAATAGGCTTCTCTACTGTTGCTATTCAATACATCAAATCGTCTGAGTTATCAGGAAATTGTGGGACAGTTGAACCTTTCAGACGATGATGTTATTAGACTTCTCCATTCATTGTCCTGTGCAAAGTATAAGATCCTCAAAAAGGAGCCAAGCACCAAGACTATATCGCCTTCGGATGTCTTTGAGTTCAACTCAGAATTTACAGACAAAATGAGGAGGATAAAAGTAAGAGCATGTTTTTTGCTTTTATCTAAAGTGCTTCCTCATTTAAGCACTTCAAGTCTTTTCTGTAAAAGCACAAATCTTCTCTATTCTTGAAAGTGTTATTTTCTAATCTCCAGTCAAAACTCTTGTTTTTAAGTAGAGGTACAAAGCACTTATTTCCTGAACATAAGCCATCAAAAACGCTATCTAGTTTAGTATCAATCTATTATCGCTAACCTTTCCTTTTTCGTGTGGGTGTTACTTGTATTGCATATGTTGTTAATCAATGTTGAAATATGTACTTTGTTATGTAGATTCCTCTCCCACCCGTGGACGAGAAGAAAAAGGTGATTGAAGATGTAGACAAAGACAGAAGATATGCTATTGATGCTTCAATTGTGCGCATTATGAAGAGTAGGAAAGTTTTGGGGTATCAACAGTTAGTCATGGAATGTGTTGAGCAGTTAGGGCGCATGTTTAAGGTAAATAATTTCAAGTTCTTTCAATTCTCCGTTTGATTTTTGTTCCCTTAATGTTCATATTATTATTATTATGCAAATTGTGTGTGTCTCTCACTCAGCCTGACGTCAAAGCGATCAAGAAAAGGATTGAAGATTTAATCACTAGGGACTACCTTGAGAGGGATAAGGAGAATCCCAACATGTTCAAATACTTGGCATAATGATGATGATTGCTATTATAGTAATAGTCGTCGAGAATCAATATATATGTCCTTGTTGCTGATTTTTGAGTCTACAGCGGGAGAAGTGATGCCAACAAAGTCATGCTAAAGTTGTATTGATTTGTAAAATGCTTGTTGAAAGGGAACGCTATGTGCTTTTACTAACCCTGTCATGATTTTCAAAACATCAATTTGTATATTTCAAGCACCCTAATTACATTGGGTACTCCATGTTTTTCTATTTTTACTTTCTTGACCTTGTTGCTATTCTCATGATAGATTTTGCACTCAATTTTTTTTATTGGGGTACTGTTTGCCTCCCCACCCTACCCCCCACACCACCACCCACCAGATTACCATTTATTAGCTTTGTGGGTCTAAAATTTGAGCTGTGGGGCGTATGCAAATATAATTAGTATATACTCGCTACATTTGTGAAGGTAAAGTTGCTCATGGTTTCACGATACAATATGATATGGTCTACTTTTATAAATAAGTTGCAAACTGTCCTTTTCATTGACATGATAACATTTTGGGTGTTGCTAAATCTATCCCATTATGACTAAATTCATTCTATTTATGGTGAAATGGACAACTTGAAATATACGTCGAAGGATACCAGGCGTTGGCTAGCTTTTAAAGATAAATTTGTCCATTTAACATAAATAGAGTGGATTTAGCCCTAATATAGGTAGACTTTGGAACACCATAGCATTCTAGATTGTAAATTTAAATGGGAACCCTTTATAGGATTATACCATATGGCATATCGGAGTATATATTATTAATATTTATTACTATTATTATTAAAGTAATTAATTATTTATAATATTATAATGTACTAAAAGCTGAACTTGGCGAAATCAAGGGATTTCTTGCCCTGAAGCTTGCTGGTAACATAGTGTTTGCTGAATTCGCCATGGTTGTAGGTCCTGAATTGGGCCGGGTTGTCTTCGGTCACCATTTCCGGCAAAGGCCCAATTTCCATTTCGTAACTTGGCGCATAAAATGTGACTATCGACAGCCTGTCCCTCTCTTTGTCCGTCACCGCTCTATGCTCCACGCTCTTATATTTTCCATTAGTCAGCACCTGCAATTTTGTTCATTTATTATTTATCAATTTTTTTTTTATAAAAAAATTACATTACAATTTAATCTAATTTTACTATCCAATTGAGAATCAAATTTTTATAAAGATGTTATTTTATTGCATTGATATTCAATAAAATATGCTATTATCACTTATTTTATCCCCCTAAAGAAACTTTACGAAGGAAG
Organism: Cuscuta australis; assembly: GCA_003260385.1. Taxonomy (NCBI): domain Eukaryota; kingdom Viridiplantae; phylum Streptophyta; class Magnoliopsida; order Solanales; family Convolvulaceae; genus Cuscuta; species Cuscuta australis. The sequence goes on along the minus strand of NQVE01000098.1, from coordinate 1,031,893 downwards.
TAAGTATTTTATTCTTTAATTGAATAATAAAATACCTCGATGGTGTCACCGACGTTGATGACGAGAGCATTTGGAAGAGAGGGAACTTGGACCCATTCATTTTTATCATTGAGTATCTGAAGGCCCGGCGGGCCGAAATTGGGCTGTTGCAGCACAGTAAGGGCACTCCCGTCGGAATGTGGGCTAAGGCCCAAAACGAGATCGGGCCTGGGACATGGCGGGTAATAGTTCATCCTCACGGCCTGCACACACCCCTTCGCAAATGCCCTGTCGAAAACGTCGCCGTTTCCATTCAAAGTGATTCCTATATACTTCATCAACTTCTCGCACAATCCCCTCATTTCTCTCGTGTATGTTTCCACCGTTTCCCTGCCCGTTTGAAAAGATGAAAATAGCTTCTAGAATTTGTTTTTGAGATAATGATTATAGAAAAATTGATATTTTTTCTAGATAAAACAAAAATGAGTAAAGGTAATAATGATTTTTTAATCGAAAAAGAAATGAGTGGGTGGGTGGGAGGCAAAGATGAAACATTATAGAGATGAAGGAGTAGGTAGAGATACATACCCGAAGTGAGGGGGATTGGAGGGCCAGAGGGAGGGAACCCTAATGGAATGGGGATGAACCCCAAGAGCAAACATGTTGCACCAGTCCAGTTTCTGGTCTTGAGAGAAGACGAAGGCCTGGCCATACCCCTGTATCCCTCCCGGGGCCATCGCGTATTTCCTCTTCTCCTCCAATGGCTGCATGAAGAAATCCATGGCCAACTTCTCCATCTCCTCCAGTAACCTCTTCTCTACCCCATGGTTCACTACCTGCATGCATGCATGTATATATGAAACATGCAAGTTGGGCTCGGAAAATGTCAAAATGGGTCGAGCGTAGAAGGCAGTTGAGGTAGGTTCGTTAGGTTATTTAAGAAAAGTAAGGGCAATTGTGTCTATTATTTTGACGAAATTGAAATGTTCTATGGGACATGTAATTAAGAAGTGAACGTTGAAATGTTTTAAGGGACGGAAGGAGTAATTACTTGAAAGAATCCCCAATGCTGGCAAGCATGAGAGAGGTTGGAAAGTTCATCAAGGAAGAGGGGAGAGTTGACGTCGTCTGATGAGGTGATCAACAGTTTGCTTAAATCAATGACTGGGATTCTGATGGTGTCTTCTTCTTGTTGTTCTGAAGAAGAAGAAGAAGAAGAAGAAGAAGAAGAAAAGGCGGGTATGACTACTGTTGGCCTCGTATCGGCACCGGGCGCCATGCCTCCTTTCACAAACCTCTCAGGAATGACAACACTGCTTGAAGAAGAAGATGAAGAGAGTTGTCCTTTGCGCACCAACTCTTGTACGTCTTCCACCTGATGATGATGATGACAAGCACCCATTATATTATATTACTGATCGATGAGTTATTATATATATATTGATCTGATCTATCTATAACTATACGTACTGGAATTTATTTGATTGGTACGAAAATATATATAATGATCCCAATTTATAGGGAAACTACTTAGATGGAATACGTACTACATAGGTGGTGACAAACTGCTATATATATATATATATATATATATATATATATATATATATATATATATATATATATATATATATATATATATATATATATATATATATATATATATATATATATATATATATATGTATGTATGTATGTATGTGTGTGTGTGTGTGTGTGTATATATATATATATATATATATATATATATATATATATATATGTGCACCTTGCTTCAAGTGTGGGTGCATGGGTCTGGCCTACTGCTTCTACTTTATCTTATGAGTAAAAATGTAGTACTATACGTTTTTATTTCACAACGTAGTACCACTGTTCAATGTCCACTGGTCATTGTTCGAGTAATTATCCGGCGCAGCTGGACATTGTTCAAACTAAATGTCCACCATCACTGGACATTGTTTCTGCCACTAGATATTCTTCAAGTACTATTTAAGCAATAAAAAAATTTAAGTAATACATTGCGAAAGGATATATGTTTTAGTACTATTTAGTACAAATTTCACATTATCTTAATAGTTCTTTATATTTGGAGGGTTTTCCAAATTTAGTCTATATTTATCAAATATTATGTTCACTGTCATTATTAATTGGGTACCGTTCAATGTTTGGTCTTTCATCTATTTTTAATTTCCGTCTCCGTTCCGTTAGACAAGAACTAAACGTGGAATAGTACTCAATCAATAAGGACCGTGAATTTGGTCCAAATCCAAATTCAAATTCTTTGAGTTCCCAAACAAGTAGTTTGGATCAAATCTAGATTTAAAATCTAAATTCAAGTTTTCAAACACACCAATATACTTTCCGAATAACGTGCAAAATGTCATCCTTCATAAAATAATTTTATTATAATTTAGTATAGAAATAAAAATTACAAATTATATGCTTCGTATTTAAAGATCGACTATATTACAAGTATGACAAAACAAGATGCGGAAAGAATGTTTTATTTTATCAAAAGATCAATAAAAATATAAAAGTTAACAAAACTTATCGAATAATAATAAAAGTGTAAATCATTAAAGTATGGTGAAAAGGAACAATTAACAAGCATATACCGCAAATTGTTCTTTGAAATAATTTAATTAGGGAGAGGTTGATTAGTGCGTGAAGCAAAAACAACGGCTCTTTTGACATGCCAAAACGTTTGGAATTCTACCCACTATCTTTATACCTTCTCAAATTCACTCCATATAAATTTGACATTCCCAAAGAGTAATGATAATTTGGAACAAAATACAAAATCCAAATTAATATATTGAAAAAAAAATTACTACACTCCAATAATACAAAGACCATATATGGATAAAGAGTACTTCCTTGGTACATCTTGGATGCATATCAATTTTGTGGATCTTCCACATAAAAGCTATTTTTATTTTGTTTTTTAATTTAAAAAAAAAATATTTATTTAAATAATAAAAAAATGTTTATTTTACTCATATGTAGGTCCAAATTGCATTAACCCAGATGCGGATTAAAAAAGAGGAGGAGCAATGGAGCATGGTAGACGCAGATAGGAAACTCCTATATGTTGCAAAATTTATATTCAATACACACCTAAAAAAATTATGAACGTTGATTACAAATAATGGTCAGAGACACTAATTCCCAAAATCTCCCCCAGCCGTATCTTCAAACACTTTTCCCCAAATAGTTTAATATGTTTCAAATAAATATCCCTATAAATAATTTCACATCACCCAAAATTCAAAATTGCTCAAGAGATTACTTAACAATAACAGTTACAAACATTCCAACCAAACAAGATCTTAATCTGCACCGATAAACATCATTCAAGAATCCAAAACTCATAATGCTAGTCCCAAATGGACATACATAAATATATATGGTGAAAAATACAAAGGGGGGGGGGGGCATATATTTTTCCACCGTTGAGTGCAAAGGATGATGATCGAGTTCAATTGAATGATTACATCACCACAAAGAAGGCTACAATTGGGTCGGAATATTGGCAGAGTCAAAAGTTTGAGGCCAAAGTGGCTTTTTGTATTGGCTTAATTATTTGTCAACTCTCTCCTCAAAATGGATCCTATTGTAAAATTTAACAAAACAGAAGCCGGGCCCCTACCTGCCATATTTTTGCCCCCCTCTTGGAGCTTGAACATCCCCTCGTTCTTTTTATTTTTAGTCGTGGTTTACCACTTCTCTATTTTCAAAAGTTATTTGTAAAATCTCTATGGTTTCAAAATGGTGCACACATGTCACCTGACCTATTTTTTAATTTAAAATGACATTTATGCCCTTCTTTATCTCTATCATGAAGTTATTTTTTCACTTTTAATTTCCTTGTTTATGCAAATAAATGAAATAACATATATGCTCTCCATCTCAAATAAAAAATTTTCATTTATTTATTTTTAAAAACAAAAGATTTTTTTTGGAGATTGCTAAAAAATAAAATAAAGTACTCTGTACTAAGTAAAAGAAAAAAAGACACAAAAAGTAATGAAAAAGAAAGTAAAAGGAAAAAGAACTAAACTAGAAGTAAAACATGGAAAAAAATATCAAAATAGGAGTTTCATGTTTTTTATATCCAAAATAATATTAAAATGCCAATAATATCAATATATAGTACCAAAAAGTACAGTGATATGTCATAATACAGAAATATAACGCAACAGTGTAAACTTCTATTTTAGTAAAAATATGGCACTCTTATTTTAAAGATAAATGTTACTTATATTTTACTCCCATTTGGGTGATTTTCTTAAAGAACAAATAAAGAACTGTTTTTTTCTTTTGCTTCATAATTAATTTCATCTTTTTATTCTTCATTTATTAAATCCCAAAAAAGTGGTTTTAATTTTGAAAAATAAATAAGTAAAAAATTACTTCATCTCAAAAATAATGTCACAGTTCACTATTCAAAAATCATGAAAACTTTTTTTATTTTTATATTTTTCATCGATTATTTGATAAAATAAAATATTATAGACACTTCTTGTTTTGAAAAACCTTTGACGTAGTCTTTAAAAAAGTATTTTTATTTTTATACCGATCTTTAAGAAAAATGAATTGAAAAACATAAAATTTTGCTTTGTTTTGCGTAATGTGACAAACATGTTGGGACGAAAGAAGTACGAGTATGTTATTTTTTATTTTATATATTGCACTTTTAATTGAAATAAAGAAGGTATTTTTTTTATTTTTCTTTCATTACATTTTTCTGTTCTTTTTTCTTTTACTCGGTACAGAATATTTTATTTCATTTTTCTATTTTTAATTTTCTTTTGTAAAGTTCTCTAAAAAGATTATTTTGTTTTGAAAAATAAACAAATAAATTTTTTAAATTTGAGGTGAAGAGTGTATATGTTATTTTAATTGTTTGTATAAACAAGGTAAATTGAAAATAAAAGAGTGAAACTTTATGATAGGGAAAAAGAAGTGCATAAATGTCATTTTAAGTTTAAAGATAAGTTAGAGGGCATGTGTACACCATTTAGAAACCATAGGGATCTTACAAAGAACTTTTAAAAATAGAGAAGATTCTGTGCCAATTTGGGAAGGAGGGAGTAATAAAGTAAAATAATATTTTACATGATAAATATAATTCAATTATCTTTGAACAAATATGCAATGCAATTTTTGATTAATTGGTTATCAAAGTTCATTGTAGGCAAAGAGACTGGGACAAAGGAGTGTATGGGAATCAAATTTGTATTTACATAGAAGGGCTCATTTGGGATATCCATTTGGCCAGTTCAAATTCTCAAAACCAACATATTAGACATTCATTACAAATTTACAATCTTCAAAATTGTAATGCTCCGTAAAAGAAAAGGTGTTGCACAGAAAATTAATCGTCTAAAATTATATAAAGTTGTACACTGATGCAACAAAAAAAACATAGTTCATAGGTCTTACAATGATAGTTACCCTTCTCGACGTCTTACACAGATATCATGAGAACAACGTCCGAACTCTTGTTAAGCAATACATCATGAAACGACAATGAGTCTGAGATGGATGTTATACTCATGTTCCATTAGAAAGATTGATAATGTAAATTCCAAAGCATTATACCCTGCAAGGAATTGAAGAAAGAGATTTAACATAAATATTAAATAGTTCAGACATTACAATACTTGTGATATTGCAGTGTGCATCTTCTAGTACCACGGTGTAAGAACGTGTCGCAAAGACCGGGAGGGTCATAACTTGTGTGCTGTAATTGTGTGGTTTGTTATGTCCATTGCGAGACCTAAAAGAGACACTTTGACAATGGACTAAATTGAAAAGAGACATTAAGCTTCTCTAGCTTCTTTCTATGAAGTTTTAAGCGTAAATGCATCACAGGTCTAACAAAAACATCTCTGTTTTTTTCATGGGCAAGGTTGTGTACATCTTGACCCTCACACTCCATCAGCATTGGGCTATCCTGGGTTTGTTGTTATTGTTGTTGTAATTGTGCAATTTGTACCACATTTCAATCCAAGCAAAGAAACTATAGAAGAAAGAAATTTGGACCAAAGTATCAAAAATAAATACTCTGTAGTAGCTATATGGACCTAAAAAAACAAGGATGTAGCCAATAAATTTGACATATACTCCCTCCATCTTGAAATATGGTTTCACAATTGACCGGACACAATTGATGAGGGAGTAATAATAATACTAATAATAACAATAATAATGATATCAAATAATAATAATAAGCGCACCTGAATCTTGTAGCCACTGCTCTACAGAGTACAAACCAAATCCCAGTAGCAACTAGTAAATGCATAAATCAGAACTATTACTGTCACCCTGAAGTCGGTCATATAAATCTGTAATTGCACCACTCAACCAACACACAAGAGGAAGCCACGAACCTTATGAGTTATGAGCAAATACTCTGCAAATTAGACCTTACGAATTGTTTCAAATATGAATACATTACACATTTACACCACTTCAACAAGAAGCAGACAAACTAGGAAGGTTGAACAAGATAGCAGATATGGTGACAAAAATGACATTTTTTTTCACTTATGTACACTGATGCCTAGTAAAAATGAGGAATTAAGAGTAGTCAAACCAGGAAGTGATACAGACAACACTTCCACTGCAGCAAAAGTAGAATCCATTGAGATGCTTCAAAATGGGGCGTACACGTTTATCACCACGTGAAGGTCTCATGGTGCAACAAAAATAGCATTCACATTTCACTCTAAAACCCTACGATAGGTGCCTAGGAAATACTTTGGTGTGCTACTCTTGAGTGGGATATACTAGGCTTGTTTGATTAGGTTTAGGACAAGTAAACAACTGCGAGATATCAATTTATCAGTGTATGCTGATTGCAAATGGTGATGAATCCATAGAAGAGTATAATGTATGTTGGAAATAATGAGATGAAAGTTAGAATCATGAAGGTCTAGGATAAGTGTAAAATAAAAATTTTGAACTGTGAACTTAGGGCTTGTTCTCTTCAACTTATCTTTTTGGTCCTCATCTGATTCGATTAAGTTCTCATCTGATCTGATTATAGTTATGTTTAAAGTTGTTTCTGATATGATCTGATTATAGTTATATTTAAAGCTTTTTCTGATATGATATGATTCCAATAAGAATAAGTGATACTCCTTAAGTATAAAGAATAAGTTGAAGAGAACAAGCTCTTAGCCCAATCAAAAATTTAAAAACATAGTGGAGAGAACTTAGATGGAAAGATTTACCTATAAGTCTTGTATCCGAGATATATAACTCCATCCACCCCCTTCTTATTTTCCCCATTTACTTTCTATGTCGTCCCTAATTAATCTTCATTTTTGCTTTAAGGAACGAATTGTGGTCTATATTAATTCTTTCATTTCTACATAAATTTCAACATCGCAACTTCATATTCTTCGAATTCATGTAAAAAAATGAGAACATTAAATACGGGGGAGGATCTTCTAGGGGTGGAGGCAATGTTTTCAAAACTCTAAGACTGGAGTTTTGTGCAACCGCTATCATATGCTTTACTCTAGATTTTGATGTTGGGCTATAGAGAAAAATCTAATTAAGTAGATGAGTGTAGTGGAGGAGATGTGTGGTACTGCTTGAAAGATTGAGTTTCCAGAAATGTGATTTGCATGAATGTGAGCGTAGTGACTACTGAAGTGAAGGAGAAATGACTAATTTGCCTCTGGAAGGTAAGTGCCAGCAAGGATAGTCCTGAAAATAACATTGACTAAAGGTGTAAGTATAAAGACATTGATGCATTGGACTGTTATCCCTGTTGAGTAGGTCTCTAAGTACATGACAGAAAATAGTGGATATTGAAGACACTACTTGATAACCTCCACATATACTCTATTGGTTCATGTAGCGGACCCTAGTGATTTGAGATTAGGTATTGCCCTAATGGTTGGAGATTATTATGTCCTATCTGCCCGGGAGAGGTAATCCTCAATGACAAGATCTCTAAGTCCATGTAAGAAAAAAGTAGAAACAAAGATCTTTGTGGATAACCTCCCAATATTTAATACTTGCTCATGTAGGCGTGCAGCATGCCCAAGTCATTTGGAATTAAGGCTTGTCTGTTGTTGTTGTTGTTGCCATGTTGGCAATTACTGCCAAACGAAGCATTGGTCAAAAATAGTGCAATTGTCAATAAAATAGAGGCCACCTAAGCATAAATAAATAATGCCAAGTTTAGGCAACTTACTTTGTGGCATACTGGTATGGCAGCAATTAATTGCACATCCAAATGAGACAACCAAGCCAAGCCTGTTTGGAGTCATATCAGAAGCACAAAATTTAAACACAATATTCACCTGGAAAAATGATGGCCTGACATGATATTCCATTTTTCATCCTTCATTGCACAACCCAAAATATACTCCGTATATTGAATTACATACCTGAGGCAATATCCCTGTTAAATTATACTCTTGTCCCATACGAAGGTTCCACATTTACTTTTTCGTTCATCCCAAAAAGGTTCCATTTTCCATTTACGGAAAACTTCATGTGGCTCATATTAATTCTCTAATTCTCTCCTTACGCCACATTGAACCACACAGTTCCACTTTTCTTAATAAGAGGGCCGATTCGACCGTGGAACCTTTTTGTGGGACAGAGTATGCAAACTGAAACATTGTTGCATGAAGGGCATCATCTCCATTATATATGTTTGTGTGTGTGTTTGTGTGTGTGACCTTTTGGAACCAAAACCACCACAAAAATATATGGAACCAGGAAGTATATTCAACTTTTGATAAAGAATGGAGGATGTAAACGGCCTCAAAGCATTTATATCTATGCTAAGAATGGATCGTTCAATCTATATTGGAACTGTATTCTCGATTCTCGACATATGTCACCTAAGCTTTCTAGGTCTCTATAATCCTATTTTCTCAAAATCCTAACAAAAACAAAACTAGTTTCAAAATTGCATCTTACATGAAATCTGCCCTTGTCCATGAAAAAGCATAAATTATACAACCCCCCCCCCCCCCCAAACCAATAAATCTCAGGTTGATCGCAGTATGTCCTCGTCATACGGGAATAGTAAATAGCCGAATACTCAAAAAATTAGGATAATAGAAATCAATCCTGCTTTGTACACATGTACATAAGGATAGCAAGCACTTAATTGCACGCATCTTCACCAACTGCGAAATGCAATTCCAGGATCACATCCTGCATTAACAAGCTTGCTTGTTCAAGGAGTAGACTATATACACAGTTGTCTTATCTATTTCCACCAATACTTTGACGGTTGATGGCCTCGATTGCAAGTCGCACCAAACGTGTAAGCTCCTCTACATCCTGGAAGCTGAAATCAATAACTCTTTTAACAGATGAGATAGCCTCCATATTTTGAGCCTCTTCCAATATAATATTAGCAGCTGCAAATGCATTTTGAGCTCTTCTGGATGCCTCCATGGCAGCATTAACATCCTTAGCCTGCAAGATAGTATCAAAATACTTACTACCTTCAAACAGCATCATATTAACAGAAGCTGGACAATATGTGTCAAAAGTATTCCAAAACTGAAACACCATTAAAACAAGCATTAAAGGCATCAGTCAGATAGTGAACATGAATTGAAACAATAATATAATCAATAATCATAAACCCCCAGCATTGAATTAATGAATGCCACAAGCTACCCCACCCACACCACCCCAGTAAGAGACAGGGACACTGTCCAGTCACTTTATTCTCCTACACGTCCAGAACTCACTAGGTATAAAAGGTTCACATGATAAATTCCCACTGCTTCCTGTCTTTAGCCATTTTGATTTCAAGGAATGTGAAATTAATTGTTATACTCCCTCCATTTCAATGTGTTCATCCGCTTTGCTTTTGGGACACAAACCAAGGAGAAGGAATTTTGTTGGAGAGGTGACTGTAATGCCCTTCCATCTCTTTGGTCTCACCCAATGATATACAGATCTTTTGGATCAGGCCAAAGTGAACGGTGGAGGATTCGAGTTCTTCATAGGTGAACTCTGGCAAGAGAAGAGTGGTAGCGTGGTGGCGGTGGAGATAGACAGCAGTGGCGAAAGCGATCAGACAACACACAAACAGAAACCCGAAGCTCAGGAATGAGTACTGGATCCACAGCCACCGATCAGTTGAAACGGGTTTTCGATTAGCCAGCACTCCCACCCGCAGCAGCTCCAGTCATGGATGACAGCCAACAGGCAAGGGCGGAGAGGAGCAGGAAGAGTCTCAAACCTCAAATGGTGACCAAAGAAATTAACCGATCTCTACGGGATCAAGCAGTGGCTGTGATGCGGAGACAGTGGCGGAAAAGCAGGGGAGATCAAGAGCGAGCTGGAGCCATAGCGAAGGAGAGTAAAGGAGAGATTGGCGATAAGGGGTAAGGAGGGGCAGAGATGAACGGCGGATGAAGAAACAGGGGCAGAATGGTAGGAAAGTGGACAAGTACATCGGGAGGGGCCACAAAGGAAAACTGGACAAACACATTGGGACGGAGGGAGTAGCAATTTAGGGCCATTTGATAGTATTAATTATGGGCGAGAATATTTTTTGCATGAATTCAGTGGTTAACTAATTTACTTTTGGACCACTAATTGACTATATTTCATGTTGCCAACCACGCATAGTTTGGATTAAGGTGACGATGAGGATGATCAATGAGAGCATTATTACACCAAGAAGTAAAGCATCAAAATAATGGCACTTCTACAGTTTCACTGTGAATAATCTTACAAAGTCGAGCAACCGAACAAAACTCGGACGGTTTGAAGGAGCAATAACATGAGTTTCATGGTGAGAACCATTCATCACTTTAGATAGAGCAGTCTTGTCGGTCATTGCTTGATTGTTTGTGTTATCAACATCAGACGCAGAAGATGAAGGAGATTCACCTGAATGAACAATGTAGACAAATAATTTGTAGGAAATGTACTTCAAAGTGCGCATCAAAAGTAGGAAATGCTTGAATATGAGAATGATGAGTCTCGGGCACTAAAGCAGGCAGGAGTATGACAGTTCTATACAACACTATGTAATCATAAGTTTGATATTTGTGCCATCTTTGATGTTGAAATCCCAGCAATTAGACATGTGTTCAAATAATACACTGAAGATATCATATTTTTATGTTACTACCATTAACAAAAGAAATTATAACAAATTTGTAACAGTCCAGAGATCACATGAGAATGGTTATCACCTTGTGGGGGCATGGGCATTTGCAAACTAGCCTGCATATCAGGCCAAACTCGACTTGCACTCATGTTTTTGCAATAAACTACCCTCATGTATGCAATCTCCATGCACTTATAGGCCAAAGCAGCAGTGGCCATTTCTTGGCGTTTCTGATATTCATTTGCACAAGTTCTGCAGTTTTATTGAAGTACATTACAAAAAGAACAGAGTAGAAAATAAAACAACAGTCCAGTTGGATCCCACGAGAGTAGGGTCTAAACAAGTTGTAGAAAATATATTTTGAAAAATTAAGTCAGATTAGAAATTTAGTACATACTATAATGCTAATAGTTTTCAAAAGAAACTACACATCCTAGTAGAATTACTATCACGATTTGGAAATGTTCTAGAAATACTTTATTCTTACGCTACTTGTTTCTTTTCTTTTGTTCTTTGTGTTTGTTTTGTTTTGAGCGGAGGATCTCTTGGAAACAACTTCTCAACTCTCCAATTACAAGTAAGGTCTGCATACGCCATAAACTTACCCTCCGCAGACCTCAAGTTGTGGAATTTCACTAGGTTTGTAATTGTTGGTGTCTTAGGGCTTTAGATATGCGTGGCAACATCATGTTTGAAAGAGTAAAAAACACATGTTAATATGTTGGACAATAAATACCGAGTAATACATTAAAAAAATTGCAAGGCCAGATTAGGGGATACACTGATCTAGGGATTAGGGAATATTTATGATGATTTTATGAAAACATAAAGTATGCAAGGTAGAATAGTATAAGAATTTTTTCCATAGAAGCTGAAATCCCTGCAAGATTACCAGGCATGATTACAGCCATCAAAGTAATAAAATTAAGGAAATAAAGCATCCGTAAAGCTTAAAATTTACAGCTTTCCCAAAACAGATGGCAATAAGTTTTTTAATTTTTGCCTTCAAAGAATGCACTTGTAGATCATTGCCTGCGAATTAGGAAAGTTGCACTTACTCGCAAAGTTTTGCTGTATTAGTATAGATTTGGATTTGATTCGTCTCCCGATATTTATTACTATCACCACTGCAGATTTCTAGAAGTGAAGCGCCATAAAGAAATTTCAAAGCAGCTTGGAAGTATGCCTCATTATATTCGAAATTGAATCCAGTGCTCTGCATAGAACATTTGACTAATGAGAGAACATTTGAATGCAAATGAAAACAGCTTTTCAACATGATCTTAATGATGATGGAAATATGCAAGTATGCAACATTGGGTTATAGTGTTAATGAGATACAAAGAAAAAAAGAGGGGAACTTTAAGAACCTTAAGACGGTCAGCGTAATCTCTGAGTTCTTCTGCTTCTCTCAAGACACTAGAAGCAGACTGATTGGAGGCATCCCTTTCTGAACAGTTTGGAGCATTCATGTTCCTATTTGCACTATGCACTGGAATAAGATGGCCTGTGCTGTTTTGGGTGCCGTTGTGGCAAACAACAGGACCAGTAACTTTTGACATTTTTGATGAAATACCAGCAACACAAGAATCCTTAGTTTGTGGATCCACAGGAGATACTTTGTGGAGCAATGGAGGTCTGCTGGCACCAGTTGAAGTGGCTTGCTTATCACCTGCAGACAGGTCAACCCCTGCCTTTTCCTCCCTCAAGCTCATTTGACTTGATCTTTCCCTCAGAATAGTTTCAGCTTCAAGCTCCGGATTTGGCTTTTGCTGAGTAGGAGCCTTCACATCCATGTTACACGAAGCATTTAATTTTGCATTTGACCCGTTTAACTGGTTATCTCTTCTCAGGCCAGTTGGTTTAGCAGTAACCAAATTGTCAACATTCTTACTATTTCCAAGCAATTTAGTGTCATACTCAAGACGATTATGAGTACCGTCAGTCTCTTCCTTCAGACTCTGAAATGGTTTCAAGCCTAGATTATCAACTGGACGATCAGAGAGCTTCTCTCCATTTTTTTGAGACCCAAAACCAAGATCCTTGTTTTTTTCTTTGGATCGAACTGTTAAATTTTTCCCAGCTTTCTGTTTGTGTAAAAGGTTCTTCATCCTATCCTTCCTATCATTAGAATTTGCAGCATGCATACATTCCCCCGATAGAACAGCATCACTCATACCTAAATGGGCATTTCCAACACCAGGAGAAAGCTTCACATCCGTATTGAACTTTTCTCTGGCATTTATGTCCGGAAGATGTACCACAGAACTATCAATAACCTTGGCATGAATGATATGATTCCTCTTTCTCGATTGCCCAGACCCATTGCTCACGAAATTGGTATTGCAACCCATATACTTTTTGGGGCTTCCCAACAAAGTGATATCATTATACTTACCATCATCCTTCTCTAAAATATGCTTTCTTGTGGATGAAAGACTATTCAAATTGCATGTCCTCATTGGGGATGAAGAAACTGACTCCACAGGAGAGCCTTTCACTTTGTCATTAGATCTTCTTTTACGGGGATCAGAAACTTTTGAAGTGCTTGAAGTGGCAGTTGTTGACAATTCTTCATACCCCAAATCCTTTCTCAAGGAATCAATATCATCGAGAGTTAGCTGAGGTTTCATCTTTACCTTGCACTTCTTCACCTGCTGGTCTTTCATAATTCTACTAACAGGACTGTTCCTACTCTTTGGCAAGATAATTTTGGTCACCACACCATTTGCTTTTGATTTTTGCTCACTCTTGCTTGTACTGGACTCATTTGCTTCAGTGTGAGACACCTTGCATTTCTTGTGTTTCTTGAATCCACCATTGCTGCTCTCGTCTTTGATTGACACTTTGCTAACTCCAAGATGACCCACATCATTTTGCAATGTCTCCAAACAATCTTTGTTCTCAAATTTTCTTTTCTTCGTAGATATTTCCCTTTCATTACAAGCCTTTATATCAAAAGACCCATTATCAAGAGAATCCTGCACATGATCTAGAGTTTTAACAGAGACACGTAATCCACCCCCTATATTAGACTTTGTTTCCTTCAAAGGCACATGGTTCTGGTGCTTCTTGATATACTTCACATGTGCCTTAGTAGGCAAATCCTCCATTATTAGGTCCTTGCTAGAAGCAATGTCATTGACAGCTTTTGTCTTCTTCACATCCGTATAGTCAGACAAGATGGGATCTCTTTTTATTTTCTTTCTACTTTTTTCATCGCCTGCAAAGAAATCATAGGAAGTGTTTAATCAAAGAGACACAGAAAACATTAATATAAAAAAAAAGTTAAGTCACGACACAAATAACATACCCATAACAACATGCTCACTCTGTTCAGTGAAATCCCTGTCACTGAATTTGTTTGAAATTGACCCTCCTGGAGGCTGGTTCACATTTGCCAAATATATACCTTTTGTCATTTCTACATGGGTGTTCTTTGTTAAGGTTGTGGCCACAATTGATTCACCATTTTCACTTTTTTTTACTTTATGCTTTTTACTTCCAGAATTGGTCATGTGATTAGCAGTCTGCGTGCTACCACCAAAGTGACAAACATTTGCTAAATTTGCCACACTTTCAGTTTTAGCAACATGATTCTGAACGTTATTGGGGTTCTCATGGAGTGGAGCATACAAAACATTAAGAGCTGCAGTTGTTTCATCCTCACTAATATCACAGCTGTTCATTCCAGGCCTAAAGCATCAGAAGAAATGAACATTATATAAATAATACCAGTTTTTACTAACAATAAATCTCTATTGTGTGTAAGCGTTACACCTTCTGTCCCAAAATGAAGTTTGCGATTTAACTTTATGGAGTTTTTAAAAAGTGTTAAGGTTGATTTTTTTAGAAGGGAGAAATTTTGTGAGCCACATATTCTTTTCTTTTATGGGAAAGTGAGAAAGTGTAAACTTCATTCTGGCACATCCAAAAAAGGAAAAGTATAAACTTTATTTTGAGAGTATATGGCTAGTGAAGACCCATGCGCATCTGTTGGGTGGAAGAAACTTACAGCCAGTTTAGCATGCTGCAAATCCAACTCTGTGGCAAATGATCTGGCTTCATACCCTGTGGTAGAAGACGCCACTTCTCACAACGGTCGCATTGAACCCAGTCCTCTTCAATAAGAAAAGGGTCTGCCGGTGCCTCTTGTGTCTGTGGTGTACATTCCCTGGCGGGAGTTATTCCACGTGTTGAAGGTTCCTTCAACACACTCCCAAATATAGCCTGGCTGTCAACTTTTGTATGAGCAGATTTCAGTCTTGATGTATCAGAACTTGCTTTTGGTTCTCTATGTGCATCCAACTTAGATTCCTTTGACTTATGACCAGATGTCTTTTTTGGTACATCCTTCCTGGAACCCTTCTTGTTCTTTATAATAGCAGAAGAACCAGCACTTTTCTGGGCAAAACCAGAAGCAGACTTTGCGCAACATTGACTACTCACAGACTTCTTTTTTCCTTCTGAAGCCTTCTTCTTTGTGTCTGGTATATTTAATTTATCCTGTTGATGACTTGTAGCCTTCACATTCACTTCTAAGTGATCTAAAACCCCTTTAGAGTCTTTTCTACCCTCAGCGAGATCAGATTCAGCTATAACAGGAGCAAGAACTTGGTCACCCTTACTCAGGCAGTGTTCCTTAGTTTCCCTATGAGAACATCTTATCTGGTATTCCCCAATTTTCTCAACTGAGATGCTTTTTGCATTTCGATTCTCGAACTCCGCACCAATATGATCATCATCAACCAATTTGCTATGCAATAATCTGTCTTTCATCTTACCACTTTTCTTCATATGAATGACTTCATCAGACCCCCTAAAAGATTTGGACTTGAAGCTAGTGACTTTTGGTGATCCACCAGTATCACATCCCAAATCAAACAAAACTTTTGCATTCAAATCTGTAGAGAGAAACTGTTTGTTTTCAAAGGTCTCACTTCCTGAATTTTTCTTTAAATAGGAGACCATATCACCCCCATTATCAGCTTTACCTTTATTCTTTGGTTCCAGATAATTACCACTCTGGGAAGCATAATTTACTTTCTTCCGGGTCAGGTCATTAACATTCCCCATACTTGAAGTTGAAGCATCATTAGAAATGGACGAATCGGTGTGCCCATTCTTTTTGGTAGCAACAAGCTTAGCACATCCTAAGTTAGTTTCACTTCTTGACAAAGTAAGTAAATGATCATGAAGGGGTGAAAGGAGACGGCCCCCAGCAATTGGGAAAGATGTCATCACCTATTTGGGGGGGGGGACAAAGATAAAGGATATCAGCATAGCAGGGGATAAGGCTACGCCCCTGTCCAGCACAGGAGTGTCATTATGTTAAAAATATGTCAGGGGGGCTACTATCCATTCACTAAGGAGAAGTAAGCAGGAGATAAGGCTATGCACCTTGAGAATGCTGGCAGGAGATTCATTACAAGTTTCTTGAAATTCAGATGGCATTTCACCACTTTCCACAGGGCTACTATCCATCGATGAAGGAGAAGTAAGCCCAAGACCGCAGTATATTGCAGTATTTTTCTCTCCAGTCTTGTTGGGATGCACTTTGATACGAACTTTTAGTGTTCTCTGATCAGTTGAAGTAGGTGGCTTATTTAAATAAGGCTCGTCTTTTGAAATGCACTTTTCAGCATCGTGGACTGATGGCAAGCGGGATTCTTTCCGCACTGAGCCATCACCCAATGGGCCCCTTAAATTATGCAAGGAATGAACATTGCCAGAAATTGTGACTCCATTTTTCTGAGACAGAGTATCACTGGAGAGAGCAATAGAAGTCTGAGGGGGGATCTGTACCAAACCAACAAAATATAGCAAGTAAAAAAACGATCTCTTTGATTAGCATCAAGACTAAATATATCTACTCTACAAAAACATAAAAAGAATTTGTAAGTTTGCCTCGGTCACCGAATGCTTGGGAGACACTGGCATGTTGTGGTTATGAAATCTTGGCGGAGATTTAGGCTGAGACGATATTGAAGGAGAACGCTGATGTGCTGGGAGGAATGAACCATAGCCACCAAATTTTGCCCCTGCCAAGTAAAAGGGTTCCATGGCTTAATTTTGTTTCCACAGTGAAAAGATTAGATAACAAGTTAGCAACATGCTTAGTTACCCAAGTTTTCTGCAGAAACTCCTCCTTCAAAATCTTTCTGAAAATGACCCAAAACACTTTGCAGCCTCTCATCCTTTGGAATAAAATAGTGGTAAAGAAATATCAGTTATACATTCTTCTATTATGAAGAACCAACATAAAGGAAACAAAATGTCATAGATCATGAGAACTAAGTGTGCATTTGATTTGAGCCCATGAATCCAAGCCTACAAATACAAAGTATCAGCGATGCCCTAATGCATGAGTTGTAAAGGTTCAAAGCAATGTAGTGCAACCAGTTTGCGAGGTTCAACACTCAAATCCTTCTGAATAAGAATCCTAGTTGCAGGTGTTACTCAAAACTCTCAAGATCCGCGATCAGGTAGCCAATCACAAAGAATCAAACTCAAATTAATATGTCATCTCCACACCTCCTTTAAGCATGATCAATTAGTTCCGTATGCTCATTTCTTTTTCGAATTACAACCAATTTAACCTCTTCATTCATATACACCTAAGTCTAATGAAATCAGTGTCCTGTCAATGCATCCACATCTTTTTTGCCTGGTTTCAGCGACACAGCAATTGTCATTTATGATGTTTAATTGATTGCGCTAGTTCTATCCAAATAATTAATCTTAACATGAAGACACTATATCAAGAGCTGAAGAGGACTCTTACAATGTAAGAGAGTGCTACATCAGGGTCAATGTTTGTATCATCAACATCATCACATGCTTGGTATGGTGCCTCGCCTTCCTCAAGCTCATAAAGTGGTTCCATTTTCTCCTCGGGCACACCCCCCACAGCCCAGAAACCCTAACTACAACCTAAGCAACCCAAAACCCTAACCCCAATTTCCCACCGCCTATCCTGAAGTCCAACATATCACTAAAAATCCAAAGAATCCGTGCCTGTCGGCACAGAATTCACGCAGAAAACACGGCGAATCGCAGGAACGGATTGCGCTGAGACCTCGCAGGTTCAGTTTCGTCGCAATCGCAGTTCCTGATCGCAACACCCCCACTTGATCGTGAATCAGTTGAATATTGAATGTTTCCTCTCCAACACCGAGTGTTGTAGAATGATCAACCAGTGTTGTTGTTGTGGAGAACAGCGATCGAATCGATTCTGAACACAATGCTCTTTCCCTATGATGTGTGGATTTAGGCTTTTTGTGTGCGCATATGAATATACCCCCCACAACAGCGTATAGAAAGAGAATTGGAGCTTCTCTTCTTTTTCTCAATTTTTCTCTTTCCTTAATTGCGACTATAGAGAGACCAGTGTATCATTAACGTGTGTCATACGGAGTAACAAACAAGAAGTATCCATTTTATCACCCTTTGGGTATTTCCTAAAAAACCGGCGTTGCTGGAGTAATTACCTATGGCCTTCTTTGAAATAAGCGTTTTCAATTAGCGTCAGATAAAATATTAAGGGTGTAGATTAATCATTTAATATAATATTTGAGAGTTGATAGCCTAAAATTTTGACACGTGGCAAGTTGGGGCTCTTATTTTTACGACACATCGGATTGACATGCGTCAAATTATTGGCTAAGCTCTCCTTCGTCCTTCCAGTACCCGTCTTTCTCCCCCGACATCTTCGCGCAGAAAGAAGTAAAAATCCTGGAAGTCTTCACGCTGAAAAGGAAACAGATTTCTCGCTGCCTTCGGTTCTCGCTGCCTTGGGTCACAGATGGAAAGAAATCACAGGTACTCCGCTACGCCTTTCCATTTTCTTCTTCGCTACCCCAAATTTTCCCTAATTTTTACCCGAAATTAGGGTTCATAAATAACAATCTGCTTTCTTCAATTGATTGAAACAATTAAAATCGTATTTCATTCCTAATTCATTTTCGTATACCCTAATTAGATTTGAGAAATCGTATACCTAATTTATATTCTATTAATAGATGTATTCTTTCTTCCTATAATTCTATCTATATATACATTCTCCTCAAGAACAACCCATAATTCCTGACTTACGCATACTATTTTCTGAGATTCTGAGATTCATATTCCTTTTTGTTTTTTCGTTCAATCCGTGACAATGACCATCCATCCACTGTCGAAGATCACTCCAAGCAGTGAATGTTGGAGGATCATGGTTCGTGTCGTGCGATTGTATACTTTACCCGCTTATAATGATGAGAGGACTACAAATTCCATTGAAATGGTGTTCATGGATGAACATGTATGTCACCTTCTCTTGATTCATCATGTTCCTTCTCATTTTTTTGTTATACATTATATTAGTTCTATTATTCTATATATGTTTTTCCGCGTGGTATTACTGGCATATTCTGAGTGTAGTTCTATTTGTTTTTTATGAATTATAAACCTGGCATATGAAAGCAGTTTGGCTTTTTGGTTAGTGGCATTATTGGGATGTTGTTAGTGTGACATATTCTTAGTGTGGCATATTGTTAGCGTGGCTACTTTTCCAACCTTGATATTTCACTACTAGGACCTCAGCATGTCATATCATCAGCAATTTACTTGCATTCATTTGAAGTACTCTGTATATGATATTGACTAATTGTGCACCTGGAAGAAAGTTTAGTTGTATTTTTAAAATATTGAAACCTTAACATGTAGTTTGTATTGTTCTTTCACTTCTTTGTATATACAGAGTTCTCCTTGAACATCAAATGTAGATTTATTTTTTAAAAAAAACTCCCACCTTAAATATGGCAAACAATGTTTTTCATAAGAATGCAGTCTGGCCAGTATTTCTGCTAAATGCAGTGTGCTATACTTGGTGCCCTCTTATAGAAGAATGAATGCTTCGTGTATTATTATATAGACACTAAGCAGTCTCTACCATCAGTTTGCTTATACTGTGTTTGCTTAGTGTATGATTCAGATGTTTTGTTGTTTTTTAAAAATTATATTCAGATTTATTGTTCTTTTTTAAGAGGATATGTTGTTGCTGATTTTTTATGATGTTTAATTTGAACAAACAAATGTAGGGAACTACGATGCATGCCACTGTCCGGAGAAGTTTGGTTGGAACTTTTGAGAAGCGAATAAAGGAAGGGTATGTGTATGTCTTTGCCTATTTTGGCATCGGCATTAGTAGTGGAAATTATCGGACCTCTCGACATGAGTTCAGGCTGAATTTCCAACCAAGAACCACTGTAACTGCATGTAGCTGTGAGAGAATACCTGTGCATGGTCTTAAGTTGACTACTATTTCAGAAATATTGCAGGCAGACTCAAACTACCCGTATTTAGTTGGTAATAAATCACTCACTTATCCAAAATTTAATTTACTCCAATAAGTTTATGATTATATCTCACAAATTTTTTCTTTTATCAGACACTATGGGGGTCCTAACTGCTGTGGGCAAGCAAAAAGAAATTGTTAAAGAGTCCAAAAAGACAAAGATGATTGTGATTCAGTTAGAAGCGGATGGGTACTTTATTTTATCATAACTTTGTAGCAACGACAATATGAATATAACATCTATACAAGATTAATTTATTCTTTTCTTTTTACTTGGTGATTCAGGGTGACGTTAGATATGACACTGTTTGGGGAGTACGTTGACAAGATCAAAAGCTTCTTTGGGAAACAACCATTGGAAAATGCGATCATTGTGATTCAGTATGCAAAGGTGAAAACGTATCAAGGTACTACAAATGCTTATATACTAAAAACATTATGTTGATTATTTTATGGAAACCTTATCGTCATCTTTTCTGTTAATTTTAATTTAAAACTACCTGTGTGGAGTATTTGCAGGAAATATAAATTTGCAGAATGTCATGTACGGAACGCGTCTCCTGTTAAATCCTGAAATAGAAGAGGTTGTTGCATTCAGACAAAGGTATAAAAATTCAGAACTTGAAACTTTTACAAACTACCGTAAATATGTGTCTGTTTTCCACTCGCTAACTATGCACACATGTCTCATTTGCAAAAGGATTGTTGGTGTGCCAACGAACCGTCGACCTCTTGAGTTGCCCTGTGATGACATGACAGTCGTGCAGCAAAATGAATTTTTGGATGCCACGCGAATGACGACAATCTCTTTGCTGAAGGATGGTAGTGAGGTATTAATGATATGTTTTTAAATATAACAGCCTCCAACGTTAAATGTTTATTATTGTGGTGGTTTCGCCCATACGCTAATATATGATTTCTATTCTACAAAGATGGTACCTATATAGTGTACGTCACTGTTGTTTCTGTGAACAATGTTGGGGATTGGTTTTATTTGGCTTGCAAGTGTAATAGGGCTGTGAAAGCTGATGGTACCATGTACTATTGCATGTATTGTGGGTGTCGTGTTATGAATGTCACCCCAAGGTTAAGTTTATCATACTCTGACTTTCCTGACATTCACTTTTATTTTCTGCTGCATAGTGTACTAAATATGATTTTTATTCAGATATCTAATCAAGCTATCTGTTAGAGATGATTCCGGTTCAGCTATCTTTGTGTTATTTGACCATGAAGCCGCTTCGATTTTAAATACGTCATGCTCCGTTTTGCTGGAAAAGACAGATAGTGTATGTGTACTTTGGTTAATATATTTTACGTATTTCTGTTATTTAATCCTTGATCAGTTAAAGACTCTTATTTTACACCAATTGAAGGATGGAAGTACTGAAAGTCCAAAAGAGTTTGCTGATTTTTTGATGGGTAAGAGTTTCCTATTTAAGGTCGAAGTCAAGTCGATGTTCAGAGGACGTCTAGAACAATCTTTCAGGGTATCAAAAGTGTGTCATGATGCAACAATCCTGACTCAATATTTAGAAGGTGTTTCGCCCCATGATATAAAAAATACCTCAATGAATCATGGGCTACTTTATTCAGTGGATGAGGACTTTCTTAAACTTACTAAGGCTGCAACAATAGATACATTGAAAGATTGTATTGAGGTTAGATGAGTATATTACACTAAACACGCGCGCCTGACTTTACGGGTAATGTAGTGACTTAAGTGTGTTTTGATCTGTAGGACGGTGAATATGCAGTATACGGTACGATCAAGGATGTTGATTCTGATTGGTTTATAACAGTGTGTAGGTGTGGGTCCGAAGTGGTCCCACGCGGTGGATCCTACTATTGTAATGAGTGTAAGAGACGAGTGATGAATCTGATCCCAAGGTTTGGTTTTTACTAATTTCCAATGCTTAATGCTTTATGTCAACAATTTTTTATTAATTGACTCCTGAAAAACAATTATGATTCAGGTATCGAATCAAGACAAGAGTTGTCGACACCACGGACAGTGCTACTTTCGTAGTACTTGAAAGCGTTGCATGCTTGCTCCTCCACAAATCATGTTCAGAGATGTTGAAATATTCTGAGTTATGGATAAATATGTGATTATAACAGCTCATCTTACACCTGTTTTAAAACCAAATTTAAATTCTTTGACACATGTTGAGGTATTCATCATCGTGATTTATTGAACTATTTTAAACCCCGTAGTTCTTTAAAGGAAAATATGGACAGAATAGAAACATGCACTGTCTCATAATTGGTCTCGAATAGATTGACAGAACAATGACATCTGACTTTATGTTTCTTGACATCTTCTTTAAGCATTTTTTAAGCATACACTATACTCAATACCTCCTCCGCATTGTCTTAAATCTTCTACTCTTGATTTTTTTGTAACTGTCTGAACTCTAATTCCATGTAATTTGAAATCGCACAACATGTGAGGGCTCTGCAATTAAACATTTTATAAATACAACAACCACAACACAACTTTGTGGGAAGCAATAGAAATGTATTTGCCAAAGTTTAAACATGCACAACTAAATAACCTATCAGGTAATGTAAAACTGACACAACAATGAGAGATGCACTGCCTGAATAATACTGCACCTGGATTTTTCTTTTCCTCCTGATCATTTAAAATGATGGTTTAGAATGGCAGCTTCTTCTCAGGTTTAAAGACATTGATGGAAATAAAAAATATTCAGCAGTATACTCCTCTGTACTGACTGAAACTGACTGCCCTTAAATTTGGACTTGCCCTGCAATATGTTATAAATACAAAATGAAAACATTGAGACATATAACATTGGTTCTTGCTGCTTGCTTTTCTTACTAATGGTTATTGTAATTGTTCATACAGAATCTGCCGAGTGGAGACATAAAACCCGATGTCTTTAATAAACTCTTGATAGATAAGTCGTATCTTTTTAAAGTTGATGTTAGGCATTCTCAGTTCAATGACTTTGATCCTACCTATAATGTCATTGACATTTGTTTTGATGAAAGAACAATCTCGCGATTCAGGGAAAGGCATGCAACATTTTTCTCCGTCCAGGTTCGTGAACATTATTAATCGAATGTAAATATCACTTAGTAAAAATTTTGTTCTGTTACTAATAAGACATAATTTTAAGATGCAAATAAAATGCTTAATGGGTAAATTATTATTAATAGACTGATGTGACTTTGGGACTTTCAACTGGAGAAAAATCATCACAGCATACCTTCTCCATGGGCGAGGCATCATCATGTGTCAAGGTTAGGACTCTAAAAAAATGCACAAGTAATTTAACTTTTGCTCAATTTTTTAATTTTTTGGCATGGCATATGTGAGTTAATAGGAAAAAGTTTATACTATCACCATTGATTTGCTCCGTTTAGCAAAAGTCACACAGAAATAAATGCTTTGTAGTGAATAGAAATGTTCCAACCTAAAACCAAATTATGCACGATTTCCGAAAGCAATGATACATCATCATTGGAGGTCACATTTTAGTTCAATGCATTTCTGATTTGTTATGTATCTTGCATTAAATTCTTGGTTCTTTGTCTTACAGAATTTGATTGAAGATTTTGTGCAATCAAATGATAATCAGTTTGAACGACTAGGAGATGATATCACCGACTCTAATATTGGCAAAAGAATCGAAGAGTTTGAATCTGACTATGCAGACGATCATGAACCGAGCAAGAAGATGAAGACCATTAAGATTGAGAAAATTTAAGAGTAGAAGTATTAATTAGATGGAGTACTATTCAGTTTTTGGGATTAGATTTACGTGTTAGACATTTTTTAATTTATCATTTTTGATGACTTTGGTGTTTGAAATTAAAACTTTGAAATTTTCATTCATTTTGTTTTTTTAAATAAGATTGCATATTTGAATAATTTATACTCAGTTCAATGTCATTACACTCATATTTTATACTTTGACCTGTTATATAGTTCATAATATTCATTAATGTTCACTCATATTCTATACTTTGACGGAGTATATTATTATATTGAATAAATCATTCAATATAAGTATATCTTAAAGAAATTACTAATGGAGGTACTAATATTCATTGTTTTGGTTCAACGAGCTAAAAAAATTTGTTTAATAATTACAATTAGGAGCAAAACTTGGTAACATGTAAAGACCTAAAAATAACCATACGTACTTGGTAGTTTTTTAAGAAACAAACAGTATTTGTTTAAAAAACTTGGCTTTTTTACTTATCCTTTTTATTTCTAAATTCGAAAATAATACACTAAATAAAATGTGACATTATGATTTATTACACCATTGCATATATTATTTATGATTGACTATTTCAAATGAGTGTTATACGGTTTTACGACGTAGATGTATGTAAATGAAGAAAACAATTTTATACGAAGTGTGCTCAAAATTACAGAGTAATTTCTTCCATTATTCATTGCAAGTAATTGTGATCTAAAAAAATTATAATCAACGTCTTACGAGATCTTACGAAAAGTATTATGATTGTGTTGATATCTTTCAGAAACGTGATTGTTTTAGATTACAATAATTCTCACCACTAAATACTATCATTAGGTTCAATATTACCAAAAAAATCATACCAGCATGTGAGAAATGTTATTTCATTTTTTAGCGTGCCCATAAAAAGTACTACCTCCAACACATTACTTTTTTCGGATTCATTTTTTTGATGTAATAAACCCAATAAAGCCAATTATATATCAATTTTGTTCTAAAAAGACAAATGTGATTTAGGAAAAACTCATGAACGCAGGGAGTATAATTTGAATTTCATAAGAATTCATACTTTTACTATCTCCTTCTAGGAATATTTCACTAATTTTGGGTTTTATCCAATTTTGACTTTTTTCAGTCAACCATCTTCAACCTTTGCCAAAAATTACATGAAAATATAATGTATATTAATGAGATAAATATTATTTTAAAATAAATTTGATTTAACATATCTAATAAAACATTTATGTAACAATATTAGACATCATTTTTTAATGGTATTTCAAAATTTACCAATTATGTCTGAAAAAAGTCAAATATTATTTAGGAAACACTCATGAACGGAAGGAGTATAATATAAATTACATAAGAACTCAAATTTTTAGTCTCTCCGTCTAAATATTTCTCTAATTTTGACTTTTAACCAGTTTTGACTCTTTTCGGTCGGTTGTTATCAACGTTTCACCTATATTCAAATGAAATATATACTGTATATTAATAAAAAAATAATATTTTGAAAATATTAAATGTAATAAATCCAATAACACAATTATTGTAACAATATCCACTATATATTTTTTAATTTGAGGTAAAGAGTACCAATTACGAATGATAAAAGTCAAAATTGCAATTTGAAAACTCATGAAGGGAGGAAGTATAATATATATATTTAAAAAAAGATGGTAGTACATATTGATACAAAAGTATATCCATTACATTAATTATATAAAGTAATACTCGGTAACAAGAGTTGGCTATTTTGACACCTTAGGATTCCTCTGCGCACGGCCTTTCATTTGACGCACTGCGATTAGGTTTTCCTCTTCTTCGCCATATCCTTCTTCTCCAGGATCCTTTGCCGAAATCAATCAATTTCTTGGGTCTATTCTTCTACAACGACTAATTTGCAAAGGGAAAGTCTCCAATTGTTCAAGATTGAGAGAATCCCTAATTCGGCTCGGAGTTGTTCGACGATTCAAGAATAAGGTTAGTTTCCAAAATTCATGAAAATTAATTATTAAATTAGTAAATTCACTGATCGTAGATGCTAGGCAGAATGTCGATCACTACAGTCTATGATCTTCACCATAAAAAATTGTTAAGATTCATATTCTTGGACTTCTAGATTTTTTTCTCCTCTAAGTTTTAATTAACAATACTGCTCTACTTCTTTGAATGTAGTCACGGAAGCAAGGACAGAATTTTGCCGACACTAAGACACTAACAGTAACACCCGTTTGTTTTTTACACTGCTTGGATTTCAATTTATTTTACTTCTTAATGAAAACATGCTATCTAGGACTACTTTGAACTTTCTTGCACTCAAAAATACATGATTAGGATCTCCGGTTTGATTCAAATGATACATTACAAAAGTTGTACAAGAGAGGCATTAACCTAAGTTTATGTCCCTGTATTCATTTATTATTTTTTATTTGTAATTTAATCTGGCAATTCATAATAAATTAGTGAATGTTAGTTCGAATTGGGTAGTACATTCCATTTTGTGAAGGTGTTCAACGCTTGATCCATAAGAGGTGTTTGGTGGTAGATTGTAATCTTTTGAAGAGTAATCATCTTTGAGAAAATACGTTTTATGACGGTGGATTGTAATCATATTTTAACCTACGTTTTATTCTACAAATGGATAAAGAATGTTGAAATTGAAAATACTGATTTCACAAATTCTTTGGTAGCAGAAGAACAAGAAACTTATACAAAAGAATATTGCATAGCTTATAAACAATAAAATTATATATCTCAAACACCGTCCTTGGTAGTTATAATTCTTCCTCTTATTAACTAATAATCCTTTGATATATCCTAGATGATTTCTTAGTCTTCGGTAATCTCAATATATGGGATCAACTTATAAAAAATAAAACTGTATGGCTGATTATACTTGCATGTAATAATTCCCACTCTTTTTCTAATCAAAACTTCATTTGTAGTCATGCAAGGACGTCAAGATGAGAACTGTGTTTTGGCAAAAGATGCAAGAGCACGACGGAAAGATATACGTCAACGCCAAATAGAACATAAAGGTGTTTTTATGCATAAGATATTATAGATATTATAGGATTTTAAAGACCTATAGTGTTTAATTTATGTTAACTAAAAATTTTAAAACATCAACTTACAATTATTTTGAATTTTAATTGCAGGTGAAGTGGCATCGTCGTCACACATAACAATGTCATAATCTACGCGGACGACAAAACGAAACCCCTTATTGGATTTGACAAATGGTATTAATAAAGGTTTACGATTAAATGAAAACATTTTTCAGTTTTGATACAAAAGAAATATGGCTAGAATGTAAAATATCATGTAGTTATCAAGTCATATCTTAAAAATTTGAAATTCAGTGTTAGCATCACATCAAGTACATTCATCGGTTCGAAGTTGTTCAAGTACCAAAAGCTTCAATGATGTAACATCGTCGGCGCAACTTCAAGCCCATAAGAGACACAAAAACATTGATATGTCCTCTATTTCACGTGCCATTGATTTCAACGAAGGTAATATCTATAATGGTCAATCTATCCTTAATACTATATTGAGATAAATTCTCCAATAATTTTATTAGTCTATGTTAATTCATGATACTATATTTTATTATTTCATTATAGATATTATGGGCAATATTCATCTTCTAAAATAGATGTAGTAGATTAATCAATTTGGTTTCCCATCGCTTGAAAAGCAAAATAAAAAGGCATCTGCAAATAAAATGTATAAGAAAACAATTACCATGAGTATAATACTAAAAAAAATGTCTTTTTTTTATGCGTTATCTTGAAGTAACCCGTTATATCCGATTGTTTAAATTTTAAATATTTGTCATGATTTTAGATAATTTCTAAATTTAATACCTCGACATATTGAAATGAATTTGATTGTGTACAAATTTGGATAGGAGTCACGCAAGGCCAAAGAAAAGATAAATGGGTTTTGGCAAAAGAAGCAAGATCACGTCGAAAAGATATACTTCAACAAAGAAGAATGCAAAAAGGTTTATTTACCATAGCTTTTTTTAATCTTTAATGGATCTTTTAAACATATATATCACACAAAATTATGTGTATAATTATTCTTTTTTGGGTTTTAGCTTATGTAATTTCTATTGCAGGAGTTGAAAGATTGTCTTCAATGTCAGAATCTAGAGCAACATCACAAATTAATCCGTTGGGGGATGTGACAAATGGTATCTATATATTTTTTTCGCATCATATCTATGACTATGCAAGGCATATATTGAATCATATAAATAACATGAATAATATAACACTTTGTTATAATATCTTATTGTTTAATTTTTTAAAACACAGTGTTAGCAACGCACAAAGTGCAATCCTCAATTAGTATTTTAAGGACAACAGAGTGCAATGAAGCAACAACTTCGACAGGATTACAAATGCATAAAAGACAGAGAATTAGCGATCTCTCTTCTATATCGCGTTTCATTGATTTCACTGAAGGTAAAAATAATACAATCGTCATTTTCATTGTGTTAAAATATATTGATCATTGCTATAAATATATTTCAGTGATCTATATGCATGCAATATTACTGCAGTATTTTTTTTGGATTTAGATGTTGGTGAACAATATACTTTTAATCAAACCAATGCTGGAGAATCGCTAAAATCTAATACTGCAACTACATATTCGGAAGTTACAGGTGTGTACAAACAAAATGTATCGTAATTAAATTGCGCGTGCTTATAACATATTTTAATTTTATCCATGTTAATTTTCTTTTTTAACTTTATAATGGCAACTGTGAGACATTTTTAAACTAATTGCAGGCACACAGCGTGAAATAAACAAGAAATGGGAATTGGCAAAAGATGCGAGAGCACAAAGAAAAGATATATGCTACCGTATAAGACAAAATCACGGTTATTTTACGCATGGAATTTTATATCTATCAATATTTAAAATATGTATATCAATTTAAAGTTACAAAGAAAATATTTCATTGAGAATTATTTGTTTATGTAAACAATATTTACAGATAGTGAAGGATTATCATCGTGCGTAACAATTTCACCATCTAGATCAAGAAAAAAAATAAATCCAATACTAGATACGACAAACGGTATCTACATTTAACCATTTAGTTTATGACATCTGTATTGTCTATTAATTAAAATTATTTTACATATTTGAAATATGTTTAAACTTATACAACGCAGTGTTAACATCACGCCGGATACGATCAATGCTTCAAAATAGTTCAACGACACTTGAGTACAATTCTGCAACAATTTCAATAAACCTTGAGTCGCGTGTTAGACAAAGAAACGGTGATTTGCATAATATTACACGTTGCAGAAATCTCAGTGAAGGTAATACTATTACACGTTGCAGAAATCTCAGTGAAGGTAATACTAGAACATGTGTCCATATATTTGCATTTTTAAGTAGCAATATTTATTCATAAATATTATTTTTATTCGAATATGATATATATGATATATATTCCAATGACCTATTTCTTTATAAAATTAGTAGAGAATTCTTCAAGCGAGCAGACAAATTCGGAAGAGTTGAATATTGATAATCCTATATTTGCAATAGCAGAAGTGAAAGGTACTTATAGATTTAATTTAAATTACTTGCTTTAGGTGAATTTACATATACGAAAATACTTTGTTGTATCCTCTAATAAAGCATTCTAATTGTATAGAAACAATTGATTTTGGTGATCCATCGTTCAATTGTGCATTTTGTGGAGCTTTGTTATGGTATGATGAAAGGGCCGAAAAATCTAGAGTCTCTACACACCCAGAGTTCTCTATTTGTTGTATGAAAGGAAAAGTACAACTCCCTCTTCTACAAAGACCACCATATTTGCTCTTTAATTTGTTTAATGGCATTGATCCAAGAAGTTCTCATTTTCTGACAAATATAAGAAAATACAATTGTATGTTTTCATTCACGTCATTTGATGGAAAAATACAAAAGACTCTGAACAATGGCCGAGCAGCTCCACAATTTACGATTAAGGGGAGAAATGATCGCAACATTGGATCTTTATTGCCACAAGAGGGTGTAGTTCCAAAATTCACTCAATTATACATATATGATACCCAGAATGAAGTGTCAAACAGGATGAGTCATTACAGGTACTTACTATATCCACTATAATTGGTTAATTCTTTAAACATATGATTTATTGACCAACACAATAACATAGTCTTTGCATTTTTTAATACAGTAAAACAAATAAAGGATCGACTACAGATAGAAGTTTGGTCGAAGATTTGAAAAATATGATAGATCAATATAATGTTCTAGCACAGACTTTCAGAATGGCCTGGCCAGAGACTTCATCGAGCGTGAACCTACTGCTAATGTCTCCCTGAGATTAATACGAACAAGATGTCGGGATTCAAGAAATTATAATATTCCCACGGCGGATGAAGTTGCTACGTTGATAGTGGGTGATTTCAATTCATCAAATGCCGAACGTGACGTCATTGTGAGGAAACGATGTGGATATTTACAGAGGATTCACGAGACACACCCTGCATTCATACCTTTGCAATACCCATTGTTGTTTCCCTGGGGAGAGGATGGATATGAAGAAGATATTCCCATAAGGGAATCCTTTTTTATTGAAAAAGATGTAAAGCGTCCAAGGGTATCCATAAGAGAATTTATAGCATTTCGCATTCATGAAAGGGAAAATGATGGTGGTATCGTGTTACGCGCACAGAGGTTGTTCTTACAATTCTTGGTTGATGCATATACGATGGTAGAAGCACAACGAATTCAATGGGCTATTACAAATCAAGAGACACTAAGAGGAGATGTTCTGAGTGGCCTGGAGGAAGCTGTTACGAGAGGTGATACAGATCCGGCAACATCTGGACAACGTATTGTCTTGCCAACTTCTTTTACTGGTGGAATGAGATATATGTTTAACAATTGTCAAGATGCAATGGCGATATGTAGACGTTTTGGATATCCAGATTTGTTCATCACTATCACATGTAATCCTCAATGGCCCGAGATTGCAAGATATATGGCTAGAATCAATTGTAAGGCCGGAGACAGACCAGACATTGAGTCTAGAGGTTTCAAAATGAAATTAGATCACTTGGAGAAGGACCTCAAAAAAGGAAAAATATTTGGTGATGTGATTGGAGGTAATTTGAATTCTTATTTCTTTTCGTTTAAGGCATTATACAACAAATATTTCAATTTGCATTATTTTGGATATGCGAGGAGAGGAATGCTTTATTAAACTAATCATTGATAATTTCATAATGTCCAGGTCTCTACACCGTCGAGTTTCAAAAAAGAGGTTTGCCTCATGCACATATTCTGATTTGGTTGCACACAAAGGATAAACTTCAAACAATAGACTCCATTGATCGTGTGATATGTGCCGAATTGCCTAACAAAAACAAGTACCCTAGATTGTACGAGTCTGTAACTCGACTAATGATGCATGGTCCGTGTGGCGCAGATGATCCAAAATCACCATGTATGGATGAAGGAAAATGTAAGAAATTTTTCCCAAAGAATTATGTTGAGAAAACCACATTTGATAAAAGTGGTTACCCAGTATACAGAAGGAGAGATACAGGGATCACCACCATAAGAAAAAACATTGAGTTGGATAATCGCTTTGTAGTACCATATAATCCAGTTCTTTTGATGAGATACCAAGCTCACATCAACATTGAATATTGCAACAAGTCAAATTCTATCAAATATCTATTTAAATATGTCAACAAAGGACCCGATAGAGTGACTGTTGCAGTAGGACAATCAGATGGTGACTCTCATAAGTCAGCTGGGTTTAATGAACCAGAGAGGTACTTAAATTGCCGATACTTATCTGCGTGCGAGGCTGTTTGGAGAATCTTGGCTTTTGACATACACCACAGGTGGCCAGCAATTATGAGATTAAATTTTCATCTTCCGGGGCAGAAATTTGTGACCTTCAAAGACAAGGATCAAGTAGAGAAAGTAGTTAAAGAGAATGTTGAGCGTCTTTCAATGTTCGAGGCTTGGATGAAGGCCAATACAACATACAGACAAGGACGTACACTGACTTATGCTGAATTTCCAGGACACTTTGTGTATGACACGCAAGAGCAACGATGGTTACCGAGACAACAAAGACCATCCATAGGCCGGCTGCATTATGTTCCACCAGGTACTGGTGAGTTGTACTACTTGCGACTGCTCTTGACTGTGCAACGAGGATGCACCAGTTACCAAAGTTTGAGTACAGTAAACAATATTGTACATAACTCATTTGAGTCTGCATGTGAGGCGCTGGGATTATTAATCGATGATAAAGAATTCATCGAAGGTATAAGAGAGGCCGCCATCTTAGGATCGGGAAATCAATTAAGAAAGTTGTTCGTCACGTTGTTAGTGACAAATTCCATGAGTCGTCCGTGTGTTGTTTGGCAAGAAACGTGGGAATTATTGGCTGATGGGATTTTATTTGATAGACGAAGATTGTTACGCAATCCAGGTAATGTATTTTTTTTCTTATTTTATTATTTTTTCCATTTCCGGTTGTTGTGTACACAAAATTGATATTATATTTTTAAATTTTTTTTTACGTTTTTACAATGATTTCAACTTAATCATGTGCGTTGGATTGAATCTTATAAAATTACTGTGTTAGTTATTGTTGTTAATAATGAAGCATTCACATATTTTACTAAAAAAAATCTATGTACATAGAACGTATTTATTTAATGAACTATATTTGTGTGTTTTTTGTTTGGTTAAAAATATGGATTTTTATTTAATATATTCATCACTTAACTTAACGCGTCATGTGTTTTGCAGATCTTGACATTTCGCCAAATGATCTACAAAATTTATGCTTGATTGAGATTGAAAAGTTGCTGAATTCAAATGGACGCTCTTTGAAAGAGTTTGGTGGCATGCCATTTCCAGTTGACGACCCGCTGAATGTGTTTCAAAATAATTTCTTGGTCGAAGAGCTGAACTATGACAAAGAAAAGTTGACCACTGATCTCAAAAAATATTTATCCACGATGAATGACGATCAGAGAAAAATATATGATGAAATAATGGAAGCGGTGGTAGCTGTGAGAGGAGGTTTTTATTTTGTGTATGGTTATGGGAGAACTGGAAAAACATTTCTTTGGAAATCTTTATCTGTTGCGCTTAGATCGAATGGTAAGATTGTATTAAATGTTGCATCCAGTGGAATTGCAGCTTTGCTATTGCCAGGTGGTAGGACAGCGCATTCAAGGTTCTTGATCCCTTTAGTGCTAACTGAATGTTCAACGTGTGCGATCAAACAAGGAAGTCCAAAGGCAGAATTAATTCAACAGGCAAGTCTCATAATATGGGATGAAGCGTGTATGATGAATAAATTTGCCTTTGAGGCGTTAGATCGCACCTTGAGAGATATTATGCGGTTCTCCAATAAAAATGCTGCAAATGAACCTTTCGGTGGAAAAACGGTAGTGCTCGGAGGTGACTTCCGTCAAATACTTCCAGTTATACCAAGAGCTTCAAGAGAAGAAATCGTGGAAGCTACCGTGAATTCTTCGACTTTGTGGTCGTATTGTAAAGTATTTACATTGACTAAGAATATGAGATTGCATTTATCTTCATCCAGCCACGCAAACCATGACACAAAACGTTTTTCAGAGTGGATAATAAAGATTGGAGATGGACAGCTTGGCGTCGTTAATGATGGAATTGGTGATATTGAAATTCCACATGAATCCTTGATCCTGAACTCAAGTTCTCCACTTCAGAGTATAGTAGAATTCACGTATCCAGACTTATTGGAAAATATGAAAGATTATACCTTTTTTATGGATAGAGCTTTATTAGCACCCACACTTGAAGTTGTTGAAATGATCAATGATTTTGTTTTGTCTCTAATTCTAGGAGATGAAAAGGAGTATTTGAGCTCTGATTCTTCATGTCAAGCAGATGCAGATATAGGCATAGATGGTGATTGGGTAACGACTGAGTTTTTGAACGATATCAAGTGTTCTGGGGTTCCAAACCACAGAATTGTTTTGAAGAAAGGAGTACCAATTATGTTGTTAAGAAACATTGATCAAACATCTGGGTTGTGTAATGGTACAAGACTAATAGTTGAAGAGTTGCGAAGAAACGTTATCGGTGCAATTGTTGTATCAGGAAATAATGCCGGTGAGAAAGTTTACATACCAAGAATGAATTTGGTACCGTCAGATCCTGGATTGCCGTTTAAGTTTCAAAGAAGACAATTTCCAATATCTTTATGTTTTTCCATGACAATAAATAAGAGTCAAGGCCAAACATTGTCATTTGTTGGATTATTCTTGACCAAATCGGTATTCATTCACGGTCAACTTTACGTTGCAGATTCACGAGTGAAAACCAAGAAAGGATTGAAAGTGTTAGTTTTAGATGACAGTGGTAACCCTAGCAATTGCACCAAGAATGTGGTTTACCCTGAAGTTTTTCAAAAAATTTGGATTTAATTAATACATTTATACATTTGATTCCAATTTTGTTTCCCATTAAATTTAGTTATCATACTCTGTTTGTGTTGTATCATTTATTAAAATTCTAACATTCTCTATTATATTTATCTTCATATTTTAATTATGTACTTAAAACAAACATTTTAAAAGAGTTAAAAATAACATGCGTTCGACCCCGTGCATCGCACGGGTCAAAATACTAGTTCAAAAAATGTTAGTGTTAAAGGCTATTGTTAGATAGCTTTTTCAAAACACTAAGGCTAATTTGTAACGCTGATGCCAAACGGGAACTATATGTCATAATGTCATATCTCTCGATTGAAATATAAGCTAAGAAGAAGGAAAATAAGAGAAATCATTTTTTTCCTTTCCTTCTTAAAATTCCTTGAGCCAAACATAATGCTAAACTATTTTAAATAGAAGTAATTGATTTAAAAAACTAAATCTAGCCCACATGTTCCAACGGTGTAACATAAACATAAAATACGGAGTAACTTATCATTCATGAAGCACACATACATAAGTTAAACTATGGGATTACGGTGAATCGTGTTACACCCGTCGCTGTGAGTCGAGTTGTCGAACTGGAGCCACCGCCACCGCCACATGAAAATCAAGTTGTCATCCCAAGCCGCTGACATACTTTGCACTCTTGTCATCGACCACGATGCCACATTAATTGTCCATATAGTGTTAAAAAAGATACAATATCGAACATGACAACATATGGTGTGAACACCCCAACCTGCATAACTTGGATACATGGATTAGCGAACCACGTTGCTACTCATCGGGTATCTAAACGCACAATATCTTTAAAACAATATAAAACATCCAAACAGTTCTTATAATAATATCCATCATCAGAGTAAAAATCCAAACTGTGCGGGAGCTTAATTTATTTAATCAAACACAACCTCGGACTCAAGCCTGAAAACATAATAAGTTATTTTAGAAATAGAACTGATTCCAAATCATCAATTAGTTCAGCCCATGTCTCTTCTTCCTCATTGCCCTATGGGATCGTTTCTAGGTTCATCAGGTCTTTGATTACCAACGTTTAGCAAGCAAACAAATTGCATGCTCAGCAATAACGCTGAGTGAAAAATATATAACGTCAAAGTAAACAATCAAACGAATCCACAATTCATAACAATCATCGACATTTATATCATCACATATAATTCAACATATAATTTACCTGGCACTTTCTCATTTTCATTCTCATCAAACATGTAGATTCTTCGAGGTTGGTGGATCACCAAGAACCCGTTCTTACAATATGTCCTAGACTAATGACTACTACTTTATTTTGGAGTCATGATTAATTACTCCCATTTGATCAACGAGTCATGCTCAACCAACAAAAGTGTTCCCGGTTCGGTGGGTGGGATTCTCACCTGATGGATAACCAAGCAGTACAAGGATACCCGTACATACGTTTTTACCCGGTTAGCTATTGGGCCTAGCAAACACCACATGGCTTACTTTCTACTATCCTAATACTGAGTCAATCCTAGAATTCTTCTAAATAGACTTATCTCATTCAAAGTGTTGGGTCAACACCACATAACCAGTATTTCAACGTGTTGGATCCTATTAACCCGCTCTTACCATTGAGTTCAAACAGGGAGACAGTTCATATCATAACATACGTGTTGGATCTACAGAGAACAATCACAATCACAACAACTAGTGGCCTAGTATTGGGTATTGACACCCAAAAATATCATCATGCAACACACATAGTCTCAGGCTTCATTCTTGATCTTTAAATGTTTTGGGAGCAAACTGTAACCGTCAGGCGGTGCCTGCGTACCGGCAAACGGTGCCTAGGTATTGCCACAAGGTACCGGGATACCGTGAGGGGACAGTGACCGGTAGCAAAGAATATACTGTGGCGGTAGCTGGCTACCGTTTAGGTGATAGCTGGCTAGCATTCGTCTAGTAGTGGGTATCGACTGGATATAGCGTTCGGTAGAGCGGAATGAACTATGGCGGTATCTCGGTACCGACATGCGGTACCGACCTACCGTCTAACGACTGCAACCTGGTGCAGCGTGGTTTTCCTGCATCCAACGCTGTTCTCGAGTCTCGAATCCAACTCCAACCAAATCATATGACAACACATGATTTTAATATCACGTAAAACACATTCAATAATCATTCAATGCTTAAGATCACACTTCTACCCGTTTTGATCCCATTGAGCGACCAAAATCCCTCAACATGTGATTCATACAAGTTTCATACAATTCAAAATGGGAAAAAGACTAAAGTAGAAGTAAAACATTGAAAATATACCAAAATAGTACTTCTATGTTTTTATCCTCGAAATATGAGTTAAAATGTATTTACATTACCAAACATGGTCATGTACATTACCAAAAAGTATAGTAATGTGCACGTGTACAGTATCACATTACAACCACATTACCACAGTGTGGAGTCTAATTTCGGAAATAAAAATATGAAACTCCTATTTTCGTACTTTTTTCTATGTTTTAGTCCTATTTATGGTGATTTTTAATTCAATATACATCCAGATACGAACGTAGATTTCAAATATAAAAGAATACTCTAACGTCAGGATTTCTCGTACTCACCTCGAAACGACAGAAGATTAAAAACGAGCGAACGAAACAGAGGGAGAACGATGACAAATGAATTCCTTTCCTTCTTCTTATTCTCCTTCTTCTCTTTCTTTTCTTCTTCTCTCTGCGTCGATGGTTTGTGTGACCGACAGGGAGGCGGAACTGAGCAAGGCGTGCGTGTGTTGGAATCTTTAAATAACTTAGGATTTTGTGATTCGTAATTAAATAACGTACCTCGAGGAAAAATACACTTTTAAGCTAACTTGTGCCGAATTCAGATCCGTTTGCACCCTTGGATTCGTCTCGTCGAGTCCTGCACAGTGGTATAATTTGTATAATTTATGGGCAAATATTTCTAATTGATCTCATGTCTATCTCAATAATTAATTAATTATGTTTAATTATTTAATTTTGATAGATCGGACTCCACCCTTCGAGGGTGAACATGATGTCAAATATGGCAACACATAATGTAACATATGACAATGCATAATACTACAGATGCCCATGTATAATGTTGCATATGTAAATTTACAATGTCAAATAAAGAGGTAATGTCAAACCCAACATTACCCTGCACTACTGCCGGAGACCATCACTTATATCACAACTACCTTTATGGCGACTAGATGACCAACTGCCCTGAGACTTGGTCATCGACTTCCATTTTTGTATTGTGAAAATTGTCTCGAGTGGCGACTTTAAGTTTGGGGCCAAGGGTCGACACCATTGATTTCGCCAAGAACTTGGCTTATGACGGATTAAACTTCATATTTGGACGGATGGGGGTGTGTGGATGCAGTGTTGGGGGTAATGGGTAGTGCGGCTCTACGATGGGTAGGGTGGCACTGTGAGGGCTGGAGCAACATCGGTGAAGGGAGTAAAGAGAGTGGTGGCTGAAGATCGCCAGTGATGGAGGCAGCGGCAACATCAGCGATGCAATTGTACATCCAAAAAAGGAAAAGAAAAGGGGAATTCTATGAGGCATTTTGCTTTGTGCGGTTAGAATTAATTGAAACAAAAATGTAATTAATTACCCTTATTTTGAAAACTTTAAGTTTGAACTCCTATTTTGAGGATATAACTTATGTTTTACTCATAATTATGGAGTCTTCTTATTTAATTTATGTTAACTGCGTTGCGAGGTCCTTTGTAAATACCAAATGCAGTTTTCACTATTTGTCATCAATCTATAATTAAAGATCAATTTATCTCCTTGAAATGGATTTCATCCATTTAAAAAATTGAATTAACCTAGGTGCAACCCAAAATGAAGTTCCCCATTTTACCATAAGTACTCACTAACACTATACACATGAAAAGCCTGTATGTGTCTGTGAATGCTTGAGGTACCCATTTTGGGGCATACCTAGCATTGTCCAAAAAAATATTCTTCGGTAAATTTTGAATCGTACACAAATTTTGAGCAATAAGTGGCTTCCTTCATTTAAAAAAGTTGTTGTACTCTTTCAAAATTATCTTAGGATAATTTGTCTAAGTTTTGCCCTCAAGTCTTAGCTTTGACTTCTCCACCACCATTTCATCATATGGATTCGAAGGGTGGGCGGTATACATAACCTCCATATTTTTCATAATGAATCTTCTCTCGCATCCACAATAGTGTCACATGGTATTCTACTAATTTTATATTTTTTCGTACAGCAAGTGGCGGTGGACAGACGCCAATTTCACCAACTTACTACAACAATTTTTTAATAATTAACTTAAATTAAGAATAAAAATTAATATTTAAATAGTTTTTAAATATTAAATTTTATTAATAATGACTTATATTAAAAAATAATGTTGAAATAAATGAGTTTTACACAGTGAAACGAAATGAGTTGAACCATGTTTAACAAATCTCTGTTCTATATTCTCTAGCAACTCTCGTTGGTCGTACGTTTGATCGAGTTACTTTGTACCTCTTCTGCCATACTTGCTCTCGAGAGACATGGACCAAAAAGTGTTATTTCATGAGAGAGGGTAACCATAGGAAAACCTTTGGCTCGATGGAATCCTTTAGAAATACGAGAAATAGGTAGAATCAATTATGATGGAACTTCTGTTCTAGTTAAGTAAATCGTGAGTGATGACAGCCGGCTCCATCCTTATTTAGAAAGTGTAGTTGCTCACATGTCTACCTATATGGCACCGACAACCTTTAGTGCTGGTGAAACTATATCCATTTAGGGGGTTTTTAGGGAGACATATCCATGCAAACATACAAATATAAAGTGTAAATATTTAATTAATATGATAAAATTTCATTCACTTAAACGAAGCTACAATACAAAATAAAATACTCCGTAAAATATTAATACAAAATAAAAACATAAAAACAATAATACTACAAAAAAATATTAACTACGATAATGATACTAAAAGTCAGATATATAGGGGTGTTAAGCTAAGTTTTAATTTTTTTTAAATAAAGAGGAAAAAAATGGTGTCAAAATAATTTTTTTCTTTTCGAATGAAAAGGTAAAAAAGTTTTGTTTACTTAAGTTTTTAATTTTTTTAAATGAAAAGGTAAAAAATTGTGTTAAATTAAGTTTTAAATTTTTTAATGAAAAAGCAAAAGAAGTACGGTGATGCCCGAGTATGCCTGGCAAAGTCATAGACTTGCTTATCGATTTTTGTTGGTATCAAATGCGATGAGGTGGTGTTACCTTCTTAACCAAATTGCCGAATATGCAAATTTTTTGTATCAAATGGGATTGCCTCACCATACCATCCACCCCAATGAAAGTGTTTTTTTTTTGTGCATGGGACCATCAAATACACAAACAAGTTTTAAACTTTAGATATAGGTGTGTAACTCAAATAAATTACAAATATAGAAAATTATAAATCGCTTTAGAGTGAGTTAACAGTAACCTAGAAACTTGCACCATGTAGTTTTGTGTAATTTTTTCAAAATTTATGTATCTTGCGATGGAATATATATATATATATATATATATATATATATATATATATATATATATATATATATATATATATATATATATATATATATGGGGAAGATTCAAGTGACATTGAACCTTAATGTCATGGGATGACCCGGGGTGCTCCGGTGCCCCGTTCGTAAAATTGACGGTTCCTACCCTCCCTAACCCCCTGGTAAATCCCCCACCCGACCCCAGCCCGAAGACACACCCCCACCCCCTTCAATTGCACTCCACAAGTTGATTTTGACTCCAAAGTCAAAATCAACTTGTGGGGTGCAATTGAAGGGGGTGAGGGGTGTGTTCGGTCCGGGGCCGGGTGGGGGGTTTACCGGGGTAGGAACCGTCAATTTTACGAACGGGGCACCGGAGCGCCTCCGGGTCATCCCATAACATCAAGGTTCAATGCCACTTGAATCTTGGTGTGTGTGTGTGTGTGTATATATATATATATATATATATATATATATATATATATATATATATATATACCCGTGACTTTCATAAGTTATTATGAATTTATTAATACGTGTAAGCCAAAATTTATGTTCTCATATAAAGTTTGTGTCATTTTTTCTAGTTTAGCTTCGATTTCTTAAAATTAATTAAAAATATGCCATCTTAAAAAACATTGATGTAAAACATGGCATATACCACGTACGTTATTAGAAAAAATAAAATAAAAATAGTTACTCGTATAGATAAATTATAAATTTTATACAAAGTAAAATTGAATTGAGATTCAACCACTACAATTCTATGTAGTAGAAGAAAAGAAAATACACAACATATCCTCTTTGGCTGTTTTTTCCACAATAAATATTTGATTCATTAAATAAATAAAATTGAAAAGGTATTTACAAGAAAAGAGGGTGGAATTATGTGCCATTTCATATGATCATACACAAAACCAGCTTTTTTAATTACTTCAAGGGTTTGCAAATTTTCTAACAAAATTAAAGCTTCAATCTATTTAAGGGCACGTTTGCTGAGTTTTAGAGATATGATAAGATATGAATTTTAAGTGTTTGGAGAGAATTAGTATGCAATTCATTCTAACATTTTGATGTTGGATAAAAAAAAATTGAAATAAAAATTGAGAAATTGAATAAGAGGATGGCGGCCGGAGGTTTGGCTTGGGCGGGGGCGACATGGGCGGAGGACAGAGGCGGAGGATGGCGAGCTGGATCTTTGGATTGGGCGGCGGCAACTCCAGGGATGCTTCGTCCTTGCCTGAGGATGGCGGTTGGGGCTTTGAATAGGGCGGCGGCAACTTGCACTAACGAGGGAGGTTGAGGAAGACAACCCATAAGGAGGAGATGCGAGATGTGAGATGAGAAGGGATTGTGCAGCTTGAAGAAGGGAAGAGTATAGATCGCCGGGGAGGGTCAAATGGGGAAGTCTGAAATCGGCAAAAAATGACCGATTTGGAGTGGATGGGTGCACCCATGGTAGCATTCATGTGGTGGCACCCTAGTATGGTCCATTTGAGGATATTACATAATCCCTTTTTATCATCACCAAACATCTTTTTTGGAAATTTGATTTCTTACATATCAAAACACATATCTTTCTTCCTCACCAAACGAGCCTTAAGTGTAACACAAATTCTTTAATTTTAAAATCAATGAAGCCAAAAAAAGATCTAAAAAATTTAGAATCTAAAGAAAAAAGTAAAGAACCCGCCGGGCATGACTCACGAGTCTCCACATTATACCACTCTAACTTGTGTAGCAAACTCAAAACTTATATAATAAAAGTGCCCTATT
The DNA here is from genome assembly GCA_003260385.1 of Cuscuta australis. Taxonomy (NCBI): domain Eukaryota; kingdom Viridiplantae; phylum Streptophyta; class Magnoliopsida; order Solanales; family Convolvulaceae; genus Cuscuta; species Cuscuta australis. The sequence continues at coordinate 989,914 of NQVE01000098.1, read as the reverse complement.
GCCATACAGATGAAATTAATCAATTCATGGAATCCCATATGATGTAACTAAAACTCCCAAACTATTTCGAATAATACAACCAAAACATATGTGAGAGTTTTTAAGGGCGAGGGAAGCATCTGCATTTAACTTTAACTTTTTGTAGTTGGATTCGTCCAATTGACATTTGCAAATGTTTCAATCCCTAACCTGTACGTATTTCACTAAACAACACTCTTCCAGTTTCCCAATAAAGAGGTGACATCACACACAACCAAAGTGGCCGTCGCTCCAAGTGCATCCTAACATTTATTGTTCCTGCAAATCTAAAAACTCCAACAACTAATAATCAATAAACTCAACGCTTCATTAACCAAAATACTACTGTTAACACAAACCCACTCAATCAACAAGTCACTAAACAAAAATACAACACAACAATCTATTTTTTGCCAACATTCATCGATTGCAGGGCATCACATAAATAAATGCTTATAAGATTCCACCGCTAAGCGACAATAAAAGCAACTCTCATTAACTTGCACTCTATTCGTCCTTTACGTGTCCCTTTAAAGCAATGTTCTTGTAATAATTTGACAAAATATTTTCCATGTTTTTTTTATCCCCAACATAAATTTTCTACAAGTTGCCTAATATTAAGAACTAATTTAACATCTCGTTCATTCAAATCCCACATTCAATGTCCCAACTCAAAGTAGTCACATCTATCCGGCCATCACTAGATTAACATCTCGTTCATTTCAGTTTATTAGATAAGATAAAAAAGATTCAGGTCAAATAAGACCACTTTAGATAAAAAAAAATAGTTCTAACTTAGCCTATAATCAGATGAGATCACAAAGATAATGATCAAATTTGAAATCAACAAATTTTGAAATAGTTTCCTTATATTGAAAAAAAGATGGTTTCCTACTTTGAGGAAAAAAAGAGGATGGTTTCCTAAAAACACGAAACATAAAATGTGGTTTAGGACGAAATTTCTCTATTATAAACCAATTTACGAGGAAAAAAACAAGAAGATACCGTACAGGGGATTGAAGAAAACAAAACACAAGGAACCCTAGTCCCGAGATCTGAAAAAACAAGGCTTCGCCCCCAACAGATCTGAGTATCTGACGACCGCAGCCGTCAAATGTGGAGCTTCCCTCTCGTCGTCTCCATCGCTCCTCTCAATACCGACGAAGGAAAACAAGCCCCCAAATTCCAACGCTGCAACCGCTCCATCATCGCCGGATTCCCACCTGCCGCCGACTAATTCCGTTATACACCACCGGCGCCCTTACTCCGTCTGCCGTGCATCTCGCGTCTGCCCGGAAAGACTCCACTCCGAACTCCGGACATTACTCCGTCTGCGGTGTCCTGTCCGTAACCTTTGACCAATTATCTCCTCAGCCAAACTAGCGCGGGTCACTGTAGTGTGGAGGAATGTATTCTAGTGAGATGGATTATGCGGGGGCTGGCGACACAGTGTTGATCACTACCCAGTTTGTGTGGCCATATGGAGGAAGAAGTGTCTACTTGAGTGGTACATTCACAGGGTGAGAATTCATAGAACTGCATCTTAATTTGTATGGCTTGCATCTTAATTTACATGATTTTTGTCTAATTCTTCGTTTATGTGATTACTAACATGAAAGGGGAACTCGTATGCGCAGATGGTCACAGTGGCCAATGACTCCTGTAGAGGGGTGCCCTTCTGTCTTTCAAACTATCTGTAGCCTACCACCCGGTTGTCACCAGGTTAGTCTTGCAATTCCATTTGGTTTTTTTGACATTTTCTGTTCTTGATTTATCTTCATTGGTGTTGGCAAGAAACCTTGAACCTGCTATTCCAGGTTCATCTCAATCGGCTTAATAATATTTTGACTTTCTTTAATTCTTATTCATCTAGTACATAGACTCATTGCGCAAACATGTTTTGACACCAATCTAGTTTTTAAAGCCAAGCAGACCGGGTCAAAATTAGTAAATTACTTATTTCAAATGTGTTTTGGAGTTGTTCACCCAACAACTAATCCAAATTTAAAACATGTGAAGTAATCGAATAAAGGTGAGCGGTAGAAGGTTCCTTGAGTTGAGACCTTATTTGGGACTAGGAAGTGGACAAAATCTAAACAAGTGGATGAAGGAGTTGGACTGAAGACATGAACATATTTTGTAATCTCTTGAAACTTGAAAGAATTAATTCCACTAATGGAGGTTCCATATGTTTTTTCTAATCCATTCATGTGAGATTGAGAAAGACACTTGTCTTTCTTCTTTTGTAATCTCATACCAAATTTTTATTATTACTTTTTTCTCTTCTTGATTGGGAATTAGCACTGTGCATGTGCAGTATAAATTTGTTGTTGATGGTGAATGGAGGCATGATGAGAACCAACCTTTTGTAATGGGAAACTATGGAACTGTAAACACAGTCATCTTGCCTAGAGAAACTGATTACATTCCTGGAGCGTCTAGCACCAAGAGTGCTCCTATTTTCAATATGGATGTGGATAATGATACCTTCCAGCAAGTGGTATGCAACTTATCTGTTTACGATTTTTATGGTTGCTGCTATCTTTTCTTGGCATTTTCAGACCCTAAACACAGGTTTCTCTTACATATTTAACAATGACTAGAGATACTTTCATTGGGGTGATGATTCTGACTGCTGTGTGGAAATATTCGATGCACCACCATTTTTATTTTTCCTGTTTCTAATATTATTTCAGAATATTATTCTAGCATATCAATATGGTTGCATTTTTGTGTGTATGCATTACGTAGTATTTTCTATTTTCTCATATTCATTTTTTTGCAATAGCACCCAAAAAATTGGAAAGTTCTCGCTATTTTGGTGATCAGGTCTAGAGCGCACTAAGTAGCCTCCTACAAATTACTGTACTAAGCTACTCACCTAGTAGACTATGATTCTCTTGACTTGGTGACTTGTTTCATTCAAGAAGTTAATAAGTATAGGAAGATGAGTACAAATCAGAGCCTTCTTGTGTTAGAATCTTGATGCGTTGCAAACTTGATCTATATATTGGCCAAAACTTCATAGATAGCAAGAAGGAAATTTTAATATGCCATTTTGATTTAGTATTTTAGTCAATTAGTTCAAAGCTAAAAGATTATAAAAATGACTCTTTTAGCTCCATTGCCCTAAATTGAAACCGAGAGAGTTGATGGTGCATAGCCTAGTTGTGAGCAGTCTGTCATAATTTGTGCTTGGCTTTTGACCAAGCATTGTTGTCGTTGATGCCATAATTATAGTCAGGTCACCTCTCTTTATATAGTGCATGACACATGTATTGTTCTAGTGGTATTCCATAATTTCAACACGCCACTTGATCTTTCTAATATGCATTGGATTCATACTTTTATTTCCCTCTTGGATATCATCACTTTTATATGTGCAACGTGTGTGTGCGCCTGTATTTAATATGTATTGATAAGTTTGTAGTATAAAAAATAATATTCCTGGAGCTTGCACATTTCAAAACATTAAATTATGCTCTTCTTGAATTCATTCCCAAAGAATCAAGGTTTGAAAAGAGGATTCATTTGTATTCGGCTCATTTGACATTTTTGTCTAATTCTATCCACCAAAATTTTAGTTTTAGTTACAATAAATACAGTCAACTCTCCTAGTTTCTACTCTCCTCACACGGGCATTTGTTTCTTGATGGCCAACACACCCTAACATATGACCTTGTTCTTTCTTACTTCATCTTTAATATCTGTTACATTCTGACATCTTCCTTGGTGCACACTCTATCGTTGCTATTCTAACCAACCATCTATCTTAGCATATGTAATTCTGCCTCACTCAAACTCTTTATTTTTTTTCCATGGCCTAATCTTGTATTCCGCTTAATTAGATGAATCTAATTGCAGTCTTTTAAAATTCTCTTTTACACTATGTTTTGGAAGAATGAAAAGATAGGGAAACAAAGAGTTAAAATATATTGTTATTTTTGACTTTTTGGCAGGGGAAAGTTAGAATGGTAAGAAAAAAAATTATTTTACACTCTCTATAATTGGAAGGGAAGATCACTATTTAGTATAAAATGTATGTTTTATCCTACTTAAATTTTTGAAATTAATGTGCATGCTATCAAGGTTAAAATTGTAAATTTATAGCATTATAACTTTAATTTTCTCTAAAAGAAATAGGTCAAATAACAAAAGTAAACATATTTACTTTCATTTTATATTTTACCTTAATCCAAACATAAGAGGTGATATTATACCTCAAATAACTTGAAACAACCATTTTTTTGAAATATTTTTCACCCGATGCCACATTTTCTTTCTACCTTTTATGGTGTTGTAAATTTATAACAATATAACTTTAATTTCTCAAAAACCAATTGTTCAAACAATACAAAGTAAACATATTTACCTTCATTTCTTATTATACCTTAATCCAAACACGAGGTGATATTATACCTCAAATAACTCGAAACAACAGTTATATGAAATATTTCGCATCGGATGCCACCCTTTCTTTCTATCCGTTATGGTGTTATCTTAAAGCCACTTGACTTTGAATCGTCTCCATATATTCACTTAGCATTTATCATTTTCATAGATTCCTCTACTAAAATATCACATTATCTTCCACAAATGGCATACACCATGGTACTCCATATTCATTTTTTTTCCCACTCATCTGTAACTGTTGCTTATAGGAATGAGCTCCTATGTAGCACCAAAAATGGAGACAGGGACGGAGACAAGACAAAACAGAGACGCCAAAACAACAATTTTGAATAAATGGAGAGACAGTGTTGGGGAGATGCTGAATACACACACTTGTGTGTCTACAGTCTACACACACACACATATTGTAAATGACAACTTAATAGTGCAATAAACTATACAATTTTCATCCGGAATATTTTTAATGCAACAAACTCTTTTGTAGCTGAGTGTTTACTAGATCCAATCAATCTAAAAAGATTTACAACTTACAAAAGTTGAAACTTGAATGACACATGGAGTAATAATTAAGATAGTCATCACAAAACATATTAAAGCATAAATAAGTTCCCACTTAGTCGCCAGCACATCTTCTCCCTTTAGCTTCGTTTTCTCTCCTTCTTTAGCTTTTGTCTCTCAGTCTATCATTCTATCTCTTTGTCAATGTGTGGAAGCAGCTTCCGATGTGCATAAGCAGTTAGGGTTGAGAAAATCTTTTCATTTGGGCTATAAAATATAATTGACAGTTGCCCTTAATTTTTTACAATTATAGAAAGACCCCCATTTTTTACCCAACAGTGTCCAAAGCCCTTTCTGAAATGGGAGACGCATCTCCCCGACGTCTCTCTACTGGCTCGCAGTTTTTTTTAAATTTGAAATAAAATAAATGCCACCTGGTGTTTCAGAGACGTTGCGTCTCCCACGCATTTCAGTGTGTCCTAGGCTTACGACACGCATACAACAGCCTATATGGAGTTTCCGTGCAACATAGATGAGCTCTATGAAGATTCTTGATGCATCTCTTAATGATAGGAATTAGGAAGATATGACATCACTTCTCATAAATCAAGCATTTGTCGTTGCTTCTGATTACATGTAATTGATTATTGATATATCTCCGTGATACACTCGGTATTTCATAGCCTGCCAAAGCACTCACTTCCCTCGGTTCCATATCATAAGCTTTCTCAAAGTTATTGAACTTTGTTCATATCTTAATCAGTAAAATTCCATGCGTTGTCATAAACGTGAATCGATTCATGAAAATTTGCTATCATGTATGTGTGCGTGTGTGTGTGTGTGTATTCCTTAATAGATGTTCTATGGCCCTCTCCGTAACTTATTGGTATGAGTGTATGAGTCATAATTTGTTTTAATTAAATATTTTGGAAGGCGTGTTTTTTTTAAAATATCTTTTTGAAGGCACCCTCCCCAAACCCTACTTTTGTGGGATTCAACTAGGTTGCTGTTGTATCTTTTTGAAGACATATCACCATATGTAGATATGTCTAAGCGCTGTATGTGTTCTTTATAAGTATCCTTTCATTTGTTTTTTTCTTTTGTCTAATTTCTTTACATTTATTCATATTTTAAGACTGAAATAATTTCCCCAACATTTTTACTTGTCACGGGCCTTGAACAGAAATGGTTTTGCTACTGTTCTAGATATTAATATATCTTAAAATTTAAATAGAAATCTGCATTCATGTTCCAGGTTAGGGTGTCAGATGGTGCCTTGAATGCCATTTCTAGAATATCACAGCCAGATATAGACATTTCTCGCCACCGCATATCTGCTGTCTTGTCTACGCATATGGCTTATGAGTTGCTTCCTGAGTCAGGAAAGGTTCAAACTAGTTATCCAGTTATTCCTTGAATGTAAATGATCAAAATATCAAAATACTTCATTGACTTGGCTGCGTCTTCTAGGTCATTGCTCTAGATGTTCAACTCCCTGTAAAGCAAGCATTTCATATTCTGCACGAGCAGGTGATTCTTCTACTTTTGTATTTTGTCGTCAGCTCTCATGAGTTATGTTCCGGTGTCAAATATTCTAGACCTGGTTAATAATCTACGGAGTATGTTTTTAGAACAAGTTATTTCTATATGCGCAACGTTTTGTACAATCTCACAATATTTTTAAACTATAATTTTCAATTGCCATCCTTAGGTTTCTCTCAAACTTATAAGCATGTTTACTTATGTGCTGCTAATTTCAGGGTATTCCTATGGCTCCACTTTGGGATTTTAGCAGGGCAAATTTTGTTGGAGTTCTTAGCGCGTTGGATTTTATCTTAATCATGCGGGAGGCAAGTCTATAACTATTTTATTGTACTCATTTATGCTGCATTAAAAATTTCCATGAGCTCAAGACTCCTTGCTCTATGTGCCTTCTCATACCCTGCTCCCCCAATACTCATCCATTGCACGGACACCCCACCAAAATCCATCAAATGAAATAGGCAATGATGTGTTCGATATCTGTTTACTTATTTACAGCTTGGAAATCATGGGTCCAACCTAACAGAGGAGGAACTTGAGACACACACTATATCTGCGTGGAAAGAAGCAAAATCATACATAAGCAGACAAACGAATGAAAGAAGGGGAACAGCGCTTAGACTACTTGTTTCTGTGAGTTTATCCATACATGCTATGTGATAGTGTGTGTCGATTGTCTGTGGCATTTGCCCCCTTTAATTTTGATGATATATTCATGCTGAAACTGTTGTCTATTTGGATTCATTATTAATACTCCGTATTTAATATTTGAAATTTTGCTGTGCAAAAATATAAATTGCCATCATCATGCCGAGTCAATGGCATTAATTTACAGCGCAAATGAATTGTATAAAATTTGTCAACGCTATAAATTAATCCAAAAACACAGTGGCAATGTGTTCTGCTTATGCTGGATGCCCTTATAGTCTCAACTTTCATCAGGAGTAATAATATGATGAAAATTCTAAAAACGTCTTCATGAATTGTTTCTACATGCATGTACAATATTGTGATATGGTATTTGCTATTTTTCATTTTTAACTACATACTTGATATTGCAAAATCAAAATGCAATTCATGGAACATGACTGTTGAAGAAGAAATAAAATGCAAGATCAATAAACAAATAAAAAGGAAAAATTAGAAATTTAGTATGGTTGAAATATTACCTTCACACTCATTTTGTGATCTTACCCTAGACCCTACTAAGCACCCTCTAATTAATTCTCTATGTTTATTTTTTAAAATCTTCTAATTTTTAGTCCCTCCGTCTTATTTATCTTACAATTTGACTTTTGCGTAGCTTTTAATGGCCAATACTTTGTGGCTGAGATTTTCTTTAGAAGAGATATAAACATCAACCCTTAAATGGAAAGCAGAGATAATTTTTGGAAGGAGGAACAGGAAATAATGAAGACAAAAAGGATAGAGGGATGACTGTACGGAGTACTAACACTTAAATAAATTTCCTAATTTTTTTGAAATTTTGCTGCTATGTTTTTGTGTGAAGTATTAGTCAAATTAAGCTGATGATGATAATGATCTTTTCTTACGTTAATTGCTACCACATATTATTATTATTATTATTACTACTCCCTCCGCCCGAGTTGAAACTTCCCGTTGGACTTGGTGGGGTTTTTAATGTTAAGTGAAAAAATAGTTGACTTTCCCATTTTACCCTTCCCCCACCCCACCCCACCCCTTTCCTTTTCTGTCTTCTTCGTCAGTCACTTTCCCCTTCATTTTTCTTTCTTTCTTTGTTCTTTTCTTCATCTCTTGTCAGACCCCTCCCCCATTACAAATCTAAATCTACAAAACCAAGAAAATCAAGCTTGAGATCTACAAACTCAAGATATTCAAAAATTAAGAAATTTAAGTTTCAGATCTACAAAATCAAGAAATTAAAAATCTTTCTTTTTCTTCAAAGAAATCAAAAAAGAAATCTTTGAAAAGATGAAGAGAAGATGGTGAAGAAACCAAAAATCGAGTTTAAAGTTCTTGCTCGCCACTGCTGCCCCTCTTCCCCCGTCTCTGCCACCCCTCGTTGCTGCAGTCTCCGCAGCCCCACTTCCCCGCAGTCTCCGCCGCCTTTCCCATCTCGCCCCTGTTTGGACACGAAACCTTTGTCAGAGGAGGGATGGAGGAATGCCAGATCCGGAAGCTTCGTCGCCGACTTAGAAGAGGGTGGACGAAAGAAGGGAAGGGGGGGGGGTCAGGAAAAGTAGAAAGAAATTAACGGTGAAGAAGAAGAAGAAAAGGGTGACGAAGAAAGAAAAAAACTGTGGGATCTGAAGAGAAAAAAGAAAGAAAAATGGTGTTTGTGTGTGTGTGTGTGGGGGGGGGGGTTCTGGCGCGAATAAGAAGAAAAATGAAGAGAGTTGTGGTGGATGGGAGTAAGAAGAAAAAAGAAAATAAAATAAAAGGTATATTAGTCTTTTTGACAACATTTATTTGCCAAATAAATAAACGGGAAAAATCAAGTAGGAGGCCTGAAAAAGAAAGTGAGAAGAAAGATATGGGACAGAGGGAGTATTATTTTATGCATGGCTGTAATTTATTTTTTCGTGCTAATGTTGTACTAAACAATGAACAATCACTTTTCTTGACCTATATCTATATTGTGCAGGCTGGTCCAGATGACAACTTGAAAAACGTTGCGTTGAAAATTTTACAGAATGGTATAGCCACAGTTCCTATCATTCATTCACCAGCAGAGGACGGATCATATCCACAGCTACTGTATCTCACTTCCCTTGCTGAAGTATTAAAATGTAAGGTGTCTACTATTTGCGTTCTTAACCACAAAAAAGTTTCTATATTTCTGGTCTAACATCGTATGTGCCAATTTGTAGATATTTGCAGGTATTTCCGGCATTCGCCAGCATCTCTTCCCATCCTTCAAATGCCAATCAATGCTATACCGTTAGGAACCTGGGTTCCCAAAATTGGAGAGCCAAATCCACGGCCTTTGGCAATGTTGAGACCTACTGATTCTCTTAGTGCCGCACTAGATTTATTAATTCAAGGTTTGTTGGTTTTCTTAAACAGAGTTTTGATGTTCTTGGTTTACAAATAACGTTGGGATTCCGAGTGGTTAATGTCTGCACAAGGTTGATTAAAAAATCAATAATGTTAATGCCGGTTATCTGATAAGGGCTTTGTTCATTGGCTTTTGCAGCTCAAGTTGGTTCAATTCCTATTGTCGACGAGAATGACTCATTATTGGATATATATTCCCGAAGGTTGGCATTAACTCTAGTAACTTTGTTTTACACCTTATTGAGTGTCTAAATCATATCAAACGTTAATCTGCCAAGTCCATCTACAGTGATATCACCGCTCTGGCCAAGGACAAAATTTATACACATCTCAATCTTGAGGAGATGACAATTCATCAGGTAAGTGGGCAGTATCCAATACAAGAGAATAGTTTTATCATATACTCCCTCCGTCCCTTAAAAAACTTCACCCTTTCTTTTTTATCAACTGTCATTTTTGTTTGTCACTTTGTCAGTTTCTCTTGTGAAATAACAAAACTGCCCATTTTTCTTCCTACACCGTCAACATTAAAAGACAAGCATTGCGTCAATCACTTCTCACAGGCATCAAAAAGGAAAAAAAACTTTCTCAAATACTCCCGTCTCACAAAAGTTTGACCACTTTCCATTTTCATCCATCTCAAAGTAATTCTCACTTTCTTCCTCTTTTTAGAAAAAAAATATGTTGTTCAAAATACTTCTCTTTTAAACAAATTCTGACCACTCATTCATCACTATTCTACATTTTTTCGACACAAGTCAAAGTGAGCAAATTAATTTGGTACAGAGGAAGTGTAAGATACGCCACAATAAATAGAGCAATAAATTTCTTTTGTTCCTGAATCTCGTCCCTATTGCCTCATTCAATCTGTGTTTTAATGCAAAGCATTATATATTACGTACAATGCATTGTATTTTTCAGGCATTGCAGCTTGGTGAGGAACCATATGCTTCCTCTTCATACACTGTTGGTAATGAAAGATGTCACATGTGCTTACGGTCCGATCCGCTCCATAAAGTGATGGACAAATTGTCAAAACCAGGTTTACTGTTTTACTCTCTTCAACACTCCCATATAACTGGACAAAGGGTCATTGATGTAGTAGTAACAATAAAACATGTTTTCCCGTATTAGGTGTGAGACGGCTTGTGATTGTGGAGGCGGGAAGCAAGCGTGTTGAAGGCATCATATCTCTTACGGATGTATTTCGGTTCCTGCTTGGATAGGCGAAGTACAAATGTTGACTTTGACCACTGCAACAATGCGCGAGCCCCTTGGCGGTCGATCCAATCCCTCAATTCTTTCATGTATACACAGCTGTGCGATTGGCCTCAGTGCTTGCCTGCTGCTTCTTTTTTATTGTGTTAGGCTTCGAAATGAGGTGCCATGTAAATTGACATATTTGTTTTATGTATTTTTATATTTATTATTCTTAGTTGTCCTTGTTTCTAGTATTGTAGCATTCACTGTAAACTTGAGTCGCTTTTCTCTATGCAGCTAAGACGCGGCTGGCCATTTTTCCTCGAAACAGTAGGGACTTGTAAATTTATTGATCTAAGCTACGACGAGGCAATGTATTTAATATCCCGTTTCCGTGTTGAGCCTTTGATCTGGCATTTCTCCTTTGGCGTTCTCATAAATCAATCGTTTCAAATATTTTGATAAACATACATAAGCACAATTCAATGCAACTATAAAGACAATCCCAATTCAATTTGGCTCTTCCTGAGCTAATTCAAACCCTTTTGGGATCACAAATTACCCCTTTAGGGCTTGTTTGGAGGGGAGGAAATGTTAAGGGATGGAGTGGTTTCCCTTCACCTAGTTTCGGCTTCCTTCCCCTCCACATTTTTTTAAACCAAACAAGGCCTTTTAAGTCATCCACCATACTCTCTCTCTCTCTCTCTCTCCAGAATGAATTGTCTCATTTTATTACTCCGTATTTAAGGCCAAATATTGCTGAGACATTTAACACTTAAACCCATTGTAAACTTGGCCAAATATAGGCTCAAGTATTAGTGTTAAGATTTACTCTCTACTTATTTCAAAGTGAACTTTTTATCAATTTGATTTGATTTGAAAACATTTTTTTTTGAAGGAATTTGAAAAGTAATTACATGGCGTCAAGTAATAGTTTGATTGTAAGGAACTCGTAGTTTATGACATATACTCTGGTGCTGTTGGTACATTTTTTGAACAAGAGTAATATGTAATTAGGGTCTCTTTGGTAAAAGGAGATGATATCAATTAGGAAAATATTCGGAGTACAAAAAGATGATATAATTTGATGCTTGCTTTGTTTAAAAAAAATCACCTTTTCTTCATTGGGATGTTCAAAAGTTCTGGCTTCTATTTTACGGAGTATCTTTTAAACAAAATGAGCATGTACTCGGTACTCCATGATAATATTCTTTAACAAATAATTTTTTTTAAAAAAGCATATAAATCGTGTTGCTCATTGTAAAAATATAAATGACCCAAAAAATACCTAAAAGTGTCACAAATGCAACACACTACGCACATAAATCATTTTCCTCATGGTAAAAATGAAAAAGACTCAGAATATACATTGAAGTACCAAAAAATGAGCACCAAATAATTTTGTTACTATGTTTTTTATGGATTTGAATAAAACTGAAAAGTAGTGTTTTGAGAATATCTGTTAATAGTTTGTGATCTATTCTTTTCTAAGTAAATTTAGCTCTCAAATTTGATCATAATGTCAACTAAAATTGGGGTGTTGAATTAGAAAGGGCATGAAATGACATGGATCGGAGTTAAAATTGAGTTAGAAATCACTTTCAATTGGACTAGTGTCATGTCATGACATTGGAATGTTAAAAATATCAAACTCTTTTTGTATATAGATCATTTTTTAAAATATTATATTTTCTACTCCGTATCTTTATATATTCTTATTTGAGTCGTAAATTAGTTTATCTGTTTGATTTCAAAAATACTAAAAGAAATATTGAATTATGAAAGATACGTAGTTTGAATGTGTTTAAAAAGATTTTTTTAATACACATTTTTTAAAAAAGAGGAAGTAAGAAAAAAAAGCAGGGAAAATTTTCGAAACTGGTAAAAAAAAAAGAAATTGAGAAATGGTTTGTGAGGGTGAGGAGTATATATAATGGATTCAAATGGAACAATTTACCAAACAAAATACTGCTGCTATACAAATAAATTGAATTTCGCGGTTACTATCCCCAAGATTTCATCTTCTTCTCAGCTTCCTCCTTCCCACAATTTCCAGTAGTCATCGCTGTCCTGTTTTCTCCAATCGTATCAGAGCTCCGAGCCTCTGATTCTCTGCTCGATTTTCGTATCATTTCGTAGCATCTGAATCCGATTGAGAAGAAATCCACTCCCAGTGGAATTTTGATCCGGTAAATCAATGATATCTCACTCTCTCTTCTAGCTCGGGATTTTAGCATCTCTTGTATTTTGGGAATTCTAACTCAACTAAAAGCACGAAATCCTGGTTTAAAACCCCAATTAAAATCTTGTTTTGAGGTTTTGTTTTTAGCGATCATTCTCAGATCGGGGTTTTGGTTCCGGTCAAAATTATCGTGTTCTTTTTTAATGGTTTTCTGGTTTTTGATTGATTAAAGCCTTTCAGGTGTCAGAGTACGAAACTATGCATAGATTGATTGTATTTTTAGATGGTCTTATTTTTACACTGTGATTATCGAGCTAGTGGGTTGGTGTCATATTTCGGTCATATGGATATTTAATGGTTGCCCGAGTTTGTTTTATTACACCTTTTTCCGTGGAGTTGAAGGATTTGGGGCCTTCTAGCTCAACGAGGTCCACATTTTATATCATTCGATTGAACAATGGGTAGTGTAGATTGAATTGTAGGGTTAACATTTGAATAATAGTGGTGCAAACTCGCCGGATGCTACTGTTAATAGCTTCTCATATGAAAGCTAGATTCAACATTTGCAAAATGTTAAAGTTCAGGAGGTTCCCCCCTCCCATTTCTTATTTTTGGGTGACAGATATTCACGCCTATTAAGTAACAACATACACCATTTGTGTGAAATCAGCTATTTGTGTGTGTTACAGTAATGCACACATCTGCATTACTGCAACTGTGAATTTTTTGGCGTGTTCATCTGAAGGTGGTTCCACTACTGGAAATTATGTTCTAATATGGAAACAGTTTATAACGAGGTCATTCGATCAAGACAGCATACCAATCTTCAATGCATTTACTTGGGTGTGTGTGCGTGCGCGTGTGTGTGTGCATTTGTTAGTTTAAATCCATCTTTGAACTCCTCGTCTGAGTGTCATTATCAGCATCTTTATCTTAACTAGTTGGAGGTGACATTAAATCTATAGAGACAATTAATTTTATAAACTAATTAACTCTATAAAAGCATGCAAAAAGTATTACTGGCAATCTCATAACTCATATATGTTATAATTAACCTTTTGTTTCCTGTATGCTTTCAGGATTTCAAATGTCTCCTGCAAGAAAATCTAGGAGTGTAAACAAACGATATTCTTATGTAAATGAAGCGTCCCCTAACAAAGATGGAGGTGGCTCTAAAAGAAGCAGTCAACGGGTGAATTCTGCTTCTACTTTCTTTTTCCATATGCAGATGACCTTTTTTCTTCTATTAGAACTCATCAGCTTATATATATACTACATATATTCTATATATTAATATTTTTCGAGTATATAATTTAAAATCACAGTTATTCTATGATTGCATTCAAATTTTTTCCTTTTTTAGAACAGAGAGGTGCACACCGAAATGGGGGTTCATCACTATGGTTTTATTGTACTTGGATGATAAAATATAGACCTAGATTTCAAATGTTTTTGCAATCTCTGCTGAAATTTGAGTGAATATGTCTGTAAAATTGGTGCCCCCACCTAACTTATGTTTTGAGAGGATTTGCGCGCCCACAAACATGTAGATATGTGCGCTGTTATATACTCCGTAAATATTACCAATACATAATTAACTTCAATTTTTTTTTGTATTGGTACTCATTTCTGATTCAATTGCAGAAAAGGAAGATGTCTATGCTAGGCCCTCAGTGGAGTAAAGAGGAGCTTAATCGTTTCTATGATGCATACCGGAAACACGGTAAAGATTGGAAAAAGGTTAGGGTTCTCAATATGAGTCTTGGTTGTAAATTTTGTTTTACTTGTAAATCTTCACAACTCCCTTCGTCCCATTATCTTTGGGACACAAGGACACACATTTTAAGAAAAAGTGGAATTGTGTGGCTGACTGACTGCTGCTGAATATATAAAGTGTTTATAAAGTAGGAACGATTTTGAACCACACGAATATGGCACATGTGGAACAAGACAAAGATAGTTGGACAAACAAAAATGGTATTTTAAAAAATAGACAAACGGCGGGACGCAGGAGGTACAATATATAATGGACCAAAATAATGTTCAGTTTTTGCAGGTGTAAAAATTAATTTTAACACTTGAACTACGCATGAGCTTAGTTATTAATCACTGTTGTCTCTCTCTATCACACACACAAAATAAAAGTCATGTTCAATGGTTTAAATTGTGACTGTTTCAATGGATTGTTATTTTTTGTGCATTGTAGGTGGCTGCTGCTGTGAGAAATCGATCAGTTGATATGGTGGAGGCCCTTTACTCTATGAATATGGTAAATGTGATCATATCTTTCAATGTGATAAATAATGGTTTTTATTTATTCATATGGTCTTTTAATACTTGTTAGCAGATATAATGATTATTGAATGTAATCCGACCCTTCTCCCTTAAAAAATGTACTAGCTTCAAGCATGTGGCCATATGGGTCTGTTCTGTTATGGTTGTATTATTGTGATTTACATTGCCACTATCGCGCATGAGCTACTACAATGATGAGAAGGGAACACCTTCAGAAGATTAACATAATGTTAGCTGAACCCCATATGACATATCATGGGGACACCCTCTGCCTTAGTGCAATATAAAACCACAAACATCATAGGATGAAGAAATCTCCTTATTTTAATGGAAAAATTACTAGGGCTTATTGAGGTCTGCCATGACATTTCTGGATTTTAGTAGAAAATCAATTATAATTAAAAAAAAATAAATTAAAATACTCTTTCTCTAATGCTTATAAAGATCTGAAATTTTGTACAGAGTATTTAATAAATCATCATAAACTAATGGATGGTTATATTTTAGCTTGAAAGACCACTATGATATTTCATTTTGAAGTTTTATCAGCCAATATGCTGTTGTACTTTAGGCTGTAGCTGCAGTCTTTAATTACTTCTGAAATATTAAAGAAAGAGTAGGGATATATATTAGTCTTTTCATTACACACTTTTTCAGGCTTACTTATCTCTTCCAGAGGGGACTGCTTCTGTTGTTGGGTTGATTGCAATGATGACCGATCACTACTGCAACATGGTGAGATACTAGTTCAGGACATACTGAATTTCCAAGTATTTTGGTACTAAATGTCATAGAATCTGATGAGACCTGTTTTTGTGTACCCCCAACACGCCCGTTCCATTTTATCTACAAAATTTTTATTTATCAACTATTAAGTACTCCCTCTGTCCCAATATCTTTTGCCAGTTTTCATTTTTTTTGTCTGTCCCAATTTGTTGTTCCTCTTTCTCCCTCAATTGCAGCATAAGTCTCAACCTCAATTTTAACTATTTTAACCTTTGTGTTGTTCATAGTGCTTGATGTGAACTATCTTTCCGCAGCTTTGAGTTGACTTAATTACTAAAAGTCTAGAAATATAATTTCCACATGTAATTCACCTCTTTATGAATGAGAAAGAGGTAGCATTTTTTTGGTTGGCTTTCTGGTTAGAGCATTTAGGTTTTTAAGAATTAAGAGGCATAATTAGTTTTCACTTGTGCAATTGAGTTATTGGTGTGTAAATGACAGGCTGCAAGTGATAGTGAACAAGAAAGCAATGATGGTGCAGGAACATCTCAAAAGCCTCAAAAGCGTGCCCGAGGTAAAGTTCATGCGGGCACATCCAAAGGGTCCGATTTTCAGTCCCCTACTCCAGCATCAAATTATGGTTGTTTGTCTTTATTGAAGAAGAAACGCTCAGGAGGTGCGTGCCTCCTTTCCTTTGGGAACTTCAAAAAAAGTTCAGTTATCATTTTATGGCCGCTTTGTGGTGCAATTTTTTTAATGTTTTGCATATGCATGCAATTTTGATGGATTCATGGATTGCACCTTGACTGTTTTTGTATTTGCCATCTTTAATTAATGGAACCATACTGGGCTGTTATTCTTGATTTCTTGATGATGATTTTGGGAAATCTTCTTTTAGGGACACGTCCTCGTGCTGTTGGAAAAAGGACACCACGGTTTCCTGTACCATATTCTTATGAAAATGGCCCCAAAAGGACAATAGATGCAAATGACGATGAAGTTGCTCATGAGATAGCTATAGCTTTAGCCGAAGCTTCAAGAAGAGGCAGTTCTCCCCAGATTTCTCGGACACCTACCCGTCAATCTGATAGTGCGTTATCCACTCCAACTCAAAAAGCGGAAAGGAAGGTAACATTTCAATTTCCACCTAAAGTTCTTTACCTTTTTCCTGTCATGTAGTCTCAAGATTTACTTCATTTGACTTCTAAACAGCATAGCAATCTGGAAATGGTCATTTCTACTCTTCCTACATGTGAAATGGATGATGATGAAGGAAGCATGGAAGCCGACACAGGAGAACTACACAGGCACGTGACTTCTTTGAGGGAAACTAGCAGAACAATTCCAAAGGGGAGAAAGCTCTCTGGGAAAAAGTTAGAAAATGATGTCAATGCTGACAGTAACTTTGATGACATCAAGGAAGCATGCAGTGGTACAGAAGAAGGTTATAGATTAGGTGCAGTAAAAGCAGAACATGACATAGAGTTTACTGATGAAAGAGTGTCAAGGGCTTCATCTCTTGGTCTCCGAAAGAGGAGCAAAAAGGTTCCTTTTCAGAGAGGTATGGCAGTTTCCTCGAATGCTTTTGTTCAAAAGAAGTTTTTGTCTTTTTGTGCAATCACAAAATTTCTTATGTGTTACATTTTATTTAAATACTTCTTGCCAAAGTTAACTGTTATGTGTTATCTTTCTATATAGATGAAAGCTCTGCCTTCGATGCTCTACAAACTTTGGCTGATCTATCACTGATGATGCCAGCAACAGAAAATGAGAATGGTAAGGAGTTAAGGATAAACACCACTTCCCTTTTCAGTTCATTGTTCTATGTGCACACTTACGATTTATAACTTGAGAACCTTGTCTTGCTCTCTGTTATTGCAATCTTTAGCTCTAACAATTTTCTTCAGACTTCAAGGATATTGATACCTGCATTTATTAAAAATGATTTTAAAAGATTTTTTTGGGTTAAGTTTCATACGTTTCTTGGGTTAAGTTGATTTGACTTAGTTGCATGACACATTCAAAATGTATTTGCTTCTCAAGTGACTATCAACAACAAGCCAGTAAGGACCCACAGGTGGGGTCTGAGGAGGGTGAATGTATGCAGACCTTATCCACCTATAAAGGTAGAGAGATTATTTCCGAGGGTGTGTGATATTAAAAAAAAATTTCTTCTCAAGTATAGTGTATGGTAATAATGTATTGCAATTTTTGTTCAAAATGGTTCACCACATTATAATTGAATAAGTTGTAGGCTCAAGCCCTGTAAGAAATTTTTCTGTAAAGAGTTGTATTTTGCAATTTCTACTGCTAGAATAAACCAGCTCTAATCATAGTATGGATTGCCCATCAGTGTCATCAACAGGATGATAGGTGATGTTCACTGAAAACCTCATTTTCTTTAAAACATCACATTTTGGATCCTGTAGTGGTGTAGCTCCTGTGTGGAAGATCAATTCTTCCTGAAGTTTTTAAGCCTCATTCTTCTTGTTTAAGCCTCCCTCATCATGGGTTATCCAGATACAGCTGCTCTATGTTTAAAGGTTAAACATTGATTACCTATTATGCGTGAGCCGGGGGTCTCTATGGAAACAGCCTCTCTACTTTCGAGTAGGGGTAAGGTCTGCGTACACACGCCCTCCCCAGACCCTACTTTTGTAGGATTAAACTGGGTTGTTGTCGTTGTTGTTGTTCTTCATGTTTAGATGAGAAAAATATAAAGCGCGGATTTGATTTTTAGTCCTCTAAGATTTAATCTGCAAAACACAATTCTCAATAGCATGCTTAACTTTGCTTTGTACTTGGTTTTTATTTGAAATCATATTTCCATATATCTTCAACTTTTTTGGTGTGCCTACAACCGTAATCCTAGTCCAACTCTACTTCTTCTCTTTGTTTCCCTCAGAGTTAATTATGCAAACCAAAGATGAAAATTCTTACATTGAGGAATCTGGGACTGTGGAAGTTCTGCCTACAAACCGCCAAAAGAAGAAGCGCAGAACGCCTGGAGTTAAAGCTAAATGGAAGCGGCCCATTTCAGGACTTGAGGTTGCATCTAGTACAATGTCAAAGCGTGTTAAAGCTTCAGCTGATGCTAGTGTTGTTCCTGAAACAAAGCAGACGAGAAAAACAGAAAGCATATCAACATCTAAGGTAAAGCTGATACCTTCAGCTTAATCAATACTTTCTATTTCAGAACAAGTAACAAATTTTAGGCATTCCATTCAGGGACGGAAAGATGATGTCCATCTCAGTAATGATCTCTCTGAACCTCAAGAGCTTGACGTAAGTCTGCTTTTCTTTTGTTGACTTTAGATATACCCTGATTTTTCTTAATTTTTACTCTCTCCTCCTTCCCATAATTTTCTTCTTGGTTTAACTTGGCACATTTTTAATAAAGTGAAATTTGTGTGGTTGTGGTTTGTGTAGAGGAAAGAGAAATGATAGATCACTCAATTTTTCTTTAAAAGGAAAAAGGAAGATAATTTTGGGACAACCCAAATAGGAAAGTAGGAAGATAATTATAGGACAAATGGAGTATTAATGTTAAAGGTGATCATAGTGAGTCTGAGATATCATATTAAGGTTTTTTTTTGTTTTTATTTGTTTTGTTTTGTGAAAGACATGTAGCATACTAGCATGTGAAAGGATTTAGCTCTCATTACAACAACAACAACCAGCAAAAACATTACTCCAGTGCCTCAGAGGTTCCCGCCTATTGCGGGGTAAGGGTGGTCGGTTGTACACTTGTACTCAATCTGGCCTCTATGTTTAAAACATAGAGTGACTATTTTTGGATGACTCATGATGAGTGTTGAGAGTTGCATTGACTAAGTGCTACTTCACTATAAAAGAAGCTCAAATAGTTTAAAGAGTCATTTTGCTTTATTCCATCATACCCCAAAGCCAAAAAAAGAAGTGAATTTTTGGCTCCATTGGAGATGATGGAATGAGATTTAGTTCTCATTAAGCTCCAGTTTTTCTTTAAAGATTTATGATTTCTAAGTTTCAATATGGACCAGTTTTGATTTAAACACCTTACTGAGATGATGGCAGCTCATATGCGAGGTATGTAAGTTATTTATTTGGATATGCGCAGAAATTAAAAAATCCAAAAGAGGAATTTAGGCTTCGATTGGGAACTTAAAGAACTAGGTTTAGTTGTATTTTATTAATTTCTTTTAATTCATTAAAGATTATTGATATTTGATACCAAACTAGATTTCATTGGAACTTCTCCCCTGGCTTGAGTGGTAGCAAGTCCACTCCCCAGGATTCATGGGGAAGTTCACCCAGGTTCGAGCTCCAGCGAAGGCAGCAGCATTGGCTCTTTGTGCGTCATTAGCTTGAGAATAGTATGAACAGATACTACCTTGTAATAGAGTCAATAGCATTCAAAAAAAAAGATTTCATTGAATTTATGTTTGGCTAAAATTGGTAGCTGAATAAGATTGTATATAGATGTTGCTTCTATATTATATTTGAATGGTCATTTCTTGTATTTGAGATTGATGCAACAGATTTCGATTTCTATTCCTATTAGATTGGCTATTTCTCCTGTTCCAAACACCAATTTGACATAATGCTGTTTTTTTTGTAGACAAACGATTCACCGAAGGAGCCAGTCAGAAAGGGTAAAAGATCTTTGCAGAGTTTATCACCTAAATTGATTATGAACCAAGATCATTCCTCAAGTCCAGATATAAGAATAGAGGGAAGTGATCCAGCTCAAATGACTGCAGAAGTTCCTTTAGCAAACCAGGTCACTTTGCCTGATAAAATTACTAGTAGGCATAAGACAGGGATCAAGAAATCACTAAGAGAAAAAAATCCATCTTTTCCTGATAGCATGTTGGATAACAACTGCAGCCAGCCCTCTGTTACAGTCAATGACAAAGTGGTCAACATTAAGGTTTGCTAAAACTTATTCTTACTTTCCTAGTTGTTCCCTCTTAACTTTGACATATGGTTTGTGTATGCATTATGTAACCTTGTGTGCTTTGTTTGCAACATGGCTTGCAGAAAAAGCTTTCTAGTTGCCTTTATAACCATCTTTTACGGCGATGGTGTATAAGTGAGTGGTTCTACAGCGCAATTGATTATCCTTGGTTTGCTAAAAGGGAGTTTGTTGAGTACTTGGATCATGTTGGATTGGGACATGTTCCCAGGCTAACTCGTGTTGAATGGGATGTGATAAGAAGGTATTTGAAATTTACTGCAGAAAAGTGAAATACAAATTATTCTGAACTGTGGATTAGTATTTTAAGCTTTAGGTCTTGTTGCAGTTCTCTCGGTAAACCACGGCGATTTTCTGAACAATTTTTGAAGGAGGAAAAGGAGAAGCTTTACCAATACCGTGAGTTTGTTAGAACACATTACACTGATCTACGTGAGGGTCTTAGGGAAGGATTGCCGACTGATCTTGCAAGGCCATTGTCTGTTGGACAACGTGTCATTGCCATCCACCCTAAAACAAGAGAAATATATGATGGAAGTGTGCTCACAGTTGATCATTCTAGGTGCCGGGTTCAGTTTGACCGGCCTGAGCTTGGAGTTGAAATTGTCAAGGTCATAGATCTACCAATGATAAGTTGATAACATTAGAATCTTGTTGTAACTTGTCTTCTATGTTAGAGTGCGTGGGTGTGTGGGCGTGCAGAAGTATGTACGCGTGTATGCATATATGTTAATACACACAAATTGCTTTATATGATCTTTTTAACATATTGAAACTTATTACTCCATCAACCCCAAAATAAATTCCACAGTTTCCTTTTAAATCCGTCCAAAAACAAACACACATTTCCTTTGAAGGAAAGGAATATGTGGTTTACATTATTTCTCTCTTCCAAATATATTTCGACCACAATGTTCACTTTTCCTCACGTTCTTAAACTCGGTGCCCAGTCAAAGTGGACACTAATATTGGGATGGGGGAGTTTCTTTTTTGAAATAAACAAGCTAGCTTTAAATGTAGGTTGTATTCATTAGTCTAGTTTTATGTGAGAAAGAATGAAGTGATTATTATACCATTTCAAATACATCATATTTTAAAACTTTCACCCTAATATGAAAATATAATGGTGGAGGACTGGAAGTTTCATTTTTTGCAGTCTGCACTGGGCAGGATTTAGTTTTTTCTTATAACAGTGGTGACATTGTATTCATACATTTTAATGCACTAATATTCAGTGTATCTATTTCTATATAATGAATCTCTATCATTATATGTGCACTTCCTTTACATAAAATGTTGTTCTTTGACGTGTTACACATATCCTGCACAATATTTCATTCTATTTGGATTGGAAAGATATTAGCACAACCTCAATGGATATTCATCACTATAATGTTAGTTACTATAGTATTTTCAACAATCTAGTGTTCATTTTATAATGTAAATACAACTCCACTTTCAAGTAATATCATGTGATTTTTAAAGTAATTATCATCTCACGTCCAGCAATACCAACTGATTCTTGCTTTAGCTACATGAGCTTTGTTTTTGGGGGTTGGGGTGAAATAATGCTAATTCACTGAACGTCCTTACATAGATTCCATTGCAATTTGAAATTATTTTCACTATCTGTGTTGTAAGAGTTATAGTTTTTATACGTATTTCATTTCTTCATGCTTTGACAGGATATTGAATGCATGCCTCTAAATCCCTATGAGAACATGCCTACACAGCTCAGCAGGGACAGACAAGCTATGGACAAGATACGGGATAACTTTTTAGAGCACAAGGTTAATGACATTTTGAATATGAAGAATGACAATGGTTTCCCTTGTTTGCCTTCATCAACCTGTGCGAAAAAAGATCTATTGCTGGAATTAGAGGTCAGTAGCATTTCATTTTTTTAATGGTATGTTTGGGAACTTGAATTTGGATTTTAAATCCGGATTCGATTCAAATTATTTGTTTTGGAATTCAAAGAATTAAGATTTGGATTTGGACCAAATTCTTCTAATTCAAAACAATCTCAATTACAAATCCACACCTCCCCCTGTCATTTACATTTCCCAGCTTAACCTTTAGTTTACAACTTACAATAAAAAAAGTCATCTTCCCTTATGTAACAACAATTCCATACATATCGACCCATTTTTGTCTCTATCTTTACCGACTTCAAAATTCAAATTCTAGAATTGAAATTCTATGGTTTTCCAAACAACATTTGGAATTTGAAATCATGGGATTTCAAATATTGGAATTGAAATCTAAGACTTCAAATGAATTCTAGTTTGGTATCCCAAACATTACCTAATTGATTTTTTTTAAAAGAGACATTCATTGTTTTATTCATTTGGCTCAAGAGCCAATTTGGATGGAGGGGTTTGGATGGCTAAGTCTATATTTTGATATTCCCTCCATCCCAAATTAAAGTTTACACTTTGACTTCGCCGAGTGTAAGAAAAGTGTAAAAAAGTAAAAGCATTTGTGGTTGAAACTTGTTTAGAAGAGACATAAATGTTGTGAGCCACATATTCTTTAATTAGGAAACCAGGAAGTATGTATTTTGGTACATCCCAAAAAGGAAAGTGCAAACTTCATTTTGGGACGGATGGAGTATGTATTTGAGATCTTATAAAATTGAACATAATAACATAATAAAAGGATCAAATGGCATTTCACATTTCAATCACCCTTCATTTTAGAAGTATTTTATTGATCAAGTTACAGACTAAGCCCTCCAAGGACTTCCATCCAAAACCTTAAAACCATGCTGTCCCTATGACAATAAATATTTGGCTTCCCTCCTGTCATCAAGAACAACTAGATCGGTTCAACCCTGTATACTAGGTGGATGGAGCAGACAGTGATGTGCATACTAAAATTAGGTCATGTGACACTTTTCAGCAGGCAGCAAATTCTCGATGCAGTACAGTGGAGCAGAACCGAGCTAAGGAAGCTGATGTTCAAGCTTTAGCTAAGCTGACTCGTGCTCTTGACAAAAAGGTTTTTTAAAAACTTTTTAAAAAATGTTGCCCATCTGCTGCATAAAAGGGGGTCACGTTTATGAGATTTATTACTTATATTTTTAGGTATTTATTTAAAATGAGCTCATGATGAGCTTTGCTTGAACATTCAGGATGCTGTGATTTATGAGCTGAGGCAGATGAATGACGATGTTTTGGAAAATCAAAGGAGTGGTGACTGCACCCTCAATGATTCAGACCCATTCAGAAAGCAATATGCTTCCATAATCATTCAGTTAAATGAAGTAAATGAGCAGGCATGTTACTATAACCTATTGTCGTAAACATCCCTGCATAGGCGTAGGTGGTAGGGCCTTGACTTATGCAAAGTATGCTTGCCACTTTTATGCTTGAATAGTTGGATTGTACATGTAGAGAAGAAAGAAGCATAGTGGAAATAAGTGGGAGAGGAGAAAATGAGTGGATTATTTTGGTCGTTTGGATGGAAATTCGGGTAGAGATATAAGAGATATAAAAGCTGCTGTTCTCTTCATCTGTTTGGTTAGATAGAAAAGTGAATAGAAAGAAAATTATATTTTCCTAAAAAGACATATTTGTACGTACTTTATGCAGGTAGGTAAAAAGGTTATGCCGTACATTTGCTAATGGTCCCATAATTTTGCCCCATCTCTCCTACAAATCTCTTCTTTCAAAGAGAAGTTTTTTGTGTGGGTCCAGCCTTGGAATTTCTTTCTTCTGCAAATTTTCTCCCTTTATAAACAATTTAAACTTCTTTATGTCTATCTTTCCCCTAATTTCTTTTGAATGCCACCGTAACAAACAGTCAACAAATAACAACATTGATTGATGCTACTTTCACTTCATTTCAGTCAAGTACATGGTTGGGATTTCTTGCCACTGTGCAATCCAACCAAGTCTTTGAATGGTTTTGACAGGTTTCTTCTAGTTTGTGTTGCTTGAGACAGAGGAACACGCACCAGGGGAATGTGTCTCTTAGTTTGCAGTCAAGACCAGTTGCTAATTTTGGTGATGCTGGGGGTGATTTATTGAGCACATTTGGCTACTGTACATCTCAAATCCAGGAACCTCAGTTTCACATCAATGAGATCATTGAGAGTTCAAAAATAAAAGCCAGAACTATGGTAGATGCTGCTGTGCAGGTACACATAAAAATTTGTGATTGTGGAATATGCCGTTTTCATTATTGTTTTCTCAATATACTCATGAAGGATTTTCTTAATCAATAGGCCCTGTCATTACTTAACGGAATGGAGAACGGAACAGGGGATGTTGAAGCTGCTATAGATTATCTCAACGACGGGATACCGACAGATGAATCATGCTTGCTTACCGTAAGATACATCACTCTTTTGGTTTACGTAAGGTCTGTTTGGAATTTGGATGAAGGGGTTCAGATGAGTATGGAAGGCTTAATATATATCTTACTAAATATGTAGTGGATTTTTTTTAATTGAATAAAAGGCTATTGAAATGTTCCCCAATCACATATAATGTTAATCTTTCAATTTGTACAAAATGTCAAATATATATCAAGATATACAGTCATCCAAAACTTTCCCCACCAAAAGCTCTTCATTCAAACAGACCCTCCCCTCCACATTGGACGCTTGTGCTCCTAGTGCTTATAATAAATGCTAACCTGCGGCAAATTTGTTGTAGATACAAGATTCTAAATTACTGAATAATGGGAATGAGGCAGACATTCCTTCAGAACTTATCACCCAATGTGTTGCTACTCTCCTTGTGATTCAGGTAAAACACACTATCTGGTCTGTAGTTATTATTTCAAGCGATGGATTTTTGCATCTGAAGGTTCTGTAACCTTGGGTTCTGTTTGGTAGCCATAATCGATTTTTTTCCTGCCTATCAACTAAATAAGCAAACTAATAATCAAACTAGTTAGAATAAGTAGCTAGCTTTGACACTTATTTGGTTGAATGAGTGTTACCAAAAGCTATTCCTTCCACGAGATTCACCCATTCAAACTAAATAAGTAACAAGCCTTGGATCTAACTTGGACTTAGAATGGGAGCCTCACGGACTTTGGTATGACTTTCTTTTATAATGTTTTTCTTAATCATTCTTCAGAAGTGCACGGAACGACAATTTCCTCCAGCAGACGTGGCAAAAATACTGGATTCTGCTGTTGTTAGCTTGCAACCCACCTCTTCTCACAACCTTCCACTCTATGCTGAAATAGAAAAGTGCATGGGAATAGTAAGAACCCAAATACTGGCTCTAATACCAACCTAGGTCCATCTCCTTTTAGTGTGAAGTTGAAGTTGACTCAATTAGTTGATTGTGTTGAAAGTTTAAATGATATAGGTGCCTATACAAAGTGTCATTCATATGTGTTGCATATATATTTTACTTAGTTTAAAAGTAGTTTTTGTTCTATGTGCTTATTAGGAGGTTCACCCAGTGCAGTCAAAATCCAGGGTTACCAAACTAAGTTCTTTTCTTCTAATTGTTTAGTTCCCATTTTTTATACATATATACATAGTGATAATCCTGTAAATTTGCATTCGGTAGATATTAAATACACTGCTGCTTCATTTTTTTGCTGTTTTGAAATTAGTTTCTATTAAATTTTGATGAAAAAGTTGTGTCATCCGTCCCAGATTAATTTACTCACTTGGATTTTACTTAAAATGATATTGTCACTTGGATATACATCGTTCATATCAGAGTGTGAATGGTGAATTTTGAATTAAATTTTTTACATATTGTGCTCAGAAATAATCAAATGGGATATAAATCTGGACCAAGAGTAGTATGTTAAATGGTTTAAGGTACAATTTGGGTGTATAATAGCAACAGCACAAGTTTTGAGAGCAGCATCCAAACCAAGCTTAGCCAAATTAAAAAGAAAAAATAACTCCGGGGTATTCTCGATTTTCTAGTTATAATTCTCTGGTTCCACATTATCTGAAATATATCCCGGGTTACCTTTGATTTTCTGTTAAGAACTCTCAAGTCCTACATTGTTCAAAATATACCTGGAGTCTTTAAAGTTTATGATATTATACTTCGATGGCTCATTCCATCCATTTAAGCGTTAAGATTGAAAGTTCTTTTATTTGACAAATAGAAGAATTTTATTTAAATTTAATAAAATGATAATTATCAAAGCAAAATTTAGTATTTGTTGAAGTACTGGAACTTTTAATCAGAGACTAATTTTAAAGACTCCCTAAGTATATTTTGGATAATGTACTTTTGAAGTACATTATCACTAATTTTAAAGTAGATTATCACTAAGTTTCGATTATGGCCAAATAGACATAATTTTCGATTATCCTAAGTATATTTCGGATAATGTACTTTTGAAGTACATTATCACTAATTTTAAAGACTCCTTAAGTATATTTCGGATAATATGGTATCAGAGACTTATTACTAAAAAATTAATGGTACCCCGAATCAGGTAATGTGCGACTTGAGTTTTAGTTCTAGAAAATCGTGAATAGTTTCAAGTAATCTTCTAAATTAAAAAGGGTCCGAATGAAATCTCTAAATCCCATGAGCCTTGACTTTAGCAACACTACAATCATTTTCAGTACGACCCAAATAATGATGGATATAAAACTTTGATATCAAGTTTTGTATTTTGTAGCATGACTCTTAAAAATATACTCTTATTTTGCAACACCTTTCGTAAGACGAATGAGTTTAGAGCAACATGAAAATGAGATAAATAAATAGGGTCCGTTTGGTTATCAAAATAATATTGATGCGATATGAATTTTGAAATATAAAATGAAAATATTTGGAAAGATAAAATCAGATATTGCTATTAGTGATAAGAAGAGAGATGATGGTGGTGGCCGGTTGGCGGGGGTGGATGACAAGCGGTTGGTGAAGATGTAAAAATCTCCAGATTGATACTCTCCCGTCCTAATTTAAATCGCTTGTTTTGGTTTAAAGTGTTTAACTGAAGTTATTCTTAATGTAATATATTATGAAATTGGATCAAAATTTTAAAAAACTTTATATATTAAAAAACTATATTAGAAAGCTTTTTCACCTATTTTTCTCTTCTCTACACCGCTTTCAATAACACAATTTCATATTTTTAACCTTCTTAGAAAGTTAAAGTGTGAGCATTAATTTAGGACGGAGAGAGTACAAAAAAATTTCATAAAACAAGAGATAATTTTTTTCCATATACAAATACTATTTCGGTTCCGAAATAATTTGTCATGTTTTAACTTTGTGGCAATTAACATTGTATTATATTTTGACATTTGATCATGCAACAAATTTAACGTTATATTTAGTACCGCAATACCTGAAGAATCGGCAATAACATTATTTTCGCATTGTGACATTTCTTTTTGCCATTTTTGAATTTGTTTTAAACTTACTTATGACATTAGCATATATTCACATTGGATACGAAAAGATAATATCTATCCATTGACCAATGGCGCAATAATAAAACTCCCCAAAAGAATCTGTCACTGTTGTACATACTAAAGGCTCGTTATCTTTGGATTGTGGTTTGTGAACGAGTCATATTATATATGGTCCGGCCGTAAAAGTAAGAAGTGAAAATTTATATATTTAAAAACTATATATATGGGTAAATAACGTGATTAAAATTTGACATGTGAATAATAAATATACAACTTAAGATGGACGGAGAGAGTAATATATAGTACCGAGTAATACATTTTAAGAATGATAGAGAAGTTTGACTTATCTACTAATATGCCACCATATTTTTTCAAAGCATTTTCTTATTTCTATTTATTCGCGGCCTTTAGATAATAAATTCAATGGATTATATGCATTTGTTAGAGTGCATCCCACATCGGAATTCCAAGAGTAAAATAATCCGATATATAAGCTCTTGAGTTAAACTAACTAATCGATTGGATTCAATCTTTTAATGTGGTTCGACCCAAGTGTCTTATTACACAATCAAGTTGTCCATACCCATCCCAAATTCTATCATGGTATCGGAGTCAGGTTTTGGCCCACCTCGTTTGTCAAGGTGTCCGTCTAGACGTTCATTCCTAGCGGCCCGTTAGTCTTTAGCCCAGTTGTCCGTATGGAGTATGTACCCAACGGCCTGTGGCCCGTTTAACCCGATTGCACGTCTGGAAGTCCATACCCAGCGACTCGTGGTCCTTTAGGTGTTGGCGCTCAAAAAAAAATCAAGGGGATGGGAGTCCATTTGCAAGTGGTCAACCGGTTAGATTCAAAATGGCCCGGTTGTCCACTTGAGGGGGAGTGTTAGAGTGCATCCCACATCGGAATTCCAAGAGTAAAATAATTCGATATATAAGCTCTTGAGTTAAACTAACTAATCGATTGGATTCAATCTTTTAATGTGGTTCGACCCAAGTGTCTTATTACCCAATCAAGTTGTCCATACCCATTCCAAATTCTATCAGCATTCATATTTTTATCATGATACAAATATTCTCATTTGAATGAAAATCTATACATATATAGAGTCTGATTTCGTTGAGAATGACTCTTAATATGAGAAATAAGAATAATTGATCTTTGTTTCATCGTATATGGTACATTTTGTGGAGCGTTTCTTTGGTGCACCTTGGATGCATATTATTTTTGTGAACTTTATCACATAATTTTTTTTTATTTAAAAAAACAAATTCATATTTAAGTAGTAAAGAAATACTTATTTTTCTCATGTATAAGTTCATGATAGACCTTAAGTCCACGGTAGAATATACCCATTCTGTACATGCAATAGTACATTTTTCCTAGGTTTAAAAAAACATTTTCAATAAACTTTTCAAAAAAACTTAAGACTAGAAACTAAGCTTAAATGTTTAATGGTTGTTGAACATTCTAAGCTGAGGCAGGTGCTTTAAGGCATGGTTGACCAAATATTAATTATTGATAGTCTTTAATTTTTCATAAGTTCGTGATAATTATGGAATATTCACACTTAGGATTACAGTATCCGTATGTTTAATTATGTGTCATAAATAGGGCTGTTCATGTTTAGGTCCAGACCGAAAAAATTGACCGAACCGGACCGATAGGTCCAGACCGAACCCGGACCGATTGGATTTCGGGTCGGTCTTCGGTCCACCAATTTTAGAATTTCGGGTTTCGGTCCGGTCCGGTCCAAACCCGAATATCATTCGGTCCGGACCTAAAAGACCGAGACCTTAAGAAGTACCCGTAGTATCCGTAAAAGACCTAGACCAGAACCATCACTCCACCACCGTCCTTTCTATTCCTCCCCTTCCACTTTCCCAAAAATCCTCCACCGCAACTCAAATTCCAATCTCTATTCTCCAATCGAATCGGCAATCGGCTGTGACTCTAGAGGCGCAAATCGCTGACCGTCCGGAAATCGCTGACTGTCCGGAAATCCGCCGTCCATGCCGCTGCCCAACCTGCTCTGGCCACCACACGCAGCGGCGAGCCTCCCCACCACTCCCAATTGCCTCCTGAGGTCCATACGACCCCATCGCCACCAGCATCGTGGGATTTGGACGCCGGAATCGCTGGGAATCAGTTACCATCCGTCACGACGGTTTCCGGTGAGTATTTGCAGATTCCGGCAACCTCCGGCAAATTCGACGTCGCGCACCCACCCAGGAATCTTCCTGACATCTTTACGGCCCACCCTAACTCCTCAATTGGAGAATTTGGTTCGGGATTGCAAAACCCCCAATTTTCCACACCTAGGGTTTTGCCGGTGGGGAAAGTTTCAATTCCGACCACACTTAGATTCGGTCTTTTCGGTCTGGACCGGTTCGGTCCATAAGATTTTGGGTCGGTCCGGTCCAAAACCGACTACATTTAGGTCCGGTCTTCGGTCTAGGTTTTAGCATAGTTCGGTTTTCGGTCCGGTCCGGTTCGGTCCGGTCCGGTTTTAGACCGATGAACACCCCTAGTCATAAATGAGTTCTTTTTTAAAAGTAAATTCTCATTCGTTCATTGATATCTATATTTCTTCGTATAAATATTTTTCTAAAAATATACAGAGTATTTATAAAAGCATTGACTCTTTATACGTCATTAGATCAAAAAAGTATCAACAATGTAACAAAGTTAATAATACTAAAAACTATACTTTTACTTGTTTACATTAAAAAAAATAAGACAAATGCTTTCGTGTTCTTAGGAATTCACTCTCATTTTATGGAACTTAGTATATAATTAAACATTATAGATTAATTGGGTTGTTCGAAAAAATGATGTCTATGTCGGTCTACTAAAAGTATTAGAAGATTCACATTTGATACATGAGCCTTAGGATCATGAAAATACTACTCAAAATATAATATTCCCTCCATCTCATATAAAATAGATGTCACATTCTGGACATATACAAAATTTTGTCACTTTTAAATTCATTTTAATTACAAACCGATATAGAAATAAAAATATACGGAGTAAATTAAATTACACGTGCTCTTTAAAAGTATAAAAAAGTTATATAAAACAAGAGATAATAAAAATATTTTATTTTATGAAATTATTAATAAAAAGATATGAACAAACAAAAGTTATCGAGAGACTTTAATAGTAAATATCTATTTTAGAACGGAGGGATCGGAATACGTCATTAGATAAACAATGTATCAGACAAATGTTCATTTCGTTGCCAAAAAAACTTTTTATTTTATTGTTAACAATGCTTCCAATTCGTTGTTAAAAAAAATTATTTTGTTATTAATAACACTTCCAATTCATAAAAGGATAAAAATATAATTTGTTTACATTTTGTAAAAAAGTGCATATTTATTCACTTTTTACACATACTCATACTATGCACAGCACATAAATTAAAACATACACATTTTCAAGTTACATACTCACTCTGTCCATATTTTGATTACAATATTTCTCTTTTTTATTGTCCCAAAATGGATTACAATATTTCACTTTGGTAACATTTATACACCTTTAAGACAAAAGTACCCCCACTTTTTATATCTCCACCCTCATGTGTGTAAAAAATAAATATGAGGTTAGTCATTGATTAGGGAGTAGTATTTATTGGTTGAATACGACAATATATACTCCGTATTAAGTTTGCCATATACGGAGTATAAAAAAACAATTTTCCACCAAAAACAGGCAACGTTTTATAAAAACGATGAGTATTAATTCCTTGGAGTTTCTAATAATGACGACATTAAAGGCCTTTTGGTGATGGAGTGAATGGATGGAAAAAGTTTTGATATTTGAAGGAAATGAACACTATATTTGGTTCCAGAAATTTGAAACGGAAGAGAAAAGAAAATAAAGTGGAAATAAATAGTTTTTCTTTGGGTTCATGCACGAAAAGATAAAATTATCATTATGAAATTAAACCATAATATTTATTAAAATAACAAAACGCCATCCGCATTTGTCATCGCTCTCATCTGCCTCCCAAAATTAGTTTTAGGTCTATTGTTGTTTCTGAAGTCAGATAGTTAAAAATTAAATTGTGGTGTTTTCAGAATATTTTTCTCAAAACTTTAATCTTCTCAAAACTTTAATTTTTGTACTTGTCATCGCTTTTGTTTGACTTTATGCTTTACATAGAGACCCGCCGAAAATATATGCTAATACCACACCAACATTTATTATTTGTGCATATTTGTACAAAGTACAAAGTGGATATGATTAAGTAAAAAATGCAAGGTTATCCTAGCATAGCTCTTGAGAAATGATTTGGCAATTAAGTTATTTGTACCTTAAAAATTATATCACAAATTGTACTTTTGCAAGTATGCACCTTCATTTTGTATAAGTGTAATGTTAAGTTGATGATTCACACATTAACAAAATGCTAGTGTAAAATTTGTTACACTAACATGGTTGATGATTTGGACTTGGATAATGTATTTGTACCTCAATTGTACATCGCAAGTGTGCACTTCATTTTGTGCCAGTGTAATGCTTGAGTGATAGTTCACACAGACACAAAATGTTACACTATGTTTGGTTCATGGAATTTGAAAGGGAAAAGAAAAGAAAATGAAGTGGAAAACCATTTTTCTTGTTTGGTTAGAGGGGAAAAGAAAGGAAAAGTGGAAGGAAAAAAAAATTAGGAGGCAAAATGTACCAAGTGGAGGGAAAACCAAATTCCTTCTATTTTGGCGAGGAAAATGAGAGAAACTCATTTTCTTTTCTTTTCCTTCCAAAATCTTTGAATCAAACATAGTGTTAGTATAAATTTTTATTAACACACCAGCATTTTATATCAGTGCAAACAATCAAATATTAGTATATCTTTGATATAATTTTGGAATATATTTTTGGGGGTAAGTGTATTGTTTGGAGTTTGGCCAAAGAGAAGAGAGGTTGGCACGAGAAAGTGAGAGCATTCACACGCGCGCAAAAGAAAAAGAAAGAAAAAAAAAGAAGGAAAAGGACACACATTAGACTGTGTTATGTAAGAGAGAGACAGAGTGAGGACTGCTCAAAGACCAGAGAGAGAGAGAGAGAGAGAGAGAAAGGTTCAACCACCCACCTTTTCCCAACCGGCGCGGCTGGGCTCGGCGTTTCTCCCTAAAACTGAACTGATCAAACCCATTTTCATGGCTGTGCACTCCAACACACATACACACAATTTCTCCAATTCGCACACAAATTGTCTGTAGATTCCTCTACACAATTTACGCAATCCGTACATATTTCCATCTCTCTCCCTTTTTCTTTATAACACTGTGCATAGGCGTTTTTGTATACCCACGCACGGAAGAAGAAGAAGAAGAAGAAAGAAAGAGAGAAAGAAGAATTTGGAGGAGAATGGAAAAGCCCAATGGGTCGACGACGCAGGCGGCGGAGGGAACAGCGGTGGATCCGGTTGCGGAGTGGATGGTGCCAGGTGGCGAGACCGGGCTCGAAGGTCAGTACTTGCATTTCAACTTCTCCGGTCCTAGAATCCGCGGTAATGTGGATCCTGATTAAGCGGTTTCACTGTGAATGCAGAGCCCATGTGGCAGTTGACACTCGGCGGTGGTGGGTCCGAACCATACCCGGAACGGCCCAACGATGCTGACTGCATTCATTACCTGCGTACCGGTTTCTGCGGCTATGGCGATCGCTGTCGGTTCAATCACCCCCGAGACCGTATCACTGCGGTACTCTTTCTCTCCCAGGATTTTCATTTTCACCCCCCAATTTTAGGGTCTCTTTTTGGGGGTTTCCCGCGATCAATGTTTTTTTTACAGAGCTCGATTCTGGTCCCGATTGCCTTCTTTCTGTTTATCCTGTGTAGTTTTAGATCAATACTACTACTTGATAGAGGGAAGATCGAGTCCCTTGATCGTATGATCTTCCTCAATTGTCTGTAAAAAAATGTGAAATCTTTACATGCATTGACTGAATTTGGTTGTTGGACTGATTTTAGGCTATCAAAGCTATGAGGTATAGTGGGGAAGAGTACCCAGAAAGAGTGGGTCAGCCGGTTTGCCAGGTAAATTTCCTTAGTGAATTCCTGGGGTTGGTTGCAGACTTATATATATGTTTCTTGAATGGTTATTACTCACAGTTCATGATCTATACATGGCATCTAACTAGTCTTGTGGTACATTGCATCGGATTTTTAAGTTCATGATGCTATTGAGAATGGACTTTGTTACTTTTCAAGTGCTTTTGGTTTTGTAATATTTGAACTCCTGTCCCAGTTATCATTAATTAAATTTCCCTCCCTTGGGATATATTTTCCATCTATGGAAGATGTGTATTTGAGTATCTGATCTTATATAGATGGTGCTTTTCAAACTGCTTCTTTTGAATGTTTTGAATGGAAAGTTAGAAGTTGCATTTTTCCCCAAAATCTTGCTCTCTTTGTATATACCCTCTAGAATATCGCAAGTGTTGGTTCTTGCTAGGCATGTTTCTTTTGTTTTAGGCTTTTAGATTATAGCTCATTTTGGTTCTAGCAATATCATATGTAAAACTTGTGTTAAATGACGGACAATGGGTACTAAACCTGCTAGATGTGCTATGAATCTTGAATGGGTAGGTTGCATAATTTGCACCACTCCTTTTCATTCCATCTATTCAAAAAACAATTTTCCACTTTGACTTCACACAGTTTAAGGAAAGTGGTGAAATGTGAAGAGTGTGGTTAGACTTTGGTTAGAAAAGAGAGAAATGTCTTGTCACATTTTCCTTGAAGGGAAATGGAAAGAGTGGGAAGCTTGGGGAAAATGGAAAAAGAAAGTGAGAAATTGTTTTTGGGAGGGATGGAGTATATACTTTTATTTTCTTGTTCTGAATTTGGTAAGTTGTATTATTGATCATAAGCATTATGAGTTTCTTTACTTAAATGCTTGAGCTTTGTTTTCTTTTTAAAGTGTGAAACAGTTCTTGGTAAAAATGGCATTTATGTAGTTATTTGCCTTATCTTTGAAATTTGTTCTTTTTTCCCATATCTTATACTGGTACTGTGGTGTTGTCCTTTCACTTCCTTGATAATCCCAACTGGTTCATTGTTGTTCTTAATTTCTTGAAAGTGTGATTCTATTCTTTCACAAGTTTCTGTCATCTTGTTTTTGGCCTGAATATAATGAATAGTCTGGTTGTCGCTACTCCGCCAACTGTTATGCTCACCTTTTCTGACTTAATATATTTGCTAGCATTCGATATTTTGATGTTCAACCAGTATTTCATGTAATTGGTTAATTGATTAAGGAAATGTGATATGGTAGATTGGTGTGTCGAATTCTGCTCATAATATTTCTGTTCTATCACCATGAGGTCATGTACTGTGTATATGAGTCCATTTTTTATTCACGTCTCTGTGTATGTTTTCTGCATTCAGGAACTGAGTTTAACCTGCACCCCTTCAAATCTCTCTCTCTCTCTCTCTCATGTATTTACTGTTAATTGAAAGCATGCTCAGTCCGATGACCTGCTGACCACCTACTCTGTGAAATAACATAGATATCTCATTCAACATCCAATTCTGTACAAAAATGGAATTGAAAGCATTGCTTCTCCGTATATATGATTAAAAAAACTTCATGTTTTCATATTTTAGCATTTCTGGCTTGCTATGGTTTATCTCTAATGGGTAAGTGTTGAACTTGTAGTACTATATGAGGACAGGAATGTGTAAATTTGGGGCTTCTTGCAAGTATCACCATCCAAGACAGAGAGCTGGTGGATCACCTGCTGCAGTGCCACTTAATATTTATGGATGCCCTTTGCGACCGGTTCACATTCTCTTACACTCACATATGATACTACTTGATAATGTTTCTGCATTTTTCTCATACATATTTTTTTTGTTTTCTTTTTTTTATTTTTTAAAAATAGGGTGAAAAAGAATGTTCATACTATATAAAAACAGGGCAGTGCAAATTTGGTATCACCTGTAAATTTCATCATCCGCAGCCAGCTGGCCTTCAACTTCCAGCACCAACTGCTGTGCCTGCACCAGCACCTGTAGTCCCACCAGCCGTTTACCCAATTGTACCATCTCCTATTCAATCATCTCAACAGTATGGTGTAATGCCTGGAAACTGGTCAATCCCCAGGCCAGTACTCTTTCCAGGTTCTTACATTCCAGGAACTTATAGTCCTATGATACTTCCCCCTGGTCTAGTTCCGGTTCCAGGGGGTTGGACTGCTTACCAGGTAGAAATTTTGAATTTTAACTATCTTACGTTTGGTCTGCAGTTTTTACTTTTTAACAAACAATAATTTGTTTCTCTGTGTGCTAAATTGGTTCATAATTTTAAGTTTCTGAAAGATGACCATTTAGCATCTTTTTCACTTCATTTTATTCTAAAAAAGAACATTTTAAGTATCTTTTTCATGATCCTGCTACTTCATCAACCAACCACGATTTCAGCCAAATCACATTTACTAAAGGTCTCTATGTTGTTACTTTTAACTTTAAGTATGCTTTGAACAACATAATTACGATATTAAACTCATCATGCAGGCACCAATTAGTCCAGTTGCCTCTCCTCATCCTCAAACCAATTCTGGAGTTGGATCAGTTTTTGGCTTCTCACAATTATCGTCCTCAGCATCTGCATATCCAGGAGCATATGTGTCTGTTACATCTCCCGTCACTCAATCAAGTAGCCAGAAGGAGCATGCATTTCCCCAAAGACCTGGCGAACCTGAATGTCTACATTACATGAGAACAGGGGATTGTAAATTTGGATCTTCGTGTAGATATCATCATCCGCCAGAATGGGGTGGAACACGAACAAGTTTTTTACTCAGCCCCATGGGCCTTCCTCTACGCCCGGTAAGGCATGCGGATGTGCAGTATATGTACAGTATAAACATTGCTAGTGATCTCAAAAAAATTTCTCTACGTGCTTTATTGTGCTTTCCTAAGATGTTTTTTCAAGAACTAACTCACGGAGAATTATTGGATTTTTTTGTAATATTTTATTTTCTAACATTAAACCTCCATTGCTTCTTACAAAGTACATTCGAAATCAAAATGGCATATTAAACTTCTCATGCGTCTTACTTTCTATAAAGTTTCGGGCATTCAATGCATCATGGGTCTAGCCCTCTCTGTTATACAGAGTGGTAAGGTTGTATACATCTTGACCCTCCAGACCCCAACGGAGTTGGGATTGTATTGGTTTGTTATAGATAGAAATTATGTATCTATAAACTATATTAATCACACAAACCCAAATGATAACATTTAATAAATTCTTAAAGAAAAAAAGTAAAGAGAAGAATAGTTTGTTTGACCAATTGATAGTAACTAAGAGAAGTAAAATAGGAATCAAGGAGCGGTAATAAAAAGTCCCCATTATCATACTATGTAATGTATTGACTGTTTCTTGAATATGACTTATGATTCAATTGCTTTACTTGTTTGATTGTCTTTTTGTCTTTAGGGTGCACCAATTTGCTCCCACTACTCACAAAATGGCATATGCAATTTTGGGCTCACTTGCAAATTTGACCATCCGATGGCAACACTCACTTACAGTCCGTCTGCATCTTCCCTTGCTGATGTACCTACTGCACCCTACCCCATCATTGCTACTCCGGTTCTACCTCCGTCTTCAGGATTGAGACCCGAAGCCATTTCTGGATCCCCCAACACGAGGACCCATATGAACAGTGATCCCACTCCCCGTTCCAGTGGTAAGCAGTCTGGTAGCTATGGATGTGAGGTTTCCACGTCAAGCTAAAAAATCCGGCTCATGTTTCTTTTTGATTGCTCAACAACCCATGGAGTATATCCTTATATATTTTTGTGTCATTCTGTCCATCCTTATGAAGCTTTTCTTGCCTTGGTCATCATCAATCCCACCAAAGCTCTGTTCATAGTAACATGGGCAATTGTCTTGTTCTATTTTTATCAAGTAAAAAACAAAACATTCTTCAAAAGATCCCACAACCCTCAAAAGACCCCTCTGTACCTAGTAGCTAAACTTCTGAATAAAAACCAAGCAACCCCTCACCTCCGAACATGAAGAATTCACATCAATGCTCATTTTTTGGAGCAGCCAGCTTTTGTTTATTTAAGGTCAAGTCCCTTTTCGGAACGAAAAAAGGATTTGCTCCCTGCGAAACTCAAAATTGTCCATCCATTTTTTTTACTTCACTCTTTGGTTTTGGGGACAGGCTGCTCTCAATTTGGCCAAGGGGCGTGAGTTTCAGGTTCTCTCTTGTTTTTTTCTCCACCTTTTTGTGGCCTGGGGCTGTGTTGTGCAAAACAAAAACAAACTGATGATTATGATGAGAAAGTGCCAAGCAAGGCAATGTAATGCTGCCTTTATAGGGCATGATCCATACTTGTGATATATGACTTTATGTGTTTGACTGAGATGATTTTTATCACTATATACACACCTTATGGCCAAAACTTTAATGTTGTAAGCAAAAAGGTTTATGTTTCATCCATGTTGTCTTTGTCCCAAACACCCATTGTTCTCTTGTTCTCTGTGTTTTTTTTCTGGGCGGCGCAGGGGGCACTGGAGGGGGGGCTGTTTTCTCTAGGCTGTACACTAAGTGTATGTTTGGTTCAAGGAATTTGAAATGAAAAAGAAAAGAAAATGGGATGGAAAATAGTATTTCTTGTTTGGATAGTGAGGAAAAGAAAAGAAAAGTGGAAGGAAAATGAAATGAGAAGACAAAATATATTAAGAGGAGGGAAAATCAAATTCCTTCTATTTTGGTGAGGAAAATAAGAGAAAATCATTTTCTTTTCTTTTCCTTTCAAAATCTTTGAACCAAACATAGTGTAAGGGTCTGTTTGTTTCAGGGGGAGGGGAAAGGATGCAGAGGAAAGAAATGGTTTTGTGTTTGACTCAAATTATAGAAGTTAAATTTGTCTACATATTTTACTTGACTCTTGCCTGAGACATACTTGAATCGTTAGTTTTTATGTTTTCTATTAGTATCTCGGATTTCGCTCTTACTATCCAATTCAACCAGGATAGCACACCTAAGATAGACAAGCGTGTCTCCCAATTAGGATTTTATGTATACTCAAACTTTAGATTTCACTTGAGCAAATTCAAGTTGTTTTTTTTATTTGAACCAACTGTGTTGATACTTGGTATAGTTAGTTTGATTTGGTGTGCAAATATGTCTTCCTTTTCTTAATTATCTAGCTATATAGGAAAAATGGTTTTAAAAAGGAGCACCAAGTTATTATTGTAAATGAACGGAACAAAATCTCATGTTGAATACTCCATTTGTTCCGAAAATAAAATTTTGATTATATAAGATTTAAAAGAAGTAATGAAAATTAAAATATTTTTTATGACAAGTAAAAGGTATGTAACTAGATTTACTCCGAAAGAAAAATTATAGGAACCACCTTTTTTAAATAAGAAAATTGTAAATCTCATTTTGAAATAGAAAATATTATTACTTGTATTTGAAAAGATTGATAACTATTCAAATGGGAGAGATTAATAAAGTTATCTTTGATGGACTAAGAGCTTGTTCACTTCACATGATTAGAATGATTCTGATCTAATTAAAATAAATTCTGATTTGATCTTATCTTATTTGAATGTACTCCATAGCTATATTTAAAATTGATTCGAGTCTGATTTAATCTGATCGGAACTGATTCTAATAAAAATAAGTTAAAGAGAACAAACTCAAACTGCTCAAGTTTTCTCTAGAATGCCCTGGGATGGTATTTTAGCTTCATACCGAAAGCCGACATACCAAAAGCCCAAAAGAAGCATTGGGCTTTGGATTAGAAGGTGGGCTCTCGCTCATAATGTGGGCCTTTGATTGGAACATAAGTTTTGTTTAATTTTCAAATAGACTTACATAAAAATAAAAAAAAATTAAAGTTGTGCAATTGAACTTTATTTGAAAGAAATAGAATAGATATATGAAAAGTGGAAATATATGTATATGGGGGGGCATCCAAAATGAAAAATTATAGTGGGAAGGAAGGAGTACATTTTTCCTAACAAAAATCACTAAACAATCACTTAAACAACATTGCATTACCCTAATACCAAAAGAGTATACAATAATAGTTCAGTCTAATATAATTATTATCACCCATCCCCAATCCAGCGCTAGACATGGAATGGCTTCCGAGGAGTTGGAGCTCGGTTTTCCAGTGACTGCAATCTTTGTTTTAGATGAAACACTTCAACCTGCACTCCATTTACATAACCAATCATCATAAGTCTTCATCTCAAATCACTTTTCCCCTTCTGTTATTAAAGAAAAACAAAGAGTAATGCTACTCTAACGGTTGGATTCTCGGTGAGCCGAATGAATCGGGCAGAGTGTCGGATGAGATTGACCATTTTCCCATATAAAGTTTGGAAAACTTAAGGCAATGTGTAGATTTTTACCCCTTTTTTTATATGGGAGTGGTATTATTTTGAGTTGTCCAATGCCGGAGGACAGACACCCAACACTAACCCCACCCACATGATCGACACCAAGGTTGACACCATCACCATTAGTAGACAATCAAGCAAAAAAACACTGGCGGAATGTGAGAGGTTTTCTTATTCTTTGCCTTTAACTTATATTACGTACCTGTAATTGGAAAGCTCTGGCCCTTTCACCTGCGAGAATTCCCCTAGTTGAATGCAGTTCCTACAATGCGATCAAAACCATTATCAATCAAAATGTATTATTAGTTTCTAAAAGTGGATGAAGTGCTAAAAGAACTACAAAGTAATGCCCATGTGGTACCTTTTGAGTATCATCTAAAACCGCCTTGAGAAAAGCAACGTCATGCTCCAGCCTAACATTATCGGAGTGGACAATATTCGACAAGCTGTTGGCCTCTTCATGTGCCAATTCTACACCAGCAAGCTTCTCTTTAAGCAAGTCCATCTCCTTCAGGGAATCTCCAAGCTTTTTCTCCATTTCCTGTTTACTCTTAAGAGCAACAGACAGACTCTTCTCTGCCGCTTCACGACTGACCAATGCTGCTGCCAGCTGTCCCTCAAGAAGTCCGTTCTTCCTCAGCAGGGAGGTAAGTTTTGCTTCATATGATTGATAGAGACTGACTGGAGCCGATATCCCAAATTTGCAATCACTTTCTTGAAAGACAGAACCGCTGTTGTCTAGCGGAAAGTTTTCGCTTCTTTGCTTTCTGTGAGTTGCCATGTCCCCTGATTCAGGAATTGTGCAATCTTTTCCGGAAATAGTTCCCCCGCCAAACCTGTCAAGTTCTCTTGTTTCGCGTTCTACTGCCTGCAACTCAAGTCTTACTGATATGAGCAAAACCTATATGTGTGTTCATCTTACAGTCCAACCTATACTACTACTTTCTTTGGATGAGAAACAGAGCAGCAAAAGAGGAGAAATGAGTGGAAAATGGGTAGACTGTTATGTTGTTTAGGTAAAGATAAATAGAAGAGAAGAGAAAACAAGTATGAAGTGTAAACTGTAAAGACATTTATCATTTCTAATATACTTACAAAAGTGAGAACTGATGAGGAATAGCAATCTAAGTCGTTTATTTTACAATTTTAACTGAATCTCAAAAGTTCTTATCTGCAAATCTTGTTGCTAGATGGGATT
This sequence comes from Cuscuta australis, assembly GCA_003260385.1. Taxonomy (NCBI): domain Eukaryota; kingdom Viridiplantae; phylum Streptophyta; class Magnoliopsida; order Solanales; family Convolvulaceae; genus Cuscuta; species Cuscuta australis. The sequence goes on along the minus strand of NQVE01000098.1, from coordinate 948,090 downwards.
TATAAGAAACTTAGGATAGTAAGTTCATTTAATGCCTTGAGGTCCCTTCTTAGCTTTCCTTTCTAGTTGTAAAAAAAACATTATCACTGTTTTTCAACCTCAAATGGTGTTTATCAAACACGGCTGAAAATATAACAGCCAAATCAGTGAATTGTAGTCAAATAAAGTGTTCTTTTGCTCACAAACAAATAGAAGTAAACTTTTGGACAGTCTAGAAGGAAAGTGGCAAGAAACTTTTAGGACAGGGAGTACATTGTTATCAACATACTGTAAAAACTGCAATTACTTGAAGAGTACTCAGAAACAAATACCTCATCTTCCATAAAAATAGTAGGAATAGAAGTTCAAAGAAAACACAACACCAGGTACCTGTTTTTACCTGTGAAGAACTGTCATCGCCTGAGCTCTCTAGCATCTTCGAGCTGGTTTCTTCCTCATCATAGAACTGTTTGCGAAGTGATACATTACCAGAAACCGAATTCGGGTCACTGAGTAAAGATTCTGACAATGACTTTCTACCAGAGCCACCATGTTCTGTTGCAGATGTCGGATTCCGTTTTGAAGCTGAATCTTTATTGATTTTAGCAACATTACAAGGTTGGCCAGCTGACAAAATGGATGAAATGTGGTTTCCTAATTGCATATTTCCTGTTACGTTACTTAAGGTTGATTTCCGACCCATTGAAGAAACATTCCTTTCAATCAAGAGCACTTCAACCTTTAAAACAAAGCTCAAAATAATGAACACGCGGGGCATTTCCATTCTAGTTGGAAAGAAACAGTTGCAATTATGATTCACCTGATTTGTAGGATCCTTCCTGAAACCGCCAAAGGCTACAAGGAAATCCCTTTCCTTGTGCTGCACCAGTACTAGGCTGAATCCCTTTATAAATTAACCAAACATTCATTCAGTGTATGAGAGTATGCCTTCTCTAGCTCTATTATAACTATACTCAGTATTATAAAATCTGTAGTAATGAATACAAGAGTGGTAAACTTAACCTTGTTGCTGATGATAGATGATGGAGGTGATGCAACAGCAACAGACCATTCCAGTTTTAGAACATCAAACATCAAAGTCTCAGCATAACCTAAAAAGGATACAAATATGGTTGGAAAATAAATACACCTCCCTGGCCGAGAAAAAATGAGTCCTGTTTGAGTATGACAAATATGGTATGACCTTTTACTTTTAGTAAACTCAAACAAAGTACAAGCTTTAATAAGTTATGAATGACCGCTTACTTATACACTAAAACTTAGTTTCAAATTTGTGCAAAGTACTTCACTGAAATTGCTAACTGCTTGGCTTTACATGAATTCTACTTGACATCAGTATGGAGATAAAGTGAAAGGTATAAGTATTGGCAAAGTCAACATACGCTTCTTCCTGCTACCGCCTCCAGCAATATACCATTTAGTTCCACATAGAACTCCACAACAACCAGCTCTGGGTGATGGATGGAATCCACGTATTTTCATTCTTGACCACACCATCTGTAAAATAAAATCAGCACTACAATTATATCTTATTACATGTTAGGGGGATTCGCAGAAATGCAGAATCAGCGAAAAGGTAACTTGGAAAAAAGATCCACAATTCCACATACTGCCTCAAAGTCGAGTGAGTGCAAGTCATTCAATGTTCTAGATTTTGACGTTCCGCCAAAAATAAATAGAAGTTTATCATCATAAAGAGTAGCAACGTGGTTAGACCTTGCTGGCGGAACTGCTCCCCTGTAAGGATGCACAATAGATAAATATACAATATAAAAAGCTGATCAACACTTATCAGTATATAAAGCTCATTTGTCGCAACTTACGTGCAATGGAGAGGGAGCCATGTCATAGATTTTAGGTCAAACATATGTAGATCATTCAGTTTCCTCCTTTTACTATCTTCACCCCCAAACAATATCAGAACCGTACTTGCTCTGACAACTGTATGACCACTGCGCGCAAGCTGCAAATTGTATTAGTTGTAATAAGTCTATGAATTTGATGTTGAATTGTTGATAGAAAACATTGTTTGGATTGGTAATCACTGTTCCATTCTACCTCAGATTGCCTAATGTTCAATTCTAGTCTCGGGGTCTGCTGTGTGCATATCACAGGGCAAGGTGGCCAACCACACTAAACAAACGACCTGCACTCTTTCCCCAATCTGATTCCTAACTCTCTAAGAGGTAGCTACAAGCAACAAGCTACTGTTTCCACTCCCTCTTTCTCAGATACACGCAAAAGGCACAAAGAAAAAACAGCCACTAAGGCACAGTACATGCAAGTGGACTAAGCCACAGAGGTGAGCACACACCGAGTAAAATTAAGCACTTAGCACACACCTTACAAGACACTACAAGCATGAGGTACATATAAGTAAAGTTGAGGGGTAACATCTCAGTAGACACTAGATAACTTTGATTAGGGTTGTAGTAGTAAGCTGCTGGAATTGAGCTTATTAAATGTGGGGCAAGAAATAATAAGAGACATCTAGGAGAGTGATTAACTGGAAGCAACATATAGATGTAGTTACATGGAATACAACCAAATCCCTAATTTCATGCTTTTGTGTAGCAGGAAATACATCCAAACAAAACCTTGAAAATTAAATTAAAGCACATGGACAGTCAGGACAGAGATGGGAAAAGTGGGAAATGTATAAAATGGAAATTATCACAAATGTAGATAAGAAACAATAAGATAAGACAAATTGAGTCACAGGCCTCCATTATAGAAGGAAAACACCATTAAATACAAAAGAAATTTACCGGGACATCACCCTTGGCTTCCATAAGAGACCAGCGTTCAGTTTCAGTGTCAAATGCCCACACTGCAGGAGCAGAAAATGTACAAATACATATAATTGTCACAGGGAACAATTATAAGCATCACAAGGGAGAATAATGACCTGAAACTTTGTCACTAGCAGGCTCAGTATTCCCTCCAACCAAAAGCACTTTCTTTCCCCAGGAAACCTGAGAAATAGGAAGCTAGATTGTAATGAACAAAAAATTGTCAGAAAACACGATAGGTATGACATTGGTTTTCAACCATTAATATTGTATAGAGAACCACTGGTGGTAAAGAAGTTTAAAAAACATGCTACTTGGCAATAATTATTTCATCTTCTGTACAGTGTTTCTGTAACACCAAACACGCTCTTTGTAGTTTACATCACAAGGACATATTTATCTCTACATCTGTCCATGGATACGAATACATACCAAAGCATGACCTTTGCATGCAGGAATTTTTAAAGGGAGACTGGTTGGTGAAAGGAAAAGCTTTGATGACACCGTACTCCATGAGAATCTATCAAAATTTAGCACCTGGAATTTGAACTCAAGAAAATCAATCTATAAAACAAAATGTCATATGTCTTAACTGTAGAGAATTGCAATGGGAAAATTTGTTATTACCCGCTAAGGCTAGTCATTATTTACCTGCACATCTTCTAATAGTCCACTCCCAGATTCACCACCAACTACTACCATCTTGTTCCCAATAACAGCTGCAGTATGCTATTTGGGATATATAAAGATTAGTGTTGCTTTATATAGAGTCATTAGAGTGTCCTTAAATTTTAAGTAAAAATACTTGATGCAAATAAGCTACATTGAAGCGAGGTATAGGCTTGTCTCCAGAGATAGAAAGGACCATCCAACTTTCAGAGCTCCCTGAAGTGCAATTGTTAAACTCTGGTGCACTAGTAGAATGTTGGCAGCTGTTTTCATCAGATTCATTTATGCTGTTTACAACATCTTCACCCTGTCATATTTGAAGATGTTTCTATATGCATGCTTGGTTTCCCATAAATTATATGGTAAAAAAGGGATATTTCTTACACTAGGACAGCTAAAACGTTTCGGGTTCCTGATGGGACTTTTAGTTCCCTGAGCAGACTCTGGAAGTTGAACTTTCAATCTGTTAAGAAATGGAAAGATATTAGACAAGTACAGATCCACAACCTATATCCCTAAAGTTCCATTATACTATCATTCAGCAAATGAATGCAATTTTAAATGTACTTTTGGTTAAGATATATGGAGTATTAAGGTCATAACAACAGTAACGGCATCACAACAGGAAAGTATATGCACAGAAGAGACATTGGAGACATGCCAACCCAGCATTCGTTGTTCGTAAGATATAGCTAGCTTTGCCACGCTCACAGGATTCCCACAAAATGGTCATATTAGAATTTCATTCATTTTTCTCGAGAATCCGATTCCATGGCTCCCCATTCTTATACAGTAACCATGGAAAGTATGTGAATTCTAAAGGCAAGTTTGTTCAAAATGTGTTTAGCGTGGTGGGAAATAGATGGGGAAAACTGTTTTACTTTCCATATAAAGTAACCAGGTCTCATCATGCCAATGAGTCATTGTGTAAGACATCAAAGAAGCAAAAGTAAGTATGATAGAAGAGTTCTCTGTACATGAGATACCGCACACGAGAATGACTTGGATAGTAACAAATGAAGCAACCAAGGCACAAACAATTATTCAATACAAACTCAACTATACAAAATCTTGTTTCAGAAACTGCCAAGCGCCAAAGCATAAAAGTAAATACCTCCCAAGCTTTGTCCGCCTTCTTGAAAGACCAAACATGCTGTTAACCCCCATTTTTCCAGAGCTAACACGCTCTCAAGCCTACTCATAAGGGAAAATGGCAAAAGGCAAACAATATTGTCAAACACTTGAACTTAATTATAATCAAAATCGCTAACAGTTTATAATCCTACAAAAGCAAACAGCAGAAACTTAAAAAGGAAATGCTCATATCAAATCAAAAAATAAATCACCAGGGAGCAAACTAGCTTCCAACTCGCCAAATACAAAATCAAAATAGAAAAGCCAATAGATTCTCAAAATATCATTCTATACATCACACATACACAAATGCTGTAAATTTACCTCAACGCAGATAGGGTTCCACGCACTTTGAAGAAGATGACGACTATGTAGAGCCTAACGCTGGGTTACCAATACCTTCTTCGACTTTGACTCGTATTCAGCTCAGAGAAGCTCATATACATACAGATATCTGTATCTACAGGCGCCGGTGAATGTGCAAGAGAATGCAGCTGAACTGGAAGCAGGGAGTGGGTGGAGGAGGAGAAAATGGCTGAGCTCTTGCCAGTGACGCCGTGAAAGGGGAGGAGGGAGTGCGCACGTTAACATCTTTTTGTATGTTAGCATCTAAAATGCGCCCGAGGAGTGGGAACCGTTGGATGCATGATTGATTAATGTCGGGCTCGCTAAGATGCGCATTTATTGCGTGCGGCCGTATAGGGCCACAACGTGGCCCACATCGTTTATTGGAACTTGTGGGTATTTGAGATTCGGATCTTTTAACTTTTTTTGTGAGTCAGAACGAAAAAGATCTTATTTGGACTTTTGGGCCGGGCTTCCAAATAGCCCATAAAGCTGAAATTGGTGGCAATTACTCGTAAAATGCTTTTTTGTTGCTAGTTTACTTTTATGACAAAAATTGCTTGGTCACAATATCAACTAAATCTCGGAGATGCAATCGACAAAAGTAAAAGAATGTGTTCGAGTCAGGCCGAGGCGGAAAGATTAATACGCTTGTGTAGATCTTACAGGTGTGTACTTTCTTGTGGGCTCATGAATAATTGGTTTCTTGTTGGCCAGTCTGTTTTGAAGGCGAAATTAGGCAAAGTAGCTAAACACGAGAAAATTTGTTTAGAAAATCAACACGTGTTTATCTCATTTGCTCTTGATACATTTAGTTTCCTAGCCAAGAGGCTATAAAATTTCTTCACACGGTACAACGGGTCTTAGATAGTAATGTCTCGACCCTTAAGACCCATAACTTTGTCCTTAAGAAGATCGAGTTTCTATTCAAAAGGATGTTGTGGGGCAGTTTGTAGCTCGTTTGTTCGCTATATTTTTTATATTTGATTAAAAGTGTTACTAATATATTGTTATCTATTTCAAAAAAATGAAAGTATAGTTGGTTTGTGAAACACGAGGAGTATGTTACTAATTCTCATTCGTAACCGTCAATGTTTAATGCTTTTGGAGATTAGTAAGAGAAGCAGACCGATGAAATTAACTCATGGAGTCCCAATTTTGAAAATTTCAAAGTTTCAAAATCCACTGCTCGAAAATAACTATGACAAACCTCATTTAAAATCGGTTTAATAAGATTTAGGTTATAATCTATTTTTTTGAACGTTTGATTATATATAATATTTTCTTACTCAACTCAAGACAAACTTCGATTAAATGTATGCTTTTGACATAAGTATATGTTATTCTTAAGACATGTTTGGGAATAACGTTAAAGATTAGCGTTTGCGTTTTGGATAAAATTTTAACGGTGCAGATTACTTTGAAAACGTTAACGCGAAACGCTGCTTGTAGATAATCTTTTCAAAACGGTAACGCTAATAGCTAACGCTATTCCCAAACAAGCCCTTAGTAAAAATAGATTTGGGATGAAAAACTCATTATAGACATCTAATAGTTGAAAATGGAGGTTCAATTGAATATAACTACTGACAGATAAATGAAATTGGACATTGCAATTTTATTATAAAAAAATCAATATCAACTATAGAAAAAGATAAACCATCAACACGAACTCAAAACTTGATCAAGAACAACCAGCATCATAAATCCAAAATCATTGTCGTTTTTTGTTAAAATGCAAAATAGTTATTCAGTAATAAACCATCAACATCAATTATATGGTGAATATAGTTCACAATTAATTAATTTCATAACAATTGGAAAAGTACTCCAAAACGGAATAGAGAACAGAGCTCTGGCAAAAAAAAGAGAGAAAAGATGAGCAAACAATACCGGAGGAAAACAAAAAACAGAAATGCTAGTTAGACCAAAAGTGTATCCCAAATGTACATCACTCCTCTATTATCACGTATTTTAGCATATAAAAAATAAGTAAATACGGAGTAAATAAATAAATAAAAATGAGTGATAATGGAAATGATGATGTACATTTAGAGTTCGATTTTAGTGTACCTCTAACATCCCCTAACAAAAAAAATTGGGAGCAAGATTGCCTTGGAGTCTCGGAGATGCCTTGTAAATTGGGGTGACACAACTTGAACATGCCTCACAAAGACTGATGTGGCATAGTGTGACAACTGGCAAATGACACATCAGTACTAAGCTCTGGCATTGACTATGATAAGAAAAACATATGATCATTGTAAATTATATTTTTATTTTCTAATTTAAAACCAACATGACAAAGATAATAAAAAATTATTTGTGAAAAGATATCTATAAAAAAAAACTACAATGTACAAACTTAATACTTCACATCTAGAATACCAAGGCATTGTTCTTTTAAATTGAAAAAAATTAACCTTTAACTGTATTTAATCCTTCAAGTTTCTTTCAATAGCTTCGAGTTTCTTTCGACGACATAAAATAATATTTATTTATGATGAATATACGATGACATTCTATATCCAAATTGATAACATATGACCTTAACATGAACAAAAAAAATATTTTTAAAAAAAACTAAAACGATATTTTTCTTAAATATATATTTGGGTGATTATATAATAGAATGCCTTTTTAATACATAGGTTTTTTAATATTTTTAAACTCATTCCTTTTTTTTTAACGTCTTACAATTTCTTCAAATTCCTCTTATTTTCTTTAATATCTAACTTTAAAATTTAAATCGAAAAGAAGAATGTCCTAAATAATATTGAAAATTTTAAGGATTAATAATAGAAAATGCGGAGTATTCAAAAAGGAAAGTATATTCCATAACTATTCTCGGGGGGAGAGACCATAATAAAAAAGAGGACAGAGTCCACTTGCCATTTTCTATTTGGATAAGCAACTTTGGGTTCTGTGCAGCAGGCAGCCATTTATCCGCCATTCTCATCCCAAATCCAAATCTCGTCTGCCTTCCCTTCCAATCTCTCCTCCGCCGGCGCCTACACTCTCCGTGGAGGTGTGGTGTAGGTGCTTGCTCAATTGATGCCGGAAATGGAAGCCTCCTCCGACGATCGACTTGGTTTTGGGATGATGGGTTACGGGTAAATTTCACTCTCCATCCCTTTTCATATAATCCCGTGTCATTCATCTTCTTCGCCAATCGGGTCAATGTTTTCTTTTTTTGATTTTTTTATTCTCGATTTGCGTATGCCAAGTGTTTGATTCTTTATACATCTGTGGTTCTTGTCTGATTCTGTTGCTGGTTTCCATGATCTGATGAGAAAATCTGTTGATTTGATGAGTAAATTGGTCACACCTGTCAAGATCTGTAGTATCTTTACATTACACTCTCACCCAATCCCTATATGACTTTGCCCGAGATTAAGAAATTGGAAACTGTGTGTTTGAGATTTATACAGAGTATAGAGAAATCAATGTGAACCACATATTAGGTGATTTAAAGAAAATCTTGTCTTGTACTTATAACTTTCTGATTTATGGAATTTTCAGATGCCAGCACTATAGGAGAAGGTGCAGGATCAGAGCACCTTGCTGCAATGAAGTCTATGACTGCCGGCACTGTCACAATGAAGCCGCGGTATACTCTTGGATACTCTGTATGTTGCTTATGTGTTTATATATGTAGCATTCAGTTTATGATGCATATGCTCAGTTACTTTGATCTTGATTTGCAAGAGTCTCTCCGGAATCTAGACAATGTCTCTGTAATGGATTGAGTAATTGTAGCTATGCATTAGAATTGATATATAATATGGAGTATGAGTTCGTACAAACGATATGGCTGGGAAAGGATGAACAATATGATCAGACAATAATAACTGACTACTTTACTTTTTACTTGTTTCATTAGAGCATACTCCGAAATCCCTATGATAGGCATGAGCTGGAACGGCATGAGGTGAAACAAGTATGTCTTCCACAAACTTCACATATACTTACCTATGTCAGTGCTGGTTATGAACTTGCTGGTACTTATAGACCCAGAAACTTTGGATTTTCAGGTGATCTGTTCAGTTTGTGACACGGAGCAACCAGTATGTCTCTCTTGATCTATATGGCTACCTACTTCCTAGTGTGGAGTACGTTTGTTATGTTGTTTGATTGCTTCTGTTTCTGTTTGTCCGCTGTCCAGGTCGCTCAAGTTTGCTCAAACTGCGGTGTTAATATGGGAGAATATTTTTGCAGAATTTGTAATTTTTTCGATGATGATGTAAGTGGCAAACATGCCCTTGTTGTTTTCTGAGGTGATCCAAAATACTTATATTGTATTCACTTGTTGCAGATAGAGAAAGGGCAGTTTCATTGTGATGATTGTGGAATATGCAGGTCAGTGAAAAACATGATTCTACTGTTAATCTGGAAGATAACAAACACTGATGTCTTATACTTTGCTGATATCAATTGTTTAACCGTTCTTCTAGAGTTGGAGGCCGTGAAAACTTTTTTCACTGCACAAAATGCGGTACGTGGCATAGTTTTGCAATTATTATTGAGACACGAGGCTTTGGTTTAACAATGCAGAATTTCTTCCGTTGTCTTTATTTCTTAATTATTATTCCAACTTTTCCGTTTCATCTGTTTATTACTCCAACTTTTCCGATTTATCTGTCTTCATTGATCAATATTCAATACACAACAGCAACAACATTGTGCGCTAACATGGTCACTTCTTATTGGAGTGATATATTAAAAATTCTTTATTTTTATATTTGACCTAAAATGCATCATTGAAAACCAGATCACTTCTTACTAGTGATCTACTATCTTTTACTTATTTTAGTTATTCATTAGTTTGGAAATGGTACATTTTTGGAAATAATTTTTTTAATGTGAAAAAACAAATGTATTAAATCACCAAAAGAGGAGCAACAAAATCAGGAGGGACAAAATCCCGAGTGCCACACCAGTCCTCAACCTTGGGAAAGAAAATTTAATATGCATAGATATTTTTAAAATGACAAATAAAAAGGAACATCCAAATTTGGTCAAAGGAACATCAAAATAGGGAGTTATATAACTACACACAACTCATTATTCATTTAACTACCTTATTTAAGTTATTTTCTTGAAATATTTGGAATGTATTAGTTCTTTATTGAGTGTGCTTCTGCAGGCTCTTGCTATGCAGTTAGTCTGCGTGACAACCACTGTTGTGTGGAGAACTCCATGAAGCATCACTGTCCCATTTGTTATGAGGTGTGTTCGGTAAATTTCCAAACCATTTATAAAAGAGAATATTTAGTTTATTGTTTTATTCTAATTCTTTGATATTTGGAACTGGCAGTACCTCTTTGACTCTCTGAAAGACACAACTGTTATGAAATGTGGGCACACTATACATTATGAGTGCTTTAGTGAGCTGATAAAGCGTGAAAAGTAATGTTCCGTTTCTTGCAAATTATTCTGTATCTTTTGTCTACAATCATATGAAAATGTGAGCATAACAGTGAACTACGGATACAACCTTACCATAAGTATTATGACACTCAGGTACTGTTGCCCAATATGTTCCAAGTCAACCATAGACATGTCGAGTATTTGGAAAGAAATGGATGAAGAGGTAATTTTTCATAACAAAATATGTATATTAAAAGCTTTTTGTGTTGGGTTTTAAATATAGACAAGTTTCATTATTCTTTATGAAAGTTTTAATCACTCCTCTTTGGGGCAAATCACACTATGCAATTCCTCCTCGGTATAACTCCTAGAAGTTCAAAAAACTGAATGACTTCCATATAAATCTTACTTTATGAATGGTCCTTTTGATTAAGTACTAATATTGGTTTGTACTACAGATTGAGCACACAGTCATGCCTGAAGATTATAGAGACCGAAAGGTATGTCGTGTTAGCTACTGTGTTGACTTTTTTACCATTTTTAGATTGCTTGTATCTAGGGAAACCAATGCTCTTTCGTCATTTTTCAGTTCTCTAGTGGCTAGTGCTTATATACATGTCATAATCGGCTTAATACGCTTATCAACATGGGTAGCTTTTGACTCTTTTTGGTTGAATTTGAGGTTGCCAAATTTACAAAATTAAACAGTTTTTTTAATGAATCGTTCCATTAAAAAAATAAGTAATTCTTGACTTCAAAAAATTTACAAAATTAAACTGTGTTGGGTAGCCGTCATTGACTATTTTGATTATCATCAAAATAAGTAATTCTTGACTTGCTTATCTGGCTGATATTGAGTCTACCAAACATGTTTCCTTTTCCGATACTCTGGCAGGTTTGGATATTATGCAATGACTGCAATGACACCACAGAAGTATTCTTCCATATAATTGGGCAGAAGTGTCGCCACTGTCAATCCTACAACACTCGTACGATTGCTCCACCCGTGCTTCCCGAACAACACTAATGTGCTTTAGCAGATCAATCGACTTCAGGTTTTTTGACATCTCCTGGTGCCCCCCCCATCCATGTAAAAATGTAAAACCCCATTAAAGAATGGCTGCTTTTTGCTGGGATCCATCTCAACTTAATCCCCTCATTGCATTACAAGCATTTGTCTTTTGATTTACTGCAGTGATTTTGAGCTGCCCTAACATTTGTAATATTATATTGATCTTTTGCTCCCTCCCAATCATGTGAAGGAGCAAATCCCAAGTATTTGTTGTGTGGTGTGGAGTGTCTTGACAATAAAACCATTATGAAATTTTACCCATCTTTCATAGACTATGTTTTTCATTCTAGTACTCCGTATTATTTATTGGTGATTAAGGGCTTGTTTGGAAATAACGTTAGAGATTGGTATTAGTGTTTTGGATAAAATTTTGACAGTGCAGATGATTTTGAAAACGCTAACACTAAACACTAATCGTAGATACTATTTTCAAAATGTTAATGCTAATCTTTAAGGCTATTTCCAAATAGGCTCTAACTGTCATCATACATGAAGTCCTAACCATTCATTTTATAATTTTCAATTTCTTTTCTTGAACTAAAAAAGTTTGGCAGGTCCTAATCTATACTCGGACATTCTCACAACGGGGTTCATAAAAACATTGAACAACTTTATTTTACGGAGTATATATGAATGACTAAAATAAAAATGTTAAAATTGTGGTGCACTAAATATTACGGAGTCCTAAAACATTTACTCCCTCCGTCTCGTTTTAAATCACCCGTTTTGACTTTTGAGCATATTTAAGGAAAATTTAAAATAGAGTTGATTTTTCAAAATTGTCAATACTTTTTAGGAGGGGTGATGATAAATGATAATATAATGTGGAGAAGATTGACTTATTTTAGAGGTAGTTTATATATTTTATTTTTAAAAGTTTACGAAAATAACTAACTGACAACTTATTTTGGGACGGAGAAAAAAGGCAAACAAGTAATTTAAAATGGGACGGAGGTAGTATAATTTTAATATATTACTTACGGAGTACATTTTTTATTTTTTAAGTGAGACTTAAATAATATCTAGTCTCCGGGAAAAATGTCCATGATAGTGGATATTTAGTTTGAACAATGTCCACTAGCGATAAATATTTACTTGAACAAAGACCAGTGATACTATATTGAAAAATAAAAATATATGGTACTATATTGAAAAAGTTAGTATGTTTTAATACTCCCTCCGTCCCATTTTATAACGCCTGTTTCGGTTTACGATGATTGACTGAAATTATTTTCAAACCATTTTATATGACAAATGGTATAAAATTAAAAAATAAAAATTACATATTAAAAAACTACATCAAAAGATCTACAAAACTAGTAGTGACAATAGTATTTTATTTTATCAAATTGTTAACGAAAATAGAGAAAGAAAGTGAATGAAGTTTGACCATGTGAATAGTAAACATGCATTATAATTTGGGACGGAGGGAGTACTATTTAGGTAAATTCTCCAAAATGAAATTTGCACTAAATAGTCCGTAGTCGGTACTAAAACGTATGTTCTTTTCCAATGTAGTGCATAAATTTTTTTATTCCCGAAGTAACACTTGAATAATGTATAGTGACGAGAAAAATGTTTGGAAATGCTAGACATTTAGTTCGAACAATGTCCAGTAGCAATGGACATTTTATTTAAACAATAACCACTGGACAATGAACAGTGATACTAGATTGGAAAATAAAAACACTGGGCAACGCCGTGGTCTCAGAGTAAGTTGCAGATTGAAGACGAAGAGAAGAAGTCCAGTCATACTCCTCCAGTTTCTTGAGAGAACCACCATTAACGTTGTAACAAACCAGCTGGTTTCCAACATTGAACAAGAACTCGTTCCAATCTTGGGACGCATACAGAACAGAGACATTGCCCTCGACCTCGAGATCGGCCGGAGACTGCGCACAGACCATTCTGATCCACGAGCCGGCGTCCCCGTACTCCTTCATCGCCCAAACCTCCACCGTCTTCTCCGAGGGCGAGAACAAACAGAGAGCCAAATGCCCCCACAGAACCTCCAGTCTCATACCCAGTTCCTCGTTTTCATTGTCGCAGGTCGGGAATGGTATCGTCCTATACTTGTCCGCCTTGTCCAGGTCCACGGCGAGAATTTCGGGAGGAGAATTGCGGTGGCAAACATCCCAGTGAAGAGCCCCCTTGAGGAAGACGCCGCCGTGGTTGTGGATGTACCCGCCTTCGAATCCCCAAGAGAGGATCCACTTTTCTGTTGTGTACCCGGTGTTGTAATTGTAAATCGAAGTCCAGGAGTTGGCCTTTAGACTGTAAATCTGAACATTGTTTCCGTACCCGGATCCGTCGGAAGACTCAAAGCTTGAGATCTTCACGACCTTGTAGTCCTGGGATTTCTCGTGGTACCCGAATCCGAATCGGACGCAGCAATCGGATCCGAACGGGGCGGGGAGCTCCCAGGACGTTCCCGTGGCCGGATTCCACAGGAAGAGGTTGCATCCGCCGGGGGTGAGACAGAGGATCCCGTTACAGGCGCCGACGATTGTGGGAGATCCACAGGGACAGGGGGGCGGGGAATCGAGGGGGTGGAGAGAGATGAGGGAGGAATCGTCGTCACGGGTCAGGGAATGAACCGAGGAGTGTGTGCCTTCGTCGCTGTCCGAAGCGACGAGGAAGAGGCGGCGGGCGTCGCCGGCGGTGAGAAGGATGTGGGCCCTAGCGAAAGCAGGGCTGCGGATCAGGGAACGCCAAGCTTTGGAAACGCGGGTTAAGCGGAGGAGGGATTTGACGGGCAATCTTGTGAGGATATTGGTGATTAGTTCTTCCGGCAGCCGCATTACTGGGGAGTCGCCGTCGTCTTGGACGGGAACTCGAGTCGGGGAGGCCATTGCCATTAGCTCCGGCTCCTGAATGTGATTGATTGATTAGCGGACGAAAGTTTTACCCTGGTGTACGTACCTAAACACTTCCTCTTTCGTTTTTTTTGCTTTCCACAAAACACTTCCACTTTCTATTAAAAAACCACTTTTACCACTATTTTTTCATATCCTACATATCACATCAAACTTTTTCACTAATAACCAAACTATCTCATCTTACTTTTTCCCATCACATCAGGGGCAAAATTGGAAAGTTAACCAAAATTACACTTTCCTTATTTTTTCCCAAAGTCAAAACCGGAAGGGTTTTGTGGAATGGAGGGAGTAAAACATATTGATTTTCTCAATAAAGGACCATATGTTTTTATTTTTCAATGTAGGATCATTGGTCATTTTTTATTAGTCATTATTCAACTAAATGTCCAACATCACTTGGACATTATTCTTCTCACTAGTTATTATTAAGTCATATTTAGTGAATAAAAAAGTTTAAGTCTTACATTGGGAAATGACTTACTCCCTCCGTCCCATAAAACATTTTCTGTTTCAAAAAAAGCGCCCTTAAAATGAGTAATTTTGGTGTTATTTTCTAATTTTGCCCCTACTTTATAAAAAAGTATGATGAGATGTGTAGAATAGATTAGTCATAACTAAAAAATAACACTAAAATTACTCATTTTAAAGGCGTGTCATTTTTGAAACATGAAATGTTTTATGGGACGGAGGGAGTATGTTTTAGTCCTATTCACTGCAAATTTCACTTGGCAAATCTTTGGCAAAGAGATCACTTGTATAGTGCCTGTGTGAAAATAGTGTTAGCTATTAGTTTTAGCGTTTTGGATAAAATTTTAACGATGTTGATTAATTTAAAAATGTGAACACTAAAGCTATTTGTAAATAGCCTTTTTCAAAATGCTAAAGCTAATCTCTTACGTTATTTCCAAATCGGCCCGTAGAGTATTATTCCCTCTAAAATGCTATCTAACTTACTATTCACACGGTTAATCTTTAATCACATTTTGTTAACTTATACTCCCTCTGTCCCGTTTTTACTTTGGTGCATACTTAAGGAAGAGAAAAAATAGAGTTGACTTTTCAAAATTGTCATCACTTTTTAGGAGGTGTGATGATGAATGAGAAGATAAGATGGAAAGGAGTAACTAATTTTATGGGTAGTTTAGGTATTTTGCTCTTAAAAGTTTATGATAACAAGTAACAGACAATTTATATCGGGATGAAGAAAAAGGTAAATAGACAATTTAAAATGAGACAGATGGCGTATTTGTTAATTGCTTGATAAAATAATATAGTCTCATCATCTCTTGTTCTGTACAATTTTTAATGCAATTTTTAAATATATAAATTTTATTTTTAATTTTACACATATAATCAAATAAATTGAATTGAAAAATAAATTTGATCAAATCTCGTAAACAAAAATGGGTTAAACATTTAGGAAGGATGGAGCATTATTTTTTATAGTAATTAAAAGTTATAACTCATCTATCTTGTACACTCTCTATCTAGTAAAGCCCTTCCATTATTACGAGATTTGATCGATTTTGTATTCAATTCAATTTATTTGACTGTAGGTATAAAATTTAAAAATAATACTTATATATATGTGAAAAGTTCTATAAAACTAGATGTTACAAGACTGTATTTGTAACACTTCGACGCACATAAAACTAGATGTTACTCTCTCTATAACACTTCGATCTGGGTAACTCGAATACATAGACTAGTGGACTTGGTTGTCATTAGATTGGTACTCAAACACAATAATTTTCAAAATAATTTAAAATATTTAATTCAAAAACAATATTTATAAATCCATCAGAGTTAACAAAATAATGTGAAAGCTTAAGTATTTAATTCAAAACATAACTTTTGATTCTTTCTCGAAAAATATAATACATTCGAACAGAAATATTTAATTAATTGAACTTATCAGCCATGCATTATGCATCCATCAATCTTTTCATCCTCGTAGTCCTTTTTACTCATCATTTCTGTTACCTAAGTGTATCAAGTAAAACAACTATACACCCACTTTTCATGCTGATAGAGTTTAGTCACACCTACGCATGAACTAATACGAAGTATTACCGCGTTTTCAAAAAAAAAGAAAAAATCAATACCCTTTGCAAATGTGAAATTTGCATTAAATAGGATTAAAACATAATAACTTTACTAATGTAGGACTTGATCTTTTTTATTCTTTAAATAGGATTTAATAATGACATAGTGGGAGAAATAATGTCCAGTAATGATAGACATTTACTTAAATAATGACTACTTGATAATGACCAAATGTCCTACATTGGGAAATAAAAACATATGATCCTATATTGGGAAAGTCATGATGTTTTAGTCCTATTTAGTTAAATTACTCCAAATTGCAATTGCATAAATTTAAACAAAAACATCAGAAAATTACTCGCGGGTTACGCGAGTTTTGTTGAAATAACTCTCCAATATTTTCAAAAAGACAGCAGAGGTCCTTACATTTTGTTGTAATGACTGGAAGGGGACATTTCATCCAATATTTCATCTATAAACGTTAATAAATGAATTTTTTTCCTATTTTTCCAATACTTTTTTTCCTATTTTGCCATTACCTTGTTTTTTTTAAAAATTTTTTTTATTTCATTTGTTTTAATATAATACAAACAATTTTGAATTTTTATACGATTTTATAGAAGAAATTCTAAAATAACACTTTAAAAAAATAGTAACAAAATGAAAGAAAAACAAAGAAATAAAAAAAGGAGTGACCTAAGATTTATTACCTTAAAATATTTAGAAAAGAATAGGAAAAAAATTCATTTATTAACGTTTATAGATGAAATATTGGATGAAATGTCTCCTTCCAGTCATTACAACAAAATGTAAGGACCTCTGCTGTCTTTTTGAAAATAGAGAGACCGGAGAGTTATTTCAACAAAACTCGCGTCACCCGTGAGTAATTTTCTGCAAAAACATGAACTGGCCATGGTACGGAGTATTATAAATTGCAATAACTTCATTGGGTTAATGGGCTTGGAGTCGCGAATTCGATTATGGGCAATTGAAAGTGAACCGATCGGGTAGTTGCGTCGATTCGGAACCCATTTGAATAAGCAAATTGGATACGCAAATGTAGGGCTGTTCACATTTAGGTCCGGACCGAAAAAACCGACCGAACCGGACCGATAGGTCCAGACCGAACCCGGACCGAATGGATTTCGGGTCGGTCTTCGGTCCAGAAAATTTTGGCATTCGGGTTTCGGTCCGGTCCGGTCCAAACCCGAAATGATTTAGGTCCGGACCGATTGGACCGGTTGGACCTAATGACCTACTGGACCTAAAAGACCTAAATACTAAAACTCTACTTTTTAAATTTCGTATTACACTTTGATGCTCTATTTTAATAAATATTTTAATTTATTTAATTTAAAGTGTTTTTATTAAGTAATTTTAAAAAAATCTTTAAAAAAAACATTTCATATTTGTTTTTATGGTTCTACATTGAAGTAGTTCATATTGTTTATTCATTTTAAAGCTGTCTATTTTTTTTATTCATTTTCTATTTGAATGGTACAAAGTAAAAAGTCTAAAATATATTTAATTGATCAAAATAATTAAAAAAAATATATTTTTTTCGGTCCAATCGGTCCGGACCGGTTCGGTCCTAAATATTTTGGTCCGGTCCGGTCCAAACCCGAATGGATTTAGGTCCGGTCTTCGGTCCAAGAATTTACTCATTTCGGTCTTCGGTCCGGTCCGGGTCGGTCCGGTTCGGTCCGGTCTTGGACCGATGAACAGCCCTACGCAAATGTACAAGGATAACTTTTCGTATGTGTTGATGTTTTTGTGGGACATTTTTCTATAAGACTCTACCCGTTTTTATATTGAAGATAGTTTTTAGCATTGACATTTTCAACTCTAAAATCTCTTTATGTTTTGACTTTTTTAGTCAAACAGTGATATTCTTTTACCACAAAGTAAACATAATCGAAATGAATAAATATTAATAAATATTTGATAAATCAAAACTATATTCTAAGATTAATCGCATTATATTGAGTTTATAGATTAATTGAATATATTTTTCTAATAATTTGTGATCAGCTTTTTTTGTTTCCTTTTTTCTCTTAAGTCTCATAGAATAGGATTAATTTAAAACTTTGAGCTAGAAAGATTTGATGAAATTTAAAAGGATAAAGCTATTTGTACCCCAAACTTTTGTATCCCATTTTGTACACCGCAAGTTTGCACCTACATTTTGTGTTGGTGTAAAACTAATTTTTGTTAACGCACCAACACTTTGTGTCCGTGTAACTTTTTGTTAACGCACCAGCACTTGTGTCGGTGTAAGCCATCAAAATGTTTGTATATAACTGTGATGTACAAATGAGGTAAAATTTTTGGTTTAAGTGTAGCATGACCCAATTTAAAAGACACGTTGAGTGATTTAAACTTAAAGTGCCATGGCTCGCCAAAAAGGAGCTTTTAGTTTGTGTGAAAATTCAACGATGGATGATAGCTGTTTGGGTAGTACTTATCTTCCCGACATTGTCTATTATTGTCTAGTTAAAACAGAGTGATTTCATTGGTTTGTTCCTTTGAAAATTCCACAACTTACCCAAAGCTTTTTGAATTGGTCAGTACTTCTTCCATCCAGACTTTTCAAATTGGAAAAAAAAGTGAAAGCTTAATTACTAAAATGTCTTTCATCGATCCAAAAGGTGGAATCGCCCACCCCAGGCGCCCCCACCCCCTTGCCCGACAGGAATGGTGGAGGATGTAAATCATGGTGACTCAGTCGGCCAAGAACGCTAGACCCGTGCCCACCGCGCACAAGACAAGTGATTCCTACCCCAAGTGATGAGATGATCCGGAGCAGCTGCTATGGTGTTCTGTTCGTAAAATTAGTGGCTCGTACCCCTCTTAACTCCCCACCCTTCCCGACTCGAACATACCCTCACCCCCTTCAATTGCACCTCTCACGTTAATAATTTTGACTTTGGAGTCAAAACTTGAAGGGGTGAGGGTTGGCTCGGGCCGGACGGTTGAAGAGTTTACCGAGGCCTGAGGGATTAGGAGGAGTAAGAACATTCAATTTAGCAACCCGGAGTCATAGGAACCTTTCCTTTTCGATTGGTTAATTTGTTTGAAATTAAAATTCCACAACGAACCATATGTGTTTGGTGAGTACTTTTGGACAAGCTAGCCCTTATCTGCATGCACGACAATTCTACTCTCCCTTTCTCGTACTCCTATCTATTATTGACATCATTATTTATTTATTTATAATGATTATTTAATAAATTGAAATATTCTTATCATATATACTCTTTCGGTCCCATATGAGATACTCCCTCCGTCCTAAAACTTTCTTCCCAGAGCACTATTTCAATTTCACGAAAATTTATATTTATTTGTGTTTTTTCATGGCCTATATAATAAAATAAAATATTCTTGTCACCACTTGTTTTGTTGAACTTTTGATGTAGGTTTTAAATATGTATGTTTTATTTTTTATTTTTATACTAATATTTAAATAAAATAGATTGAAAAAACTTGAGATTTTTCTTCGTTTTGCGCAACGGGAAGAAAGTTTTAGGACGGAGGGAGTACTACACTCCAACAATGTACAAAATCATACTACCTCCGTCCCACTCTCTTTGTCCACTTTTAACTTTTGGAACTGTTCATCTAAGCACTTTGACTCATCAAATTCTCTCAATGTGTAAGCCTAAATATAGTCATGTGTGATCTTGTTTGATTTGTCTTAACATATATATTATTAATATATAATTTCTATAATTTTTTAATATACAAATTACTAGATAAAATGGATTAAAGAAGTGCATTGGATGGTGTGCCAAAAGGTAAGTGGACAAAGAGAGTAGGACGGAGGGTGTATTATTTTCAAAATTATTTTAATTACAAATTAGTATTGAAATAAAAAGTATAAATTACACCATTTAAAAGTACAGAAAAAACAAGAAGTCACAATAATATTTTATTTATCAAATTTTTTAATGAAAATATACAAAAGTTACCGAGAAGCTGTAATAGTAATAATAGCATCCAATTCAGGATGGAAGGAGTATTATTTTATAAGTTTTGATTTAGTTTTAAAATATGTAATATATAGTTTTGATATTTATATCAATTTATGAATAAAATAAATTTTTAAAAAACATATTTTTAGGTGTTGTTGAAGATGTTTATTGGAGGAAGAGAATATAATTTGTATGGCTCCCCTTGCACTTTCATGTTCAAAACCAACCCACAAGTGTACACATCTCATAGGCCCTACCGTACGTACCCCTGCCTATGTTAAGCATAATTCATAATTCCATATTTGACAATTTCTTGAATATTTGAGTAGTTGTTGTTATCCCTTATACTCTCTTCCTCCCAAATTATTTGTAACATTTCGAACGGCGTTCAAAATATTATTTCTTTTAAAATCAATATATTTTCAAATTGGTAAAGTAATAAAAGGTAAAAATTACACCATTCAAAAGTACATGAAAAGTTCTATAAAATAAGATACGACAAGAATATTTTATTTTATCAAATAGTCAACTAAAATGAGTAAACAAACAAAAGTTATCGAGAAGCCAAAATAACAACGATGACATTCTTTTTGGGACGAAGGGAGTACTTAGGATAAGCTTTGCCTTCACCCATGTATGTATGGAATGGCACTCAATTGTCCCAATTAATTCAATTGTGCCATGTCGTGTGTGTTTAAAACCTACGGAACTGAGGAGGAAATAAATACCCCAAATATTTCTATTTTAGGCACTGTTCTTTTTAGTGGTAAAACTAGAATTGGATACTAGAATAATTTTGAAGTAATTAAAAGAAATTGAATGAAGTTAGAAAAAATTAGAATAAATTAGAAAAATTAGAAAAAAATGAGAAGAAACTGAAAGAAATTAGAAAAAAATTAACAGTGTTAAATAAATAGATAGTGTTGAAATAATTATTTTATTTTATAAATTTCATAATTTATTTAAATAATTTATACTCTACTATTAAAAAATTTTAAAGCTCTTTTTATTATCTTCTAAACCATTATATTTTATCTTTTTATCTTACACCAAAATTTCAATGGAAATGGGTTTGAAGCGCTGAAAGTTCAAACTAGGACTTCAAACCTCTATTTTTTACATTTTATATACGCATCTTCTAAAATTAAATTAATAACATTTCATTATTTAACTAAATTTAAATGAAAATAATTCATTAAATAAAAAATACATTCAATAAAAATTATATTAATAAAATAAGATTTGAGTAATGCCAACATAAATTAAAAAATTACATTACACTACGAAGAAATTAGTGATTATTCGAGCGACTAAAAATATCTTCAATCAAATCCGCCGTTAGTGCATTGTGAATCTCCTGGCTTCGGATTTCTTGGCAATTTCTTCGTTTATTTTTTTCATCGATTTCTTAGTACGTAGGCACCTCCTCAACTCAGCTCGTCTGGGTTGTAATGACATATTGCAAACTTTGGTTTCCTCTATGATCATATTACGAAGAATTATACATGCGTACATGATATTCCTTATTTTCGTTTGAGAATAACACTTGGACGGACGATCTAGAATGTGCAACTTACCCTTCAACACCTTGAAGGTTCGTTCGATATCTTTTCTCCTTTCCTCGTGAGTTCTTTTATAGGTCTGGCGTTTAAGACCTAGTAGTCGTTGAGTAGTGAAGCGTGTGTCCGATCACGGTTTAAACGCTCACGTCGGGTCGGGCATTGACGTTAGGAGGATTCCGCTTCTTCTCGTTAGGTTTGTTGTCACCATTGATAAAAACTCGTCGCGAGACAACGAAAAATGAGAGCTCTCTTTTCATCTTCAGATGATGATTCCATTTTTTGAATATTTTGTAGAGAGAATTTAAAATAAATAGAATATATTTTGAAAGAATTATGGAGAGAATGATGATAGATTGTGTGTGTTTGTTGTGTTAAAAATAAGGCAGGATTATTTTTAATAATGAAAATAAATTAAAAAAAGTTTTTTTAATAATGCCCAACGGCATTATAACCACTTGGGCATCCAACGGCTCACTCCCTCTCTTTTCTACTGCGTTAAACGTTTAATGCAGACACAGTGACGCCCGTTTAATGCGCGACATGGGTAGTGTTTAACACCGTCAGATCTTAAAACGGCCTTAACACCGTTGGATATTGCACCCATTATATTACCAGTGCTCTAAGGGAACTGGTAATGCATGTAACGCCCAGTGGCGTGACTGCACTTTTAATGCCCCAGGGGCGTTAAACACCGCCCCCTGGGGCTTTATCCGGGCGTGATTTTGATTGTGTTAAACCTTTAACGGGCGTTTTGCCCATCTTCATCAAATTAAAAAAAGACTCTTCCTATAAACACCACAAAATATTTTCCTCTTCAATTTTTTATTTTTAAAAATAAACCTCACAAACAAAATCTTTCTTCTTCAATTATTTTTAAAAAAATTAAACACCCACAAAATCTTTTCCTCTATCTTCTTCAAATTTAAAAAAAAATATTCAATTTTTTTCATCTTTTTTAACATGAATGTCTTCATTTTTTATGTTCATTTGTCCGGTCTCGAGTCAAATGACCAATTGAATATAATCTGCTTTTGAGAGAAGACATGACGAGATCAAAGCTAAATATAATTTGTTTTAAGTTTTTAATTAATGTAATTTTTTAATTAAATGTTCTTTTTTGTTGAAGTTAATTATTTTCATTTAATGAATTATTGTTATATAAATTAATGTCACTTTCTTTTTTAATTTAATGAATGTAATTTTTTAAATTATTGTCGTTTCAATTTCTTTAAATTTAATGAATGTATTTTTTTTAATTATTCTTGTTTCAATATAATGAAATAATTAAATTTTATTAATTTAGTTTTAGAAAATGTATATTTAAAAATGTAAAAAATGAAGGTTTGAAGCCCCAGTTTGAAGCCCCGGGGTTTCAAAACCATTTCCAGTAAATTTTGGGTGTAAGTTAAAGCTGACGGGGCAGAGAGAGAAAGTTTGAAGCCCCGATTTGAAGCCCCGGGGCTTCATGACCATTACCAGTGCTCTAAGGCTCATCGTTTGTATTGTATTAATGATGCCTTATTTTTTTAATATGGAGTAATTATCTAAAGTCCAAACCTACCAACTCAGTTTCCCACTTACTTTTATATTGCTCCGTACAAACGCCATCTGTATATTAGTAGTGATTAGTAAGTAGAATAGTAGTCCGCTAATCAAATATCAGACTCGATCAGGAGTCGAAGCTAATGGCCTCACCGGCTCAAGTTCCCCTCTCCAGGAAGACGACGACGGCTCAGTAATTACAATGGAGCTGGACCTCCCCCAAGAACTCATCACCGAAATCCTAACAAGATTACCCGTCAAATCCCTCCTCCGCTTCACCGCCGTTTCCAAAGCCTGGCGTTCCCTGATTCGCAGCCCTGCTTTCGCGACGGCCCACACGCGTCTCTCCGGCGCCGGCGGGCGCCGCCTCTTCCTCGTCGCTTCAGTCGCCGGCCAAGGCATACACACCTCCGTCCATTCCTTGGCCCGGGAAAACGGCGACTCCCCCTCCTTCGCCACTCTGCATCAGCTCGATTCCTCCCCCGCCTGTCCCTGCAAAATTCCCACAATCCTGGGCGCCTGCCACGGCCTCATCTGCCTCTCCGCCGGCCTCCGTAAACTCCTCCTCTGGAATCCGTCCACGAGAACCTCCCGGGTCTTCCCCGACCCGTTCGGGTCTTCTGGTTGCTACGTCCGATTCGGGTTCGGGTACGACGACCACGCCCAGGATTACAAGGTCGTGAAGATCTGCAGCTCCGAATCCTCGCCGAATCAGTACGAAAACAGAGTCCAGATTTACAGCTTAAAGTCCGATTCTTGGATCTCAATCCCCGGTTTCAGCAGCGGGTACATCAACGGGAAATACGGCGTCTTCCTCAACGGAGGCCTTCATTGGGATCTCCGGCGCGGCGAATCTCCCTCCGAGATTCTCGCGGTGGACTTGGAGAAAGCGGACAGGTTCAGGACAATACCAATTCCCGGGTGGGATTACGAAAACAGGAAATCGACTCTGAAACTGGAGGTTCTGGGCGGGTGTTTGGCCGCTTGTTTGTTCTCTTCCTCGAAGAAGACGATGGAGGTTTGGGTGATGGCGGAGTACGGCGTGGCCGGTTCTTGGACCAGAGTGGTTTCCGTTTCCCTCGCCGGCTGCGGCGATCTCAGGGGCCACGTGTCTGTTCTGTATATGTCCGATGATCGGACCCAGTTTCTGTTCAATCTTGGAAACCAGCTGGTTTCTTACAACAACGTTAATGGCGGATCGTTCAAGAAGCTGGAGAGGTATGATTGGACTTTTGCTCTTCATCTTCAATCTGCAATTTACTCTGAAAGCATTTCGTTGCTAGCTTGATTTACACGCCGGTCTGGTCCGAATTTAAGAATGAACTGTTATGTGTAGTGAATAATTACCTTTTCAACTGAATCGGAGTTTAAGTGGGCAATAACTCTATGAATAATACAAACTTATTTGTGTTTATTGAGTTTGTGGTTTTATTAAGTGAATACGGAGTATTTTACTTCTCTTGAAGTATGAATTTGTGACATTGCAAGAAAAATCAAAATTTTTGATATAAATATAGAGTTGTACAGTTGTACTATTGTGATGTCAAGATCCACGTATAAAATGCAGACCGTCTCACATATTGTTTACTGACTCATAATTAAATATCTTTTTTTTTACAATCGAGTTCCATTAATATTACTATTTTATGTATTAAGATCCATAAAATTAGTGTTAACTAAGCCATTGTTTGGATAAAAAGAGAAAATTAGAGGAAATAAAATGGATGGAAAGAAAATAGAGGAAAGAAAATGAAGAAAAAATGGGAAGGAGATTATTGTTGTTTGGGTGAGTGAAAAATGATGTGAAAATGTAAAAGGAAAGAAAAGGTGATAAAGCAAAAACATTTTTGCCCTTACTTTTTTATTATTGGATATGATGGAATAAAGTGTAAAACAGTCAATTCACGCGTTTTCTCTTCAATGAGTGGATTTTCTCGCCACTTGAGAGGGTAAAAGTTTTTAGGTTGGCACTTTTGACAATTTCTTTACTTCCCCCGTCCATTTTCTTTCCGAAACAAACAAGTGAAATTTTATTGGAAATTGTGTTTTCTTCCCTTCCATTTTCTTTCTCTCTAAAATCACCCCATCCAAACATGGGGTAAAGGTCGCCAAAGAATTTTCCATAACTATAACATTAATATTTGTGACGATTGTTTATACAACTGAATGTTTAACATTAATATTTGTGACGATTGTTTATACATCGAAAAAGAAGGCTGCAACAAGCTGCACAACTGGATTGTCACAGTTTGACATTTTTTATTAAAGGGCCATAACATATACTCCCTCACTATAGCTTGCACATCACAGGGTCGTAACATATACTCCTTTCATCCTTAAAAAATTGTCATAGTTTGACTTTTTTTGGTCAAATTAATTTAACCATGAATTAAACATAGTATAAAATAATTAAATATTATAAAAATCTTATGTTTTAAAACTATATGTTTAAAATAAACCCAATTTTACTAAATTTACATTATGACTAAATAAACTTTTTTATAATCTTGATCAAAGAATGCCACAGTTTGACCAAAAAAAATTAAACTATGATAATTTTTTAGAGACAAAAAGAGTATAATTATGCATGACCGGTTGGACTCGACTAAGCTACAATGCTACATACTCCACGACCTATTGCACGAGGAACCTAAAGGTGTCGACATAAACCCAAGTAAAAATGAATCCAAATATGCATTGGGACAAACATGATATATATATCTCATCAACTAAAAATATAATAAAGAAATTGTGAGTTGATACATAAGAATAAAATGGTACTCCACCATTGACATATGTTGGTCCATCCCATCCATGTTAATAGCAAGAAGAAAGTGTTGGGCAGGTGTGCTCGTAGACAATCAAAAACATTTTTTGTTTAGCGGTGGTGTCAAAGTGTACTTCCATATTCTGGTATAATTTTGAATTACTCATATTAAGGTGAAAACGGTGCTAAATAAAATATCGCTTGACATTTGAAAATGACAAATACTTAAAAATGTTAAATTTGCAGACTCTGAGTCGTGACCCATTTAAAAAATATTTTCAGAGTAAAACGGAATGAAGTACAATAATAATCAAATCATGACATAATTAAAGTACCGATGATCAAACATTGCTTGTAATTCTTGCATCTTCTCTGACTCAATGTCCTTTGGGTATGGTTCCATCATTGCCCTCTTGTTACCAAGTTCATCGTTCCCATCACAGTTGGTCTGCCTGTCGTGTTTTGGCCATATCTCTCTTGTTTTCTCAACGAAAACGCAAACTATTTGAAGCTATGGATTCGCAAGACATAAACTTACAAGGTCGAGATTGTGAGTCTATGGCAGCGAAAATTAAGGTCAAAGTACGAGTTTGGTTACCTTAAAAACGAACTTTCCGTAAATCTCCATTAGTTCGTTTTCCGGAAAACGTCATGAATTACTCCGTACTACTCCCTCCGTCCTATAAAACATTTCCTGTTTCAAAAAAGGCGCGCACTTAAAATGAGTAATTTTGGTGTTATTTTCTAATTTTGCCCTTACTTTATAAAAGAGTATGATGAGATGTGTAGAATAGATTAGTCATAATTAAAAAATAACATTAAAATTACTCATTTTAAAGGCGTGCCATTTTTGAAACAGGAAATGTTTTATGGGACGGAGGGAGTAGCTAAGAACATGAAGTTCATGGATTTTTTCAACTTTGAACTCCTAGCTCGATCTACTCTTCACTGCGATCACAACGGCGTATCCTTATCGTCGATGAATCGGTGTTAGAGAAGACCGTCAAATCGACAGTCAACTCTCTTCTCTATCTCTTTCTTGCTGCGTGGAATGGTGAGGATGATGATCAAGGGGAAGACTTTCCTTTATGAAAAGGAAAAGTTATTACTTTTCTCCGTGGTAATTAACTTTTTTTTTGTGTTTTAATTTTCAATATTTTTCAAAACATATCTGTTTTTCGCACCAATTGCATTTTTGGACTTAGACACTCAAAGTTAATTAGAATTTTGACTTATTCAAAATATTTTTCTGAAAACTTTAATTTTCCAGCTTTCGGGCGTGTCTCAATCATAAAATATTACTCCTTATAATAATAAGAATAAGATAAAAGAATATGGATTAAATCTAAATGATGAAAACGATGTTGTCAAATGTCAAATTATAAGATTTTCAATCTTAAATCACTTTTTAATTGAGTTTAATTTATGGGTCGAAGTTATAAATTTTAATATTTAAAACGGCATAACTTGAAATTTATAAATCAGATTAGTTCATAAACTGTATCGTTGGACTCGTCTCTTCGACACCAATCTATAAAAATAAGTTTTTAATAAAAAATCATTGTTTTGAAAATCTCTTTGGTTTTTGTCAAAGGTATAATATTCTCAATTGGGCCAAAATCGAATTCAAAAATACTTTTATTAATATAAATCATAGGCCATATTTTGTCAAAATTTAGAATTATATTAGGAAGACCAGTCAAAGCACAACTATAATTGTACATTATGACTTTAAACTTTTCATTATGGAATAATTATAGATTAATTATTCATGTCTTACGTAGTACAATAAAATAGGTCTTTATGTTATTGTTGCACCTTTTTGATAGTGGTTGAGAAATTTAGAAAATATTTGGGCCACCAAACTACTAAGTGACTTGCGGAGTATCTTTGGAAACCAAAAGTTGAAACTTGGATTTCGGAAACACTAGTGACGGTTAAAGGGGAATTAAGAATTAATTAATTTAGTCTTGAACGATGGCACAAACAAAACAATTGTTCCTCTGTTTCGCCGTCCGATCCGCCTGCTTATATTTTTGTATTTCGCATTTAATTCGTTAATGGTATGTTTTGCTTTCCCTAAAAAAAGTAATGGTTCTTCTTTTTCCCGTTAAGTTCTAGTTGCACGTTGTTGTGTTTTTAATAGGAAAAATTTGCATGAACAATATATGAAATGAGTGATTTTACATTAATTCTTCAAGGTTCAAAATTTATTAATATTGTTTTTAGAAATTACTTATTTAACTTTTTGATCGTTACTCAAGATTGTCAATATTCGAATTTCTACATCGAAAAATAAAAAAATATCATTAGCATATATAGAAAAGTAATGCTCTACCTATCAGCTTAAACATTTGAGTTAAAAAGAGGATAAAGTAGATCCGAACTTTATGTGTAGGTGATTAATTTTACCTGACACTCTACCTGTTACTCTTGACCCACTAAATTTTTTTACATAGTATCAGAGCAAATTCGGTCTGGATTTGATTATTTATGGTGGTTTGGACGTGGGTTTAGCAAAATGAGTTAGTTGTTCATGGGTTGGGTTGATTTGGGTAAAAGAGATTGAGATGTCTCTCCCTATTGTGTGTGTAGTTATAAGAAATTGAGATGCTAGACTCATTTGTCCATGTGGTTGATTTTACCTGTCACTCTGCCTGTTATTCTTGGCCCACCGCAAATTTAACCGTCAACTACACTAAATATTTCATACGTGTCATTTTAGATGTTAAATGTGAAAATATTAAATGAGAGAAACTCTCTAAATATGAGTAAAGACTATGAAAATACCAAAATAAGAGTAATAAGTCTTTTACGACCAAAATATGAGTTTATATTGTGTTTGTTACATTATCACTCACTACATTATCACATTATAACTGCAACACTACCACCGTGACACTGCCACCTGTCGCAGCGGCAACCCAAGTGCCGTTGCGGATCACTGACTGTTGATTGATCACACTCACATATTACATTGTAATCACTTTTCTATCACACTGCCAACGCGTACTTTTATACTACATTGACATTTTGCTCATATTTTGTTCTTAAAAGACCTAAGGCTTATATTTTGGCATTTTCATACTTTTTTCACTCATATCTAGGTAAATTTCTTTTATTAAATACTCACTCCGTTCCTTTAAACACTTCCCATTTTGATATTGGGCCAAAATAAGGAAAGTGTAATTTTCATTGACTTTCCAATTTTGTCCCTGATGTGATGTATAAAACTAAGATGTGATATCTTGGTTATCAACTTTGTCCCTGTTCAACGAATATAATTGTCATTATAAAAATAAAGCACATTCAATAAAATTGTGCAAAAAAATAAGAAAAATAAAATGAAACTAAAGTATTATTAAATTTAATTCATGGCATAACTATATTATTTTCCCACATCGAAATTTTAGTGAAAAATTACTAACCCATAACTAATAATCCTCCTTGCACTCATTGCGTAAGATCCTAGGTAGCTACTTCCAGGGAGTGATGAACGTATAATCGTCGGGAAATCTCGTTTGGTTGCCGGCGGCCCTGTAAAATCCGTCGGGCTTGACTATCCAATTGCAGTACTTCTCATCCTTATCTCCATTGCATGGATTGTTTGGATCTTGGTCGTTAAACACAGGGACACTCTGGGACTTGGTCTGGGTATCGGTGGCCCATTTGAAGTCACACCAGAAGAGAGTGGTCCCGTAGAAGTTGGTCTTGAAGCTGATGTCTTGCTCCGCGTTCCAGGCCATTGTCCATTCTCCCAGATCGTCCGATTTGGACCGACAATGGGCCAACAGTGGGTACGGGCCCGGCATCCAACTCTTAATCCTAACCACCTTGCTAAACACATATATGGCGCTGCTCGTCTCTAGCTGCGACGCCATTAATGCGCTGCAGATTACGATGAGGATCGTCAAAGGGGATGATGATTTTGAAGAACCCATCATAATATATACTTAATCAAATGCTTGTATGTGAAGATGATATATGATTGTATATATTGTGATGGTGATGAGTTGTTCGAGAAGGGGCCGGCCGGTGAGTGTCTTATATACTAAGTCGTTCCATTCCGCATTAATTTCAACAAATCCCACAATCCATTTTAGAAGGAAACTTTTATTTGTAATGAAAGGAAATATATATATATATATATATATATATATATATATATATATATATATATATATATATATATATATATATATATATATATATATAATATATATATATATATATATATATATATATATATATATATATATATATATATATATATATATATATATATATATATATATATATATATATATATATATATATATATATATATATATATATATATATATATATATATGGAGAATCATATGGAATAAAGATTTATCAATCCTATTCTTAAAAGTGTGGATGGGTTCATGTAGTTTGTCCATATCCGATATGTCCATTTTTAAGGGCGAGATATGTCCATTTTTAAGGGCGAGATGGGCGGGCCGGATGGAACGACTTGAGACTGTGCATTTCTAACCTATTTCTATTCAAATTAAATTATTACCTTTTAATTTTAAAATAAAATTTATTGTTTTTCCAGAATTTTCTATTTCGGTAGCTTTTATTGGTATTTTATTTCAATTTTTTAAAATAACCTGATCTTTTTATTATATACTCCTTCCGTTTCTTAAACCCTTCCTCTTTCGAGAAACGGAGAGGGTACCATTTAAAATTTCCATTTTTATTTATATACCATTTGTTCGGTTTTTTTGTTTTAAATCATTCCCGTTCAAAGGTTATCGTTTCTGCAGCGTCGATTTTAACCTATATGATTTAATCTACTGTTATTATACACGGTATAATAATACGGCCGTATTACATTCTATAAAAACAAAATACTCCGTACGTTATAAAATCCATATGTAATTTAATGTATTGTGTATAAATGACGCGGTTTTGTAAAAGTAAATCATTGCAATATACGGAGTAAATGTTACGACGGTTTTAACTTTTTAAAACAAGGAATTTAACTTCATAAAATCCGTGCATATTTAATGACCGAAAATTGAAGGAGATTTTTTATGCCCGAAAAAACATACGGAGTATTTAACATCGGCAGAGTTTTAATAACACCGGAGTACGGTGATACTCCGGTGCCACTGTTATTTTGGAGCACCTTCAATGCTTCGTTCGTTAAATTGATAATTTTACCCCCCAAGCCCACTCCCTAAACCCCCACCCTACCCCCGCTCATGCACCCCCACTTCAACCTCGCCGTAAGCCCCCCCATGTGTAACTACTGACTATTATGCAATCATTTTGGGGCACCTCCGGTGCTATGTTCGTTAAATTTATTATTCCTACCCTCCTAATCCACCCCCTAAACCTCCCACCCTATCCCACGCCTCTGCACCCCCCACCCCAATCCCGCCATAAGCCCCCAATGCATAATAGCCACACATTTTGTGAGAGGCTTACGGCGGGATTGAGTGGGGGCAGGAATCCTCAATTTTACGAACGGAGCACCGGAGGTACCCAAAATGACAGTGGCAACGGAGTGTCACCGTACTCCGATGTCACTAGAACCCCACCGATTTAACATATTAAAAAAGGAAATAATTTATTCAAAGAAAAGATATAATTTTAAAAGTTATTAATATGAAATGAAAGGGCCCCTTCACGATTTTTATTACTCCGTATTTGTTTGATACGTCGAGTATTCGGTGATGATAAAAAAATTAACTTCTTGAAACATTTTTTTCTTTATACGCGTAACTTTTTGTTTTGTGTGGCAAAAAATAAGAAAATATGGTTAAAATTTTAAAATCGTGAGTATTTTCGTGTTTAAGACTTGAAAAAAACATAAAATTTAAAATTTCATTTTTGTTTAAGACATGAAAAAAATAATTTAGACTTCCCTTTTTTTAACAAAGAAACGTGTGTATTTAATAAAGAAAGTTTATTTTAAGTTAATAGAACCGTAAATAACATTACTGTGTTGAAAAAGAAAAAAAGAGAAAAAATTTCCGTTTTTATATTTAGGAAAAATTATCTCGAATAATCCCACCTTTTCGCGCTCTTTCAAAAATAATCCTACTTTTCACTGTCACCGGAAATAATAACCCACCTTTTCACATGTATGCGAGTTTTGGGTCACCGTTAAAAAACTAAGGGTCACTTAACGTAAGTTTTTGAAAATGCATGTTTTTTGCAAATAAATGAAAGGTGAGATTATTTTAGAAAAATTTACTCTTTACTTTTTTAGTTTTGAATTTAAAATTAATATCATCAATTAATATAATATTTGAGAGTTAATGCCTTAGAATTTTGACACGTGGCAACTTAAGAGTTCTAATTGAATTACACGTAGAGTGACACGCGTCCTCTTCTACGAATAGCAACCGTCCTCCCCAGTCACCGATTCTTCCTCTATGCGCAGCGCGATCTCTGATTTCTTCCTTGAAAAAACTTCTTCGCCAAAAATCCGATTCTCCGCGGTAGGCCTTCGCTGAAGGAAAGGAAATCTACAAGGAAAGTCAAAATCCATTGATTTTTCGCGGATTCTTCGCATCAATTATGAGATCTACACCGTGAAGATCCATTTATTCTTCTACGTCAATTCGAAGATTGAGATTTGAGATTTCATGTGATCGGGACTTTCCTTTGCCGGTGAATTTCAGCTTTTTTCTTGCAAAAATGCAGTAAGTTTCCTTATTCTTATCGAATTTATCTTCCTTCGATTCCTCTTTTCATTCACACGAAATGGTTTGTTCCCTTCTGCTAAAAACTTTCGTTCTTCTAGGTCTGAGAAATTTTTTCTTGCTCAACATGCGGTACAAATCTCGATTGAATTTGTTGCCTAATTACAGTAAGTCTCCTTCTTCAATATCAAATGATATACAAATTGTGATTTAGGTTATCTACAAATCAAATTGTAAGTTAGGCAATTCGGCAATCTATTCTCCGTTTGTATGTAAGGCGTGCTCATACCTAATGCCTTTTTTTGGAGTATTTTGGTTCGTGTGATTCGACTATATAGGATACCGGTGTACAATGATGACAAGACGACGAATTCAATTGAGATGTTTTTCATGGACGAACATGTAAGAATTATGTTCTTATACAAATTTTACATACTTTATAAAATTTATGTTTTATAGGAATTCTTATAAAGCTTTTGTGTCTTGGAGATGATTCTACTTTTACTTTCACATCACAATTATACTCTGTACAAAAAAACAAATTCTTTAATTGTGTAGGTTATTTAAATTCTAGATTATATTACCTGTGAATCAAAATCCTTTTAAACTAATGCTTCAGACTAATTATTGGTGAGGGTTCTGTTTGTTTGATGAATAGGTGATCTATCTATTTCAAGGTTTTTAAACCAAACATTGTATTTCCAATGATGAACCAATCAGTTTTTATGCACAATTGTCTCAATAAGATTGTTCAGTAAACAGATGTGGTTCAATTAGTGTTTTTCCACACATCAACCAATTCAGTATGTTTGCACAGTTATTTGCATGAATTAATAGAGTTGTATTGTCTTAAGGCAGTGAAATTGATACTTAGTCTTTGTGACAAGAGTGCTGAGGACTATATTTTCCAAAAATCTTTACTTGGGGGTTCTGTAATTGTTGGAGTCTGCATCAATATTTGGTGAAAGACAGAAATAATATATGAGTGAGATGTGTTGCAATAGTCATGTGTGGAATGATTGCCACGTGCCTCTACTCCAAGATAGCTAAGGAAAGTCTCTATTATTTCTAAGGAGCTACCGAATGAAATTTTGGGGAATCCCAAACTTGAAACTCATGACATGGAAAATTCCTAAATTGAAATTCA
Organism: Cuscuta australis; assembly: GCA_003260385.1. Classification (NCBI taxonomy): domain Eukaryota; kingdom Viridiplantae; phylum Streptophyta; class Magnoliopsida; order Solanales; family Convolvulaceae; genus Cuscuta; species Cuscuta australis. Next base: position 914,111 of record NQVE01000098.1, on the reverse strand, counting down.
TGTTTACCACTAAATTTACATGTGATGTAGTTGATGATGGGGTAGTCTGTGGAAAAAAAAATTTCTCTTGAAGGAATAATAAACTACTTTTCCAACAATAGTACTTTTGGGAATTTGAATGAACTCATAATGATTGAATCAAGATAAATTGACTCCTTCACTTCTTTTACCTGTACAATGAGTGTATTTATAATTCATACCAGAGTTAGCTTCTTATGTTGATGTTTGCTATATCTTCAGATTTATGTGTAGGAGTTTTGTTGAATGAGTTTGGTGATTTTTTTATTTAGCAAATATAATATTTGTTAATATAACATTAGTTTTGCTTATGGCATCATCGACTAATTATTAATTCAATTCTTATGCAAAATGTGTTGTGTGGAGACATACAATTGTATGTCTTTAATAGACTCCTAATACATAAATCATATCTTTTCAAAGTTGAGGTCGAACGTGCACACTTCAATGATTTCGATCCTTCATATAATGTGATTGACATTTGTTTCAATAAACAAATTAAACCATCTCAAAATTCTAAGGAAATGGATTCTACTTTTTTTTCTGCTAAAGTTTGATTACATACATAATGGAATATCAAACTCGATTTTGTGATATTTTTATTCTGGGGTGGGGCATCATCATGTGTAAAGGTTAACGTTCCCAACAGTTTGCTCAAATTTATTAACCTATTCACATTTTTCAACAGTTTGCTCAAATTTATTAACCTATATACATTTTTTATGATTGTGCAGGGCCGGGGCATATGTTTAAGTGGGAGGAGAGTTACTAAATCCTTGCTCAAATTTATTAACCTATGTCCATTTTTTTGGATTTTGTAGGCGTATATGTGTAAGTGGGAGGAGGCCAGGGTACTAAACCCTAGGAGCTCTGATATGTTTGAATTACCAAGCACTGAACTAATGAATGGTTTGTACATTGTACTCCTCAGGTGGTTTGCCGGATACTACCCAAAATCCTACGATCAAACTAAAACATTGGCACCAACATTTTTATCCTTAAAGAAAGTTGCATTACTTTTTGCTCTTTGTCTTGCTGAATCTGATTAAAGATTTTTTGTAGAATCTAAGGATAATTCGTTGGAATGAAATGTAGATGATATTACTGATTCTACTTTCAACAAAAGAATGAAAGAGATGGAGCATCATGATGAAGATGAAGAGTGTTAAACTAGAGAAAAACTAAGATTAGATATTTTATGGATTTATGTTACTTTGAGAGTATTACTTTTTTGGGTTTGATTTGTGTGTTAGACATTTTATGATTTATAATTGTTGGATTCTTTGTGGCTTAATTTTAATATACATAATTTTGTGGCATATTTTTTTAATAAGATTGCATGTTATTTTTAAGAGTTTGCATTCTTTGGATGTTGATTTTTTAAGAAAAAAAACTTGCGATTAGCATTTTATTCTTCCTCTAAATTTTTTAGCAAAGAACATCCTATGCCCATTATCTTTTGGTTGGATCCTAAATAGTTCTTTTCCGTTTATACAAAAATTTTATTACTAAGGGAGATACTAATTACGACCTTTTCATTCTTTCATTTCTTCTCATTTGGAAAAAAATAGAGTTGGTATTAATAATGTTGATCACGAGTATATAATTTAAACATGGTACGTAAGATTGAAATAAAGTCAAATTACCATACATATATATTTTTTATGAAACTTAAAAAGGTCTTTGTTATAAAATACGGAGTAATGTGTTTTTAGTAATATTGTAGCATTACAAAACAACGAGTAATATTTTCACAAAAATGTGACACCATGATTTATTATGTCTCGCATATATTATTTATGATTTACCATTTCAATAATTTTCGGTTCAATAAAAACAATAGGAATGTTTAATATGTATAAATTTTCATTCATAAAAAAATTGAAACAAAATTGCATACATAAATGTATAAAAATTAAGAAAAATGTACCGTGTTTTCACAATAATATTATTTTCTTAATTTTACATTACCTTTTTTCGTGTATAAAAAATCAATTACTAAGAGTGATAATGCGTTTTTTTATTTTCTTATTTAATTTATGTTTCTTTTTACCATTTCTTCTTTTTGTATATACAAAAAAAATGTATAGCATTGATAATGATATATTTTTGGTTTTTTCACTAATTTCAACATAATTATGAGTATTGGATTGAATGTCATAAAATTACTGTGTTAGTTTCTGTTGTTGGTAATTAAGCATTAAAAATTTTACTTCGTTTTTTTGGGTTAAAATATGGATTTTTTGGATAGTATATTAGTCATAAGTTAACATGCCATGTGTTTTGCAGAACCTGATGTTAGACAAAAGTGCAACTCTAGAGGGGGGGGGGGGGGGAATAGAGTTGTTTTCAAGAATGTACGTTTTTCGTAAAAATTATCGCAGGAAAAAGTAAGGAGAGTAAGGGAAAGAAGAACACCGGGATTTATACTGGTTCACCACCTCGTGGCTAGTCCAGTCCTCCGAGAGACTCTCTCGAAAGTCCTACTAATCTTCAAGCTTCAACGGGTGCTTGAAAAACCAGTACAACTTGAGAACTTGAATCACACAAGCCTCACTTTCTTACAACAACAAGACTTGAGTCACACAAGTCTTAAGAACAACACTCAAATGAGATTGAGTTTACAACACAAGAATGAAAGCTCACACAATTGAGCAAAGTAGTGTTGAAAGATTTAAGCTCTATGGATGACAACTTCTATAGCACTCAAAGAAAAAATATTTCTAACTCTCAAAAATAATATTTTGATGAGGAAGATGAAGCAAAAGATGAATAGCTCAGGGAAATATGTTGGAGTGCAAGAGATGTGTGGAAATGAAGGAGAATGAGGGATTAAATAGGCTGAGGAAAATAAAGCCGTTGAGGAAAGCTGATGTTCTGTACCAGAGAGAATTAATCGATTAAATTAGGAATTTTAATCGATTAAAGTGTACAGAAGCGAAAAGCCTGAAACGAAGGCGGAATAATAATCGATTAAATTAAGGCAAATAATCGATTAATAGGCTCTGTCCGAACTAATCGATTAATTGCTGAGAAATAATCGATTATTGTTCAAAAATGAGCAGCCTGCTGAAAAGCTTAAAAATCGATTAAAATGGAGCAAATAATCGATTAGGAGGCTCTGTCCAAGCTAATCGATTATTTTAAGAGAGAAAATCGATTAAGAATTCAAACCTGAGAAATTGCGCTGGATCTAATCGATTATTTTAGAGTAAATAATCGATTAACATGAAAATAATGCGCAAACACAAAGGGCCCAAGCCAAGTGCGATTGGAAGCCCTTTGGCTTCTAACTCGTTGTTTGAGACAACGAGAATAAAAGCGCTCCAACGATTATATCTCCCTTATTCAATGAATTTGAGTAGGGGAGAAAAAAAAGAGAGTCCAAAAATTATTTTGTGTGTCAAACAATACACGAGAAAATATTTAAAGTATATTTTTCTCACCAAGGAAAATTGTATAACTTTAAAAATTAATGTTCTTAAAAGAAATTTTGACACACTCATTTTGAAACTGACTCACTAAAATATTTTGGACAGAAAAAAAAAATGATTTTTCAACTGACTCAAAGATAATTTTTATCCCTCAGAAATTAAATTGTTTTGTGCAAAAGATATTGTCACCCTTACAAGAATCCTAGACTCAATAAAAATTTAAAAGTCTTCGGAGTCTTCACATCACTTCAAAAAAAATTGCGTTGGGGGACCGTTGATTTTTATCCCGTAACTTTCTTGATACGTCTCTTTTCTTTTCTCGATACGAAAAGTAAATTTTCGATCATCGTTCGAATTTCATCATCCTGTTTGTCATTTATCAAAACAAAAAAATATTCCAGAAAAAATAATAAAGGGGTTTGAACTCATGTCCAACAATTTCCCCCGTAGTTGAGAAAAAGAAAAGAATACTTCCCTTAAATGATTCCCCCTGCAAGGTTAGAGAAGTGCAGCAAAAATAATCATCGGAGTAATAAGCGGAAAAATAAATCTCAACTATCCTTCCTTCCCCCTTTTGGCATTATCAACCGGTAACTTTCCCCCTTAAACAATGCCGGGATTTTGAAGGATGTCAAGAGTTTTCTTTAAAAAAGAATTTGTAAAACGCCACAAAGGGTCAATATATTCTAAACAAGAACAAAACTGCCAAACAAACGATGATATTAATACATAAGCAGTTAATATCAACTAGCATCATCATCATCCACCAAAAGAGTTAAACAAATAACAATGTACCATAATCAATCAAGAGAAAAAAATAACAATCAAAGAGAGTTCGCCGGACGAGCTCCTCCGCCAAAGCTGTGACGCGGGCCACGGTAGGAGCGAGATTGCTCAAGACGAGTCATCCTCTCGTTGAGCTGGCGAACGTCATCTCGGATGCACGTGAGAGTGTCGAAGATCTTCTTCACCCAAGAAGGTTCCGGTGCTTCTTCTCTCGGACGAGTCCTCCGCTGACGAGTGACGCGCTCCGTGGCTCGACTACCTCCAGCTCGAGATGACTCAGCTTGATTCTCGTTTTGGCTTTCTTCTTCTTCTTCGGCGACGACCAAGTCCAGATTTGGTGCAGCATCTCCCTCCTCTCGATACACGATCCGTGAAAACTTGGCTTCAGTGATGAAACAAGTTTTCTTAACCGGCACCTGAGTGTCCCGAGTAAAGTCTATTTTGCAATGTGCAAGGATATGCATAACGGGGATGGCAAACCGGAGATGGGAAAAACGAGTGCCATCGCTAAGGGCAACGATAAAGAAGTGAACCCAATCAAATTTGACATCGTTCAACAGGACGTGAAACAAACGAATATCGTCCTTGTTGACGACGCCATGGTTCGAATCACGGGGCAACAAAACATATGAAAAAATGTATTGTTGGACACGTTGAATTAAAGTGAGATTAACGACACTCGGGTTGCTAGAGTTTCTAAACTTGAGGTCACGATGATCCAACCCGAGTTGTCGCCAAATTGCCTCATCTTGGAATGTTTCATCCAAGTTTTCGGTAATTTCGCCGCGACGAAGACCAAACAATGAAGTCAAACCGGCACCGTCAATGAAAACGGTTTTGCCGTCAACATAGGAAATGAGAGATGGCGAACCTCCCTTAGTGGTACGAAGATTTGCATAAAATTGACGTATAAGATTTGGACAAAAGAATTCATACGTCAAATGGATGAAACGAAGCAATCCTTGTTGAAAGAACATAGACTTACTCGGGCATAGGTCGCCGATTTGAAGAGGTCCTTGTTCACGATCTTGGGAGAGACGATCTCCTTCGTGAGGAAGATGTTGTGGAACCTCTCGACGGAAGCCCCGGTGTTGAAGGCGAGACCCGTTTGAATGTGAATGTACTTGCTCCCTTCACGACGCCATGGCCTCTCATTCTCCTCTGCCGCCGTTTCTTGACCCGAGGAAGCGTTCTTACACCTTGGCATTTTTCCTTGATTAAATTGGACAAGAAAAAGGAAGAGATTTGAGAATTTATGATGAAGATTGAAAAAAAAATTGAGAGGGGAAGGCTAGGGTTTCTGTGATTCGAAAAGAGGGAATGGTGAAGAAGACGAAGCCTGCGCTGGATATAGGGCGAAAATCGAATATTAATCGATTAAAATGAAGTATTTAATCGATTAAGGAACACAGCCGAGACAAAATCGATTAAATGAAGCATATTAATCGATTAGAAGAAGTAGAGCCAAAACGTCTCTTCCAAGATATTAATCGATTAATCATAGAAGGTTAATCGATTAAAAAAGACAGAAGAGTCTAATCGATTAATTGAACAAAATTAATTGATTAATAGGTGAATCAGCGCTAAAGACGTTTTGCACATTAATCGATTAAACATAAACGATTAATCAATTAAGAGAGACAGAGGCGACTAATCGATTTTTCTTTGAGGAATAATCGATTAAAATGTGTTTGACAGAAAAAAATATCAAGTCCAATTAGGTTGAATACCAAGGGAAGAGATACCTACAATAAAATCCCTGCAAAAAAAATTATTGCGCCTCCGACGCTCAAATTAGTATCATCAATAAAAAGAGTAAGTTAGTTCATAGAGATATCCAAAATGCCAAGTTCATTCCGAATGTGAAAGAAACTCTCCCTACTTAGGGGTTTCGTGAAAATGTCGGCCAATTCATGTTTCGTTTCAACAAACTCAATTGTGACATCTCCCTTTTGGACGTGATCTCGTATGAAGTGGTGCCTAATTTCTATGTGTTTAGTCCTGGAGTGAAGAACGGGGTTCTTCGATAGACTAATGGCGCTCATATTGTCACACTTAATTGGGATGTGATCAAGTATAAGGCCGAAATCCACTAGTTGTTGTTTTAGCCAAAGAATTTGGGCACAACAACTTCCCGCAGCGACATATTCCGCTTCGGTGGTGGAAAGTGCAACACTAACCTGTTTCTTACTAAACCACGAGATTAACGAATGACCGAATAAGTGGCAAGTACCGCTGGTACTTTTCCTATCGAGTTTGCAACCTGCAAAATCAGAGTCGGAATAGCCAACAAGATGACATGTCGAACCTTTGGGATACCAAAGACCTACGTTCAACGTGCCCGCGAGATATCGCATTATCCTTTTGATCGCAACCGAGTGCGACTCCTTAGGACAAGATTGATACCTAGCGCATATACAAAAGGAGTACATGATATCCGGTCTACTCGCGGTAAGATAAACTAAAGATCCGATCATACCTCGGTAGCGTTTGATGTCCACCTCTTTACCTTTTTCATCCTTGTCGAGATAGCAAGAGGTGCTCATCGGTGTGTCAATGGATTTGGATTCGGTAACATCGAATCTCTTAAGCAACTCCCTGCAATATTTCGTTTGACACACGAATGTCCCTGCTTTGCATTGTCTAATTTGTAGCCCAAGGAAGAACTTTAATTCTCCCATCATCGACATCTCAAATTCACTTTGCATCATATCGGAAAAATCCCTGCACAAAACTTCGTTAGTAGCACCGAATATGATATCATCTACGTAAACTTGAACCAAAAGGATGTCTTGGTTATCTTTCTTGATAAAAAGAGTAGTGTCGACTTGACCCCGTTTGAACTCATGGTCCAAAAGAAATTTGCTTAACCGTTCATACCAAGCACGAGGTGCTTGTTTGAGACCGTAAAGCGCCTTTTTGAGTTTGAAGACATGTTCGGGAAACTCATAGTCTTCGAAACCCGGGGGTTGTTCGACATACACTTCCTCTTGAATGATACCATTAAGGAAGACACTTTTAACATCCATTTGATAAAGTTTAAAATCCATTGTAGATGCAAATGCAAGCAATAAACGAATAGCTTCTAAACGTGCAACCGGTGCATAAGTTTCTTCATAATCAATGCCTTCTTCTTGATTGTAGCCTTTAGCTACAAGCCTAGCTTTGTTTCTAGTGATTATTCCATTTTCGTCGAGTTTGTTACGAAACACCCATTTTGTGCAAATAACGGAATGATCATTAGGTCTAGGCACCAATTCCCAAACATCATTGTGTTTAAATTGGTTAAGCTCCTCTTGCATTGCCATAGACCAATGTTCATCATTAATAGCATCCAAAACGGTTGTTGGTTCAATTTGAGAAACAAAGGCCATGTGATTAATTGTGTTCCTAAGAGAATTACGAGTAGAAACTCCCTGCGTTATTTCACCAATAACGTTGTCAATCGGGTGGTTCTTCAATGTTCTCCACTCCTTAGGAAGCTCCGTTTGTTCCTGCGTTTTCTCTTCTTCCGGTTCCTTTTCCTTAACGATTTCTTCTTCATCATAAGAACCTGCAACATTATCAACAATACCTTTCTTCGCCAAGCGAGCATCAAATTCATCAAAGACAACATGAATAGATTCCTCTACGGTCTTAGTACGCTTGTTGAACACTCTATATGCCTTACTACGAAGAGAATAACCTAAGAAAATTCCTTCGTCCGACTTAGCATCAAATTTTCCCAAGTTATCTTTTCCGTTATTATGAATAAAAACTTTACATCCAAAGACATGAAAATAGGAAAGGTTAGGCTTTCTTCCTTTGTACAGTTCATAGGGCGTTTTCTTGAGTATCGGTCTAATGACGGCTCGGTTTAACACGTAGCACACGGTACTCACGGCATCCGCCCAAAAATATTTAGGAAGATTTGCCTCATTGAGCATAGTTCTAGCCATCTCTTCAAGAGATCTATTTTTCCGTTCAACCACTCCATTTTGTTGTGGTGTACGGGGGGCCGAGAAGTTATGCTCAATGCCTAATTCGTCACACAAGGCATCAAAACCATCTTGATCGAATTCTCCCCCATGATCACTTCTTATGGATGAAATGTGACAATCTTTTTCATTTTGAACTAATTTGATGAATTTCTTAAAAGCATTAAGTGCATCATACTTATGAGCAAGAAAGAGTGTCCATGTAAACCTCGAATAGTCATCAACAATGACAAAGCCAAAGTAATTGCCTCCTAAACTCATGGTCCTTGAAGGTCCAAAAAGGTCCATGTGCAAAAGTTGTAATGGCCTAGTCGTAGAAATAACGTTCTTTGACTTAAACGAGGCCCTTACTTGCTTCCCCTTTTGACATGCATCACAAATTAGATTCTTCTCAAACTTAAGTTTAGGAACACCAATTACTAAGTCTTTAGAAACCAACTTATTAAGATGGTCCATGTTAACGTGAGCTATCCGACGATGCCATAGCCACGTTTCTTCCTATTTGGTAATGAGGCACTTAGCTAAGATAGACGGGGAATTTTCAAGATCAAACATATAAATGTTATCTACTCTACTACCACAAAGAATAGTCCTATTGTCACACAAGCGTTCTACAATGCATTTACTAGAATCAAAGATGACACGGTTACCTCTATCGCACAATTGGCTAATGCTAAGAAGATTGTGCTTGAGGCCCTCAACAAGAAGAACGTTCTCAACGGTTGTAGCATTGTCTCTTCCGACGGTGCCACTTCCAATGATTCTTCCCTTGTTGTTGTCACCAAAAATGACATTGCCGCCTTTGAAATACTCTAGACTCCTAAATTTGGATGCGTCTCCGGTCATGTGCTTGGAGCATCCGCTATCGAGATACCAAGAGGTACTCGAAGCCTTCAAGCACACCTACAAAACGATATCAAGGAGACGGTTTAGGTACCCATATATTGTTGGGTCCTTTTTGGTTAGCATATGTGCGATGTGTGTGCGTTTGTTGAAAATGCCTAATTTTGGTGAAGCACACGGGTGCAATGTGACCTATCTTATTGCAATAGTGGCAAATAACATTTGGATTATTCATCCTATATGGTTGAGTGTAATGAGTTCTAGGTTTGCTAGGATGTGCTCTTCTAGTTTGATTATTTATCCTAGCATTTTTATTTCCCCTAGCTTTAACAAATGTTGTTTTTCTAGGTTGGTTTTTCTTATATCCAAGTCCTTCACCATTACTAACTTTTTGCTTAAGAATTTTATTTAAGGTGTTTGAAGCATTATTGAACTTTCCCAATTTACTTTCTAAAGTAGCAACTTTAGCTTTTAATGAAGTACAACTAGAACATGTAGAAGAAGAAGTAGTTGAAGGTTCTTGTGGCCTTTTTCCAAAAGATATAATTTCTTTTTTAAGTTTATCATTTATATTTTTGAGTTCTTTTACATCCTTCTCAAAAATCAGGATTTTTTGTTTAACTTCATTATTTTCTTTGGAAGCCTTTTTGAACATTCCTACTAAATCTTCTATAATGCAAGTAACATCATTAAGAGTTAAAGAATCATTGGGAGAAGGTTCTCGATCACTTACCTCTTTTGATGTGTCACCATCTTCAATGGCCATGAGACATAAGTTGGCCACTTCCTCCGTTTCTGAGTCTTCACTCCCGGAGCCGTCGTTCTCCCAAGAGATGTAGGCACGTTGCTTCTTCGGTGCCCTCTTGTCCTTCTCGTTCTTGAGCTTCGGACACATTGGTTTGATGTGTCCAATTTCACCACACCCATAGCATTTGGGTGGAGTGTTCTTCTTGGCTCCCTTCTTGAGCATCATCTTCTTGAATTTTCGGACAAAGAGTCCGAGGTCGGTGTCGTCGCTGTCATCATCTTCTTCATCAACGTTGTTGTGGGTTGATGTTGTTGCGGGTAGAGCAATAGACCTCTTGTTCCTCTCTTCAACCACCTTTGAGAGTTGGGTGGTTTCGTAGGTAATAAGATTACCTCGAAGAGCATCATAGGTCGTTGTTTGGAAGTCACGACCTTCTTCGATTGCATCCACCTTTGAACGCCATTTGGGGGATAGGCTTCGAAGCACCTTTCTCACGAGCTCTCGGTCGGTGTAGGTCTTCCCGAGAAGATTGAGAGGATTAATGATGTTAGAGAACCTTTCAAACATTTCCTCAATCTTCTCGTTTTCCTTCATTGAGAAGAGTTCGTACTCGTGAGTGAGATGGTCGATTTTGGCCTCCCGAACCTGCGCGGTTCCTTCGTAGGTGACCTCCAATTTCTCCCACATCTGTTTTGCGGTTTCACACCGCGAAATTTTGCGGTAGTCATCCGCATTAACACCGCAATAAATCATGTTTATTGCTTTTGCGTTGAACTCCATCTTTTTGCAATCTTCGTCGGTGAATTCTTCTTCGGTTTTGGGAACGTTAACTTCACCGACTTTCTTCATCGGGACTCCGCATCCGTTCTTCACAATTAACCATAGCTTGTAGTCGTTGGATTGGATAAAGATTCTCATCCTTTCCTTCCAATACGAGTAGTTTGTTCCATCGAACAAAGGTGGCCTCGTGGTTGATTGTCCCTCGGTCACTCCTGCGTTGAACATCCTTGATGCCATTTAATCTTTTAGTTCCTGAAAAAAAATGTATTCGAAGAACTTCCTGCTCCGATACCAATTGTTAGACAAAAGTGCAACTCTAGAGGGGGGGGGTGAATAGAGTTGTTTTCAAGAATGTACGTTTTTCGTAAAAATTATCGCAGGAAAAAGTAAGGAGAGTAAGGGAAAGAAGAACACCGGGATTTATACTGGTTCACCACCTCGTGGCTAGTCCAGTCCTCCGAGAGACTCTCTCGAAAGTCCTACTAATCTTCAAGCTTCAACGGGTGCTTGAAAAACCAGTACAACTTGAGAACTTGAATCACACAAGCCTCACTTTCTTACAACAACAAGACTTGAGTCACACAAGTCTTAAGAACAACACTCAAATGAGATTGAGTTTACAACACAAGAATGAAAGCTCACACAATTGAGCAAAGTAGTGTTGAAAGATTTAAGCTCTATGGATGACAACTTCTATAGCACTCAAAGAAAAAATATTTCTAACTCTCAAAAATAATATTTTGATGAGGAAGATGAAGCAAAAGATGAATAGCTCAGGGAAATATGTTGGAGTGCAAGAGATGTGTGGAAATGAAGGAGAATGAGGGATTAAATAGGCTGAGGAAAATAAAGCCGTTGAGGAAAGCTGATGTTCTGTACCAGAGAGAATTAATCGATTAAATTAGGAATTTTAATCGATTAAAGTGTACAGAAGCGAAAAGCCTGAAACGAAGGCGGAATAATAATCAATTAAATTAAGGCAAATAATCGATTAATAGGCTCTGTCCGAACTAATCGATTAATTGCTGAGAAATAATCGATTATTGTTCAAAAATGAGCAGCCTGCTGAAAAGCTTAAAAATCGATTAAAATGGAGCAAATAATCGATTAGGAGGCTCTGTCCAAGCTAATTGATTATTTTAAGAGAGAAAATCGATTAAGAATTCAAACCTGAGAAATTGCGCTGGATCTAATCGATTATTTTAGAGTAAATAATCGATTAACATGAAAATAATGCGCAAACACAAAGGGCCCAAGCCAAGTGCGATTGGAAGCCCTTTGGCTTCTAACTCGTTGTTTGAGACAACGAGAATAAAAGCGCTCCAACGATTATATCTCCCTTATTCAATGAATTTGAGTAGGGGAGAAAAAAAAAGAGAGTCCAAAAATTATTTTGTGTGTCAAACAATACACGAGAAAATATTTAAAGTATATTTTTCTCACTAAGGAAAATTGTATAACTTTAAAAATTAATGTTCTTAAAAGAAATTTTGACACACTCATTTTGAAACTGACTCACTAAAATATTTTGGACAGAAAAAAAAAATGATTTTTCAACTGACTCAAAGATAATTTTTATCCCTCAGAAATTAAATTGTTTTGTGCAAAAGATATTGTCACCCTTACAAGAATCCTAGACTCAATAAAAATTTAAAAGTCTTCGGAGTCTTCACATCACTTCAAAAGAAATTGCGTTGGGGGACCGTTGATTTTTATCCCGTAACTTTCTTGATACGTCTCTTTTCTTTTCTCGATACGAAAAGTAAATTTTCGATCATCGTTCGAATTTCATCATCCTGTTTGTCATTTATCAAAACAAAAAAATATTCCAGAAAAAATAATAAAGGGGTTTGAACTCATGTCCAACACCTGACATCTTGCTAAACGATCCACAAAATTTATGCTTAATTGAGATTGAAAAGTTGCTGAATTCAAATAGACGTTCTTTAAAAGAGTTTGGTGGCAAGAATGAATTTGGTACTGTCAGATCTTGGATTACCGTTTAAGTTTCAAAGAAGACAATTTCCAATATCTTTATGTTTTCGCATGACAAACAATAAGAGTCAAGGCCAAACATTATCATTTGTTGGATTATTCTTGACCAAATCGGTATTCACTCACGGTCAATTTTATGTTGCAGTTTCACGAGTGAAAATTAAGATAGGATTGAAAGTATTAGTTTTAGATGACAACGGTAACTCTTGCAATTGTATCAAAAATGGTGGTTTACCTAGAAGTTTTCCAAAAAATTTGGATTTAATTTATACATTTGTACATTCTTTTAAATTTTTATATACATCAATTTTAGTTAGCATACTCTGTTTATGTTGTATCTAAAATTCTATATTATATCTACTTTTATTTTATAATTATTTACTTAAAATAAAAAATTAGCAGAGTTAAAAATAACATACTTTCGATCCCGTGCGTTGCACGGGTTAAATACTAGTATTTAAAAATATAAGAATACACTCTTGTTAGAGATTTGTCTAACGATTAACAAATTTTGTTAATTGTTTTGGGAAGATATAGTATTGAATTATCAAAAATAATTCAGAGTATTGATCAAGAAAGAAATTACAATAAAAAAATTGTAGTGGTTTATAAAATTTATGGGTTCCGTTTCGGAGAAAAAAATATTGTGTCATTTTCACTACTTTTGAATTACTATTTTGGGGAAAAATTTGTATTGAATTATTAAAAAAATCACAAATTGGGTAGTTCCATTTTAGAAAGAAAATTTTATTGCAATATAAGATTATCAATAAATATTTCAGAGTGTTCATGGAAAAATTGCAATACATCAGAAAATATAGTGAGTTATAAAAATAAAAGTTCTATTTTAGAGAAAAAAATTGTTGTGTTATTTTCACAACTATTGTAATGTTGTTTCACAAAAAATATTTATATAGAACTATCAAAAAATATTCATAAGTTTTGTAGTGCCATTTTTTTAAGAAATAATAATAATGTAATATCAAAAAATAATTTGAAGTGCAGCTCAAGAAAAATACTCCATAAATGCAACTTACAAAAAAATGTACTAGTTAGTTATGAAGTTAATAAATTAGCTCTATTTTGTAGAATAATTTATTTTCTAATTATTACCATATTATTGGTTAATGAAAAAACAATTAGTTTCACTCTAAAAACACTTAAATTTGGTATTTTTTCCAAAAAAATAAAATAAAAATACATTTAAAGAAATTAAAAACGAAAAAGGGAGAATTTACCTAAAATAATCCCACCTTTCATTTATTTGCGAAAAACGGGCATTTTTCAAAATTTTCGTTAAGTGACCGTTAGTTTTTTAACGGCGACCCAAAACTCGCACATATGCGGAAATGTGGTATTATTTCTGGTGAGAGGGAAAAGTAGGATTATTTTTGAAAGAGCACTAAAAAGTGGGATTATTTGAGATAATTTTTCCTTTTATTTAAAACGGTACCGGCTAATAAAATAAGAGTGTATTTAATGAACAAACATTATTACGTTAGAGTTTTTTATATCATTAAACCGCATTAACAATTAACAATTAACAAAATTACTTTAAACACGGAATGGTTTTAGAAACGTAATACGGAGTATGACTAATTAACACTCCGTAATAATAATGGTTCATTTTTTGGATTTTTTTGGGCATAAGTAGTACCGCATATCATGATTGTAAGATCATATTACCTTCCCAATTATACATCATTTCGTTCTTTAATATAGAAGCACATGCATAAAGAATCATGCATATATATGAATCAATATATTAATCTGAATTATTAAGATTATAGCTAGACACCTGAACCATACCTGACCGCATCAGTGCTTTTTTTCTTTTATAATCATACTACTTCCGGGTAATATACATCTGTCCTAAATTGTAACCCATATTTCGAACAACATGTATAATATCATTTTTTTAAAAATTATTTTAATTACAAATTTGTAGAGATTATATAAAGTATAAATTACATTGTTCAATCAAAAGTTCTAGAAAGATGATGATCCAATTCAAGCTATTTGCAAGATCGTGCGATTTTGGCTCCAATCTTGGATATCTTGATTCTATAAATGAATAAATGACATCAATGATTCGAAATGAGGAATCACACACGTATCTTAGTTCTAACAAGGTCGTTAATTTGGACTCTAATTTAAATTTTTTTAGTGACTTACATGCTCTTGACTTCTAAAATAAGATTCGAGCGTCCGGAGTACCAAGTCATGAGCTCATTTTAAAGAGAGACACTCCCATCATGTTGATTAGAAACATTGATCATTCGATGGATTTGTGTTGTGATACACGATTGATATTAACTCAATTGGCAAATCATTCAACACAATGGAAAATATTGTCTCGAACACACATGAGTCAAGAAATTGTTATTCCAAGACTATCACTGAAATCATAAGATGAAAGAATATCATTCGAGTTTCAAAGACGACAATATCCTGTGGTTACTTCATATGCAATGACAATAAATAAGATTCAAGGCCATTCATTAAAACATGTTGGATTATTATTACGGAAACCGATCGGGATGTTTAGTCATGAATAATTATATGTTGCGGTTTCAAGAATAACAAATTTTAATGACTTGAAGATTCTTATTGACGATGTAGAGTATGTTTCTACAAGATGTATCACTAATGTAGTTTATAAAAAAGTTTTTCAAATTTTGTAATTTATATGATATTTATGTGTTACATGATGAAAGACATTATATTTTATTATGTGGTGTGTGTACTTATTTACTTTTATAGTGATGCCAACATAAATTTATAATGTTAATATGAACCGTGCAATGCATGAGTGTGATACTAATATCTAGGCTTAGATGATGGGTAATAAAGCAAAAGTAAAGTGAGAGTCATACTTTTTAATCAATTTACTTTTTAATCAATTTAAAAATGCATATATAGTTAGAGAGTGATAACTGATAAGTGATTCACATTGCATGCCGTATATTTTTACATGGAGTAATATTTTACATTTTTTTTATATATTTTAATTATTAAAAATTAAAATATAATTACCATTAAAAATACAAACGTAATTATGTAAACACAAAAAATGTATTTTAATAATTTTTAGAAAAAAAAAGAAAAAAATAATATGAAGTAAAAATCTTACTTACCTTGATGGCGGCTTGACACACCCATGACAGTACGGTTTGTAGAAGAGTAATTTACTTAAATACGACTAAAACATAACGACTTTCTCAATACAAGACCATATATATTTTTTCAATATAGGACCATTGATCATTATTAATTAATCATTATTCAAGTAAATGTCCTCCATATATCACTGGACATTATTTCTTTCCCAAAACATTATTAAGTCTGATCCTATTTAGGGAATAAAAAAGTTCAAGTTCTATATTCAGAAATGACTTATGTTTAGTCCTTTTAGTACAAAAATTTCTTTGTAGAATGAAATACTTATCCATTCCATGCCAATCATGCTAATTAATGAGGTGACAGCATATGGGGAAACCGTAGCAGGCACTTGTCTCGCCCGTTGCTCAACTTAATGACGCACAAAGAGTCAATGCTTCTACCTACGTTAGGACTCAAACCGGAGTAAACTTTTCCATGAATCCTAAGGAATGGACTTACTACCCCTCAAGTCAGGGAAAGGTTCATATATGATTATTCATTATTAGTACTTACTATTAATACTCCCTCCGTCCCTAAATAAAGTTCCATTTTTGACTTTTTGAGGATTTAAGGGAGGGATATTTTTGTGTTGACTTTCCAAAAAATACCCTTGATGTGATGTGTAAAAGTAAGATGTGGTAGGTAGATTATTAGTAAAAAGGTATAATGTGATAGGTAGGGTATGAAAAAGTAAGGGGTAAAAGGGGTTTTTTAAGGGAAAAGAGAAGTTTATTTAGGGACAGAGAAAAAACGAAAGAGGAACTTTATTTAGGGACGGAGGGAGTATTATGTGCTTTCCTAACTCTCGCGTTAGCATAATTATGACTCAAAATTCTTGTATTATTGAAATTCTCTTTGTATTCCCTATATAGAGAGTAGTTAACCTCGTGAACATTGTGGCCGAGCTCGATTCATCACGAATGTAAATGAGTATATATAATTTGATGACAATAATTAGTGAATGTTATTGATTAATGAAACACAAATGCTCGTACTAATTAATTAAGTACAAATGAAATTTCGGGGCGGGGTGTGATCTGAGGGCGCTCGGGATGGGTGTTTCATCTTTTTTTCACACATATATTGAAATTCAAATAAAGTAAAATCGTAAATATTCATTCAATGTGATTTTCCATTTCCTTGTATGCAAAAATTGCCACTCCCCTGTTAAATATAAATATAACCACATTCATGCATGCATGCCAATAATACTCATAGTTAATCATCGCAAGCTAGGCCATTGATCACCATCGTCAAGATTCAAGATGATGATGTGCTCAAGATCCTTTTTCATTCTCCCAGTCACCATCATCATCATCTCTTGTGCAATAATGGCGCCGCATCTACAGACTGCCAGTGCCAACCCCAAGAAGGTCGTACGGATTCTGGACTCGATCCCGACCAACAACCCGGTCCAGCCCATGAAGCCACTGCTCGTGCATTGCAAATCCAAAGACACTGATCTAGGAGCGTGGGCGATGAACGAGAATGACGAGCGCGAATTCCACTTCAGGGTTAATATCTGGGGGACGACTTTGTTCTGGTGTGAGTTCAACTGGGGCGTCAAGGCCCGAGACGTCGTCGTATTCAACGCCCAAGAAGGCCAGTGCGGGGGTGAGAGGTACTGCAATTGGATTGTGAAGACCGACGGGTTTTACTTTGCCAAAGGAGAGTCTCCTAAGGACTCCGATTTTGTGCGCCAACTAGGTTGGGCGGACCTAATATTAGACTAGTTATTATGAATAATAGATGTATTAGGAATAAAATATTACTCCGTATTATTCATTATCTTCCTTATTACTTACTAATTGTATTGTTACTATAATTTTTCTCCGATTCAATAAGACCAATTATTATCAAATTGTATCACTAATAATAATAAAGGAGTATTGTTAGAGTGTCTAAGCTGTTGAGTTGAACTAACTAATCGATTGGATTCAATCTTTTAATGTGGTTCAACCCTAGTGTCTTATTGCTCAATCCAGTTGTCCATACCTCATCCCAAATTCTATCAAGTATAAATGCCAATATCTCAAGTATCATTTCAATTTTTGATGTATTTTTTTAAATATGTAAGTTTTATATATTTTTTATTTTTATTATAATACTTTAAAAATTACATCAGAAGTTTAACAAAACATGCCAAGATGTGATAATAACATTTTATTTTATTAAATAATTAATGTAAACGGACAAATAAATAAAAATTATCGAATTGTATGTTATAATAGTAAATGAGCCGACACATCTGGGATGACAAATTCTTTTTTAGTGATTTGAAGTATATAGTATTTTATATTTAAAATAATGGATGATCAAAATGTTTAAGACAATTAATTAAAATGCTAAACCTTAAAAAGCTACTCCTAAATGAGAATGACGAGCGTGAACGTTCAAGATTGAAATGAAGGTTAATTAACGCTCTATATATGGTCGAAAAGGTTTACTGAACATTTTGGACCGTTGGAATGCGATTAGCTAGGAGCTGGTGTGGGTCATTAAACATCAATTGATTCGATATCAGCATTTTGAAAAATGTAGAGTACTTGGAGCAGTAGTGGTCGGTCACTATCGTGTGTTGGTACCTGGATACCGTTACAGTCACCGTTATATTTAAAAGTCATCATATATGTTACGTTCTGCCGTCGCTTCCGGCCAATATCGGCGATTAGCTACTGGTAGACGGTATCTAGGTAACGGGAGTCAATACTGAGGTATTATTGTTACTGTCTGACAGAGTAACAATATTGGCATCAGTTCCGATCAGGTCGGGGTGAAGGATTTACTGAAGTAAATCTATTCGAGGGCTATGTCAATCGATAAGAAAAAGTAATATTAGATATTGATAAAAAATACTTTTATTAGATTAATTATATAATATATTATCAAAATATTTTTTATCTAATCAATATACTATATATATTTTATTTAATTATAGGTCAAAGTTTGAAAGCGGATAACCAAAAAAAATCAAAACTGGACAAATACTCTAAGACGGATGTAGTAACAAAAATAGTAATTAGTGCATTAGTAATTGTTTATATCTGATGGTGAGATACATATTTAAAATATAATAATTAAACTAATTATTATTAACTTCCTCCGTTCCTTAAAACAGTTTCTCTTTCGTTTTTTTTGTTTTCCCTAAAACACTTCCTTTTTTGGAAAAATGACTCATATATCTAAATTAAATAATTGCAATATACTCCATTCAATTTGCATTGATATAATAAGTCATATTAATACTTTATCTCTCTTTTTTCTTTGACGATAAGCATATAATTAGAAGGTCAAACTATGAAAATAAATCTCTCCCAAGTCAAAAAAAGGAACTATTTTAAGGAACGGAGAGAGTATATTTTGTAAATTAGGCTATCTTTAATGTCTCACCACCGCTTACTCCAAATTAGCAATCACTTAACATCACATCAGTACTGATTGTATTCACAATCTCACTCACTTCACACCTGTAATGCCTCACCACCATTGCAAGATGAATAATTACCTATTTCTATACAAAATAAATTATAACTTTTGAAAAATCATAATATTAAATTTTTTTCTTAATTAATGTTTTTGTAATTAACTTTATAAATAATTTTTTCGTAATTAGTTTTTTTCATTATTATTTTTTTTCTTTTTTAGAAATAGTCGAAGAGGATATTTTGGTCATTTAGTGACAAGAAATGCTCCGATCCTATTTAGGAAAAAATAATCTCTAATATTTCGCTGATATTCTACCACTAGTAAATTTCTCTTGATAGTATTCGAACCGTTATCAAAGCACGTACGTGAGTGAGAATGTAAGATTATTAAGCTGATTTATTGATTAATCGCAACGTACGCATGATATGGATATTTCTTCAAGTTAAGTAAGCAAGTAAATGTTCATTTAATGAGATTTTAATACAAAACCACTTCCCTTATATATATATATATATATATATATATATATATATATATATATATATATATATATATATATATATATATATATATATATATATATATATATATATATAATATATATATATATATATATATATATATATATATATATATATATATATATATATATATATATATATATATATATATATATATATATATATATATATATATATATATATATATATATATATATATGCCCCTATAGATATAAATACATGCATGCATGCATGATATGTTATGCTCATCATCACCATCACCATCATCGGGTTGATCAATTAATCATCATCATCAAGCTACAATCATTAAGGATGGTGTATTCAAAATCCACCTCCCCATTCATCCCCAACCTCTTACTCACCATCATCTTCTGTGCAACAACAATGGCGCCCCATCTACAGACCGCCAGTGCCGGCCCTAAAAAGGTCGTGCGGATAACGGATTTGATCCCGACCCACAATCCGGTCCAGCCTCCGAAGGTACTGAACGTGCACTGCAAGTCCAAAGACGACGATCTGGGCCTGTGGACAATGACAGAGAACCAGTCGCGCGAGTTCCACTTCCGGGTCAACTACTGGTGGACCACTCTCTTCTGGTGCCGCTTCGACTGGGGCGACAAATTTGCCAACTTTGTCGTGTTCGACGCCAATAGCCGGGATGGGTACGATTGCAGGCGCGAGAGGTACTGCAATTGGCAGGTGAAGACCGATGGGTTTTACTTCGCCAAAGGGGAGTTTCCTAAAGACTCTGATTTTGTTCGGAAGGCATATTGGATGGACAAATAGAGAACTAGTAATAAGGGGTATAGTATAAGATCGATCTTCCTAAAATAAAGAGTGGATAGAATACAGGTGGTTAGTTGCCACTTACGTCTAGAAAAGTTTTCAAAAATTTGATCAGCCAAAATTACATGTAGTGATTTAAGGGCCCGTTTGGGAATACCGTTAGAGATTAGCGTTAGCGTTTTGGATAAAATTTTAACGGTGTAGATTGCTTTAAAAACGCTAACGCTGTCCGTCAATAACCTTTTCAAAACGCTAACGCTAATAGCTAAAGACAGGCCCTAAATGTGAGACTAATAGTTTCATTTTAATATGTACTCCAATATTTCAATTATTTTTACTTTGTATTGTATGCTAATGTTTTTTTGAAAGCGTATTATATTGTATTTTGCTGTTTCCGCTTCATAAAACGATTTAGATTTTGACTTTTATACGGAGTGTATGACAAGTAAGAAGTGTGTATTTGTTGTTGATTATCCAATTTCACACCTGATGTGATGGTTAAAAGTAAGCTGTAATGAATAGATTATTATTGAAAAAAATGATATGATAAGTGAGATAAGAAAAGTATGGATAAAGGGATTTTTTTAATAGAAAGCATAAGTTTTTTAGAAAAATCAAAAAAATTAAAGAAGAATTGTTTTAAGTTTCTGATTTCGAAGCACGAGTTTTATAGATCTTTGTGATTTTTTATTTCAAAAATACGGAGTAAATATGAACTCAGTGACATTTCTCCTTGGATTTTTTAAATTTTTTTAACAAGATCAAATCAGTTTCAAACAAATACTATACGCTTATAATAAATCACAAATTTTGTTTTATTGAAGCCCAATGTTTGTCTTATTTGGCTCTAAAATATCAAACGAAATAAATATAGGTATTTTTATTTCAACTCAATTCAGTAATCCATAGGTTTTAAATTAAAATGAAAACCACAAAAAAAAAACATATTGATTTCTAATCGACAGGTTTTTCATTTGAATACGGAGTATTTGATAAAAAAGGCACGGTAAAGCTTTTAAAAAAGCACTGTAGCACGGCAACGCAGAAGTAAAAATAACACTTCAACGCTAAAAACAACGGAGTTACTGCGGTAAGCCGGATAGAAATCACCCTAAATAGGATTAAAACATAGAGAAAAATACTAAAATAGGACTTTCATGTTTTTTTCCCCGAAATAGGACTTTGCACTGTGGTAATGTGACTTTGCACTGTGGTAATGTGGCAGTGTACATGTGCACATTACTATACTTTTTGGTAATGTAGATGACCATGTTTGGTAATGTAAGTCCTATTTCGGAAATAAAAATATAGAAGTCCTATTTTAGTATATTTACAATGTTTTAGTCCTACTTTAGTCTTTCTCCTTTCCAAGAACCTAACTATATATACAATACATTAAACCAATGAATTCCAAACAAACCAAAATCAAGACTTTCCTTTTCATCTCTTCTCACCATCTGAATTTATACCTTCCAAAGTATGAATCTGCTAACTAGTTCTATCTCTACGGAGTACTCGCGCGATCGTATCATTTATGGATCGGAGTTTATTTTATATCAAAGTGAATAGATAAGAAAATAAATTAAAATAAATAAAATCTGATAGAATTGAAGTGGGTGTGAGAGTCTTGAGTTTGAGTCACCCTACCAACAAAAAATGGGGTGATTTCTTTGCATGTGTAAAGCTCTTGTATTTATTTTCTTTATATGTAACTCGAACATTCACTTTCTCATATAACGCACACCGGAGTAGCTTACTCCGTTTCATTTGAAATGTTTAGGTAGACAGAATAGGCTACTATGTTTCACCTATTTAATTTACGAGACGGAGTAGGCTACTCCTTATTATTATTATTATTATTATTATTATTATTATTATTATTATTTATCAATTTCTCATATTTAGTTTACACACATGAAGAAACAAAAAAAAAGATTCTTATGCAAAACGAAGTAAAATCTGAAGCTTTTTTTAACTCATTTTACTTAAAGATTAATATACAAATAAAAACAAAGTTTAAATATTTAAAAAATACATCAAAACTTCTACGAAACAAGAATCAACAAGATTATTTTATTTCATCAGATAATCAATATAAACACACAAATAAATAAAAGATCTCGTGAAAATCAGCACCATCTCGCTCGTGTCCACTCTTAGGTTCATCCTTAAGAAAAATAAAGTTTAATTTGAGTGGGTGGAGTACTGGTGTGCATGTGATAGCTAGTGATCGTGAATGAAATGGTTGAAGGAAAGAAGTGTGAATGTGGTAAATTAAAAAGGGTTGTGTGTGAAGTGGCATGGGCTTAATTACTTGCAGAACTAAAAACGGAATGGTTCGTTGGTCAGTGTTGTTGACTATATGAAGCCATCTTTTGCAAGCTTACCCAAACTCATGTTTGGCCTTATAAAAGGCATGTTTGAAAGAGACAAGTAGTTCCCCCCTACGTAGGTAAGAAAGAGGAGGGAGAGTAGAGGTGGTAATAGGATCAATCAGATTGGTTCCTCTTTGACATAATTCGGTTCAGATACAAGCTTAAGTTATAATTGGTTCGGTTGAATTTAATTCAATTCTACATATTTTCAGTTCCGGTTTGATTTAATTGGATTTAATTCGGTTACCAATTTATAAAAAATAATGAGATTTTACATTTTGTTCAGATATGGTAATTCATTTTGGGATATAAGAAGTAAGTAATACAGAGTACAAACATATGACTAGTTCAAATGGTAAAAAAAGAAAAAATTTGAAATTACATGAATGTATTTTTCACTAATGTACATAAATATAATATATTCATTGTAAGGTAGAATCATTTTTGGATATAATCGGTTTCAGATCTTATCGGTTTCGGGCCTTATCGGTTTTGGGTCATATCGCTTTTGTGTCTAATCGATTTCGAATCTAATCGATCGCTTGCAGATTTAAATAGAGTATGAATATATTTTGTTTGGTTTCGGTTTGGTTCGGTTCGTATAATTTTTGTTATTCAGTTATAAATCAGATCTTCACTTTTCGAGTCATTTCGGGTTCAGATCATTTGATTCGAGTAATCGGTTCTGGGTTTTCTTTTGCCAGGTTTAAGAGAGAGAGAGAGAGAGGGGCGCCAAGAGTGTGGGGGAGATGTAATCTACAGCTACGTACATACTCCCTCCGCTCAACAAAACTCTTTCCCTTTCGTTTTTTTTGAATTTCTTAATGGTATGTTTGGGAATATGGATTTGGATTTCAAATCCGGATTTGGCTTAAATTCCATGTTTGGGAAACTTAAGCATTTTGAATTTGGATTTGTATCAAACTTTTTACATTCAAAATAAAGCTTAATTTGAAATTCATGCACCTCCCTTG
Source organism: Cuscuta australis (assembly GCA_003260385.1). Taxonomy (NCBI): domain Eukaryota; kingdom Viridiplantae; phylum Streptophyta; class Magnoliopsida; order Solanales; family Convolvulaceae; genus Cuscuta; species Cuscuta australis. Next base: position 890,286 of record NQVE01000098.1, on the reverse strand, counting down.
TCATTTGAAATTCAGGATTTCAAATTTTGGAATTGAAATGCATGAATTGAAATGAAATGCTAGTTGCCAAACACTACCTAAAACATTTCGACTTTCTATTAAAAAATCACTTTTACCCTTATTTTTTCATAACCTACATATCACATTATACTTTTTTACTAATAACCAAACTATCACATCTTACTTTTACACATCACTTCATGGGCAAAATTGAAAAATCAACCAAAATTACATTTTTCTTATTTTTGCCAAAAGTCAAAATAAGAAGAATTTAAAGGAAGGGAAAGAGTACATTTTTGAAAGAAAATAGTCTACGCACACAAATACTCCGTACAAACGGCCGCACGTACATTTTTGAAAGAAAGAAAAAAACAGCAACATATAGCCCACAAGGCATAAACGTATGAATCTGCTGGTTCTCTTCCATCATCATGTCCACTTAGCTAGGCGCACAAAGTCCGAGTCTAAGGGGAACTCCCCTTTGGCGAAGTAAAAGCCGTCGGGCTTCACTTCCCAAGTGCAGTACCTCTCGTCCTTGCACCGGTCGGGGTAGGCGTTGTAAACCTCGACGGTTTGGGATTTGGTGCTGCCCCAGTCAAAACGGCACGAGAACCGAGTCGTACCCCAAAAGTTGACCCGGAATTGGATCAGGCGTATATCGTTCTCGTTCATCGTCCACACTCCAAGATCGTCGTCTGCCGATCGGCAATGCACGAGAAGTAAAAGCCGTCGGGCTAATATCCAGTTGGCAAGGCGCACAAAATCGGAGCCCAAAAGGAACTCCCCTTTGGCGAAGTAAAAGCCGTCGGTCTTCACTTCCCAAGTGCAGTACCTCTCGTCCTTGCACCGGTCGGGGTAGGCGTTGTAAACCTCGACGGTTTGGGATTTGGTGCCCCAGTCAAAACGGCACGAGAACCGGGTCGTCCCCCAGAAGTTGACCCGGAACCGGATGTAGCGCAGCTCGTTCTCGTGCATCACCCACGGTCCCAGATCGTCGTCTGCCGACCAGCAATGCATCAGAAGTGGCTTCGATGGCTGGATTGGGTTGTGGGTCGGGATCTTATCCCGAATCCGGACAACCTTCTTTTTGTTCGCGCTGGCGGCCTCTCCGTGCTGTGCCCAACAGATGATGACGAGGAAGTAGAAGATTAACACTATGTTTGGTTCAAGGAATTTGAAAGGGAAAAGAAAAGAAAATGAAGTGGAAATCACTTTTTCTTGTTTGATTCTGGAGGAAAAGAAAGAAAAAATGGGAGGAAAAGAAAATGAGAAGGCAAAATGTACTAAGTGGATGAAAAACCAATTTTCTTCCATTTTGGCGAGAAAAATGAGAAAAAATCGTTTTCTTTTCTTTTCCTTCCAAATTCCTTGAACCAAACATAGTGTAAGAGCTTCATGGGTATGAATGGACATATTGATGATGATGATGAGGAGGAGGAGGAGGAGGAGGAGGAGGAGGATTATACGGGGTACTTCAGAAGTAAATAGTGTCAAATTCTGGGTTTTGATGAACTTGCTGTACTTTTAAATTCAATAAACTATGGGAAATGAAGTAGAGAGAGAGGGAGAGGGAGAGAGAGTGAGAGCTGGCATTGAAATGGAATTTTACCATATATATATATATATATATATATATATATATATATATATATATATATATATATATATATATATATATATATATATATAATATATATATATATATATATATATATATATATATATATATATATATATATATATATATATATATATATATATATATATATATATATATATATATATATATATATAAAGAACCTCTACGCACCGTGATATTATGGGGCTTCGAAATTAAAGAGCTTTGATGAGTGGCCATTTAATTTCTTGCCATTTACGGCAAAGGGTTTCTGTCCCTCTAACTTTACCCAATTGCCTTGAATATAAAAAATTTAAAGATTTTTTTATATTTAAAAGATAAATATATTTAAATATCCCCTCCCTCCTAAAATTAACTTCCATTTTTGCAGTCAAACTTTTTAAACTTGACTATAGATTAAAAAAATACATTGAATTTTCATATAAATTTATTAACAGTAGATTCATTTTACTTTTCACGGTATCCAATATGTACAACACTTTGATTATTAATATATCTATAAATATATATAAATATGTACTATAGAAATAAAATATTTCAGAATCATATTTCAAAATGAATCTATTGATTTTATATTTATATAAAAACTCAATGATGTCCTCGACGACCTGCAGCTTAACCCAACTCTCCCGGCCAGATTTTATGATTGATTTCTCCTCGATCTATTTGTATATATATGAAAAAGAAAACCCGGCCAGTTTTTATATCACTACTTTCTTGATTTAAAAAAAGAATTGTACTTTTAAATTTAATAAACTATTGGGAATGAATGAGAGAGAGAGAGAGAGAGGGAGAGAGCTGGCATTGAAATGGAATTTTACCAGATATGATGAACCTCTACATACGCACTTGATATTATGGGGCTTCGAAATTAAAGAGCTTTGAGTGGCCATTCAATTTCTTGCCATTTACGGCGAATGGTTTCTGTCCCTCTAACTTTACCCAATTGCCATGAATGTAAAGAATTTCAAGATTTTTTTTATATTTAAAAGATAAATATATTGAAATACCCCGTTCCTCCTAAAATTAACGTCCCAGTTTGACTTTTGCTGTCAAATTTTTTAAACTTTGAACCGTAGATTAAAGAAAAAATACATTGAATTTTCATATAAATTTATTAGCAATAGATTCATTTTGGAATATAGTTTTGAAATATATATTGTTAAACTATATTTATATAAAATTTAATTTATTGATGGTCAAAGTGTCGCATTGGAGACCGTGAAAAGTCAAATGGGAAGTTAATTTTAGGACGGAGGGAGTAGTATATAATTTTTAGTATAACCAATATATGATGATATCCTTCAATAGAAAATACATGGTTATTTATGTAAATATATTTTTTATTAAATTCTAAATTTAATCAACAATGCACACAAAATATAGGTTTTGAGAATTTTTCAGTTTTAATCAATAATAATTCATTCATGAACAAAGTGTTTAGCTTCAAACTAGCACGTCTACTTCAGGCATCAACTACAACATGAAATTTGGGCCTACCATACTGGCTATTTATGCTAGGACCACGATCATGTTTATTTTCGTTCGCAACGTAACCATTGTTGGAGAGAACACTAGCAACATAGCAATAATCATATTGGTCATGTGGTGTCACTTTATAATTAGTCATATGATAAATGTTATATGAATAATTTACTTAAATAAGATTGAAACATAATGACTTTCCTAATATAGGACCATATGTTTTTATTTTTCAATGTAGGATTTTTGGTCATTAACAAGTAGTCATTATTCAAGTAAATGTTCATCATTACTGGACATTATTCCTCCTACTAAGACATTAATAGGTCCTATTTAGAGAATAAAAAAGTTTAAGTCCTAGATTAGGAAAGACATTATGTTTTAGTCCTATTTAGTGCAAATTTCACTTATATATGTATCTTTTTTTAGATCGATCACCAAAATCAAGAATTTGATACTCCCTCCGTCCCTAAATAAAGTTTCATTTTTGACTTTTTGAGGATTTAAGGGAGTGATATTTTGGTGTTGACTTTCCGAAAATACTCTTGATGTGATGTGTTAAAGTAAGATGTGATATGTAAATTATTAGTAAAAAGGTATGATGTGATAAGTAGGGTATGAAAAAGTAAGAGGTAAAAGGGGTTTTTTTTAAGGAAAACGAGAAGTTTATTTAGGGACAAAGAAAAAATGAAAGAGGAACTTTATTTAGGGATGGAGGGAGTATCTTTTTTCTTTTTTTGAATGAAAAGAATTTGATACTAAGAGATTGAAATTCATCATATATAACTTTTTTTTCTATCCCCAAATTAAAAGATATAATAACACTGATTTGATGAGTTATTTCAACATTAAGAAGAGTGCGTGGCATCACATTATTTTTCCATTTCATAACGGCTCAAATTGTAATTTGGGAAAATTTTTTGCACGACTACGAATATGCTATTTCTCATATGAAGGTCCATCTCGTATCCAGTTAGCCAAGGCGCACAAAATCGGAGTCCAAAGGGAACTCCCCTTTGCCATGCAAAGTAAAAGCCGTCGGTACATCTTCACGTGCCAATACATTGTGCATGATGACTTTGACGAATTGGAATATATGGATAAGTGTTGAAACAATAGACTTGAGCCCAATTCAACCCCAAAAGTTAATCAAATGGTTGAGGTACCTAAGCTATTAGATAGCAGCACAATATAAGGTTACATTGCCGATGTGAGATGAACAAGTCAACACGCCCCCCCTCACACGAGGCGCAGATTATTGCGGGCGAGGTCCCAACATCAATGACTTAGCTCTGATACCATGTTGAAACAATAGACTTGGCCGCAATTCAACCCCAAAAGTTAACTCAAGAGGTTGAGGTACCCGAACTATTAAATAGCAGCACAATATAAGGTTGCATTGCCGATGTGGGATGAACAAGTCAACAATAAGTAATACTCCATCCTGAAAGATGAGTTCTAGCCGTTCTAATAACATAAGTGCGGTGTTGCATAAATATTTGAGAAATTTACTTAAATAGCACTAAAACATAATGACATTTTCTAAATAGCATCATATGTATTTTTGTTCCTAATGTAGCACTTATAGAGTTATAGTCATTATCCATTAGTCATTATTCAAATAAATACTCCGTATGTCGCATAGACACAAAATGTATGTGTGTATACGGAGTATTTGTCATCACTGGATATTATGAACATAAGCAAGTACTATTTAGAGAATAAAACAAAATTAAGGGGCTGTTTGGAAACTTCTGAATCGGTAAGTGCTGAACCAGTAAGAGGTCTGAACCATTAAGAGCTAGTATATTGCTTAACTATTCAGAGGTAAATGTCTGATCAATTCAGAAAAGAGGTCTTAACCATTCAGACTCTGTATAATACTTAACCATTCAGAGGCAAAGCTCTTAACCATTCAGACATCTGAACCATTAAGAGGCTGAAACAAACAGTCTGAACCATTAAGTGCTGAACTATTTAGACATCTGAACAATTAAGAGGCTGAAACAAACAACCCCTAAGTGATATTTAGGAAAATGACTTAAGTTTTAGTGCTATTTAGTACTCCCTCCGTTTGGAAAAACCCTTCTCACTTTGATTTGGGGGCAAAAATAAGGAAATGTTAAATTATAGTTGATTTCCAATTTTGCCCCTGATGTGATGTGTAAAACTAAGATGTGATGGATAGATTATTAGAGAAAAAATATGATGTGATAATTAGGGTATGAAAAAGTAAGGGTAAAAGTGGTTTTTTAATAGAAAGGGGAAGTGTTTTATTGGAAGTGGAAAAAATGAAAGAGGAAGTGTTTTTGAGAACGGAGGGAGTACAATATTTCTAAATATTATCCATACTTTATTTTTAAAGTATATCCCACATCTCGAAACTGAATAAAAAATAATCAATAATTTCCTATCTACCAGGGTTCAATTGCCTAATCCATCTGCTGCTAGAAAAATCGAAAGGAAATTTGTGGCAAAGTGAAAGAAATGCAAGTTACACCAATAATATAATATGGTAATTGTGAAGTTAATATAATTATTATTTTTATAATCACGGTAAAAAATTAATATTTTTATAAGTGTCTAAAATTATGATATTAAGCACGCTATTAATGATATATAATTAATTACCAAGTCAAATTAATTATAGTAAATTTAATTAAAATTGTATTTTATGTGTGATTACCGTATCAAATTAATTATAGTAATTAAATGTTAGTTACCGTGTCAAATTAATTATAGTAATTTTAATTATAGTAATTTTAATTATAGTAATTTTAATTAAAATTGTATATTACGCTATTAATGAAATCTAATATTACGTCTGACTACATAATTGTATATTAGTTATCATGTCAAATTAATTATAGTAATATTAATTATAGTAATTTTATAATGTCTATATTTTCATTATAGTGGCTATATTTTATAATGGCTATATTTTACTATATTTTAATTGTAGTAATTTTAATAAAAAAAGGTAATAATTAACCAAGGTATTAATTATATAACCGTGTGACTAGATAATTGTATACTCCGTATTAATTACCGTGTCATTTTAATTACAGCAATTTTAATTATAATAATTGTAAATATAATAAATTAAATAGTTTAAATACAGTAAAAGTAATTTAAATTCATTAAAGCACTTTGAAAAATGAATAATTGTTTTAACCCCGTATGCAAAAATCATATTATAAATACATCCATTTCCAAAGCTTTGATAGCCATTACATTCATCGTGAATTTTTTACTCTTACGTTTCAAAACTGTCATTCCTACGAAAATGGAGATCTTAACTGCGTTGTAAAATGTTGATGAGCGGTCATCAATGTTAATAATGAAGCTATGAGCAATTAGGGTTTATCACGGGTTTCCGTAACAATAACCCAACATGATTTAGTCATGGACAACTCCGTGTTGCGGTTTCAAGAGTAACTAATCGTCGTAGTGGGTTGAAGATTCTGATATCCAATGAAGATATTATTCCCACAAATTATACAGATAATGTAATTTATAAAGAAGTCTTTCGAAATTTGTAAAACAGTGATGTTTTGTACCTTAAAATAATATGATATCTATATTCTATTGCATCTCATTTTTTTATCATTGAAAACTGATTTGATTTTAATAACATAAAAATGACCCGTGCAACGCACGGATGTGATACTAGTTTCAACATTAAGAAGAATGCATGGCATCACATCATTTTCTAGCTAGCTACAAATTAAATGCAAAAGCCTCATAGCATTTCTATGAATTTCATTGACATCGGCTCCATGGCCGGGAAAGTTAAACGTAAATTCGTGCCAAAGGGAAAAAAGAGATGCAATTTATTATTAGAATAACTTAATAGAACATGCATTTTTCCATTTCATAATATGCTATATATATATATATATATATATATATATATATATATATATAATATATATATATATATATATATATATATATATATATATATATATATATATATATATATATAACTTAAGAGAACATGCATTTTTCCATTTCATAATATGTTATTTCTCTTCGAAAGGTCCATCCATCCATTATATCCAGTTGGCAAGGCGCACAAAATCGGAGCCCAAAGGGAACTCCCCTTTGGCGAAGTAAAAGCCGTCGGGCTTCACTTCCCAAGTGCAGTACCTCTCGTCCTTGCACTGGTCGGGGTAGGCATTGTAAACCTCGACAGTTTGGGACTTGGTGCCCCAGTCAAAACGACACGAGAACCGAGTCGTACCCCAAAAGTTGACCCGGAATTTGATAAGACGTATATCGTTCTCGTTCATCGTCCACACTCCAAGATCATCGTCTCCTGATTGGCAATGCACGAGCAATGGTTTTGGTGGCTGGATCGGATTGTTGGTCGGGATCACATTCCGAATTCTTACCACCTTATTTTTATTGGCGCTGGCGGCCTGTCCCTGTTGCACAGTTATTGCACAACATATGATGAAGATGAGTAAGTGGAGCTTGATGAATGGGGAGGCTGATCCTAATGAAAACATCATCTTATGATTAATTATATTGAATCGAATATTTAAGACGATATAGATGGGTATTATAAGCATCCATGCATGTGCTTATATATACTTCAACCGGTAATAATCGTTGCAAATCCATTTAAGGGAAGAGGTAATTTTGTATATATGGTGTTGCTATGTATGCACTCCCTTGAAGATAATGAATAATCCCATTGAATGCATATTTTTAATTGTTTACTTAATTTACTTGCTCACTTGAAAGGTAATGAATAATTCGTTGTACAAGCATTTATTTTAGATGCGTTAGTTTAAATTTTACAAATTTATTTAACACAAAATTATTGTAAAATAAAAGAAATGATGGATTGCATGTATGGGGTGGATGGTATGGATACAATTAAACTATTTTGGACCAACGAAGTTAATGTTGTAAGTCCATAATTAGTACAGGACCTCAACTTCCACCAATGCCAAAGCAACACCGATTTTGTTTGACGAGATAAACCATCCATGAGATTATCGTCATTGCTCCTTCTCCCGCATAGTATATTCTCGAGATGCCCCTCTACAATCATGTATTTTTCTCTATCGATAATTTTTAATTAAATATTTTTTTTTCAAATTGGAGTCAATGAGCCAACTCGGGGTGGGTCCCTTCTTCAAGAGTTCTATTAGCCTCGCACTTAATTTTAAAAATATATTACTTTGAAGACTTATTCATAGTCTAGATAATAAAGAGTATCAAAACACCCTCTATTTAATTGTCATTTAATAGATATTTTAGACTGCTTGGAAAACAAATTTCAATTATAAGTGACAACTTAGTAATTTTGGCTTATTGAGGATTACTTTGCGAAAAAACTTTATTAAAAAGGAACATTTTGAAAATTTACTCAAAATATTTTGTCATATTTGATGAAAAGGACTATTTGTGGAATACTTTTCAAAAAATGAAGTCAATTTATAGAAAATTATATAACTGGAGACTAAATATTATGAAAAACTACATATAATAAGAGACCATTTATGAAACTTACTCGATACTTTAATTATTTAGATAATATGGAGTAATTTAAAAGTACTTGCAATCATTAAAAAAAGAGAACTACACTATATGTTTACTAAAATATACTTTTATGACAAGTGCAAAGCTAAAAATAATTAGTACTCCCTTTCTTTATGAGTATTTGTCTTTTTTGGTCAAAATCGATAAATCTTGTCCTTAAATATATATCCTGAGGCGTGAAGAATTGATATCTTTTTTATATCAATCACCAATCACTAAAATCAAGAATTTGATATCTTTTTTCTTTTTTAAAGAAAAGAATTTGATACTAAGAAATTGAAATTCATCATAACTTTTTTTTCTCCCAAAAAGATATAATAACACTGGTTTGAGTTATCCATAATCCATAATCCATAATTTATTTAAAAAGACATGGAGTCAATATTGCGTTTTCCCGCCCAAAGAGTATGACCGTTACATATGGTAATGTGAAGTTAAAATGGTATGTGTCCGAAAGCATAGTAATATAAAATTTATGTTTTATAATAAGTATAATTATTATATTATATTTATAATAATTAACTGTCATTTTTAAAGTGTCCGAAATTTGTACTAGCAATAAAAGTAAGTTATAAAAAATATTTATGCAATAGGAAAAAATTATTTATAAAAATTATTTGTAAACTTTAATACACGCCAATCAGTGCTATTAAAAACGTGTGTATGATTATTCTTACTATAACTATATAATTAAATGATTAACATGTGACTAGGTTATAAAAATGTACGTATAATAATAGTACAATATAATTATGGTAATAATAATTATACCCACAGTATCGAAAAAAATTAATACGAAAACCCTTTAAATATATATATTCATATTTAATTTAGTAGCAATAAAGGTAATAACAAAAAAATGTAATAATTACTACTCCGTGCAATTATTACCTATATAAATGGTAAGTGTCCGATATTATAGTGTCCCTTTTTAACATGTGCACGAAGTATGGTCATTACATATGGTAATTGTGAAATTAAATGGTAAGTGTCCAAAATTATATTAATATAATATGGTAATTGTGAAGTTAATATAATTATTATTTTTATAATCACGGTAAAAAATTAATATTTTTATAAGTGTCTAAAATTATGATATTAAGCATGCTATTAATGATATATAATTAATTACCGAGTCAAATTAATTATAGTAAATTTAATTAAAATTGTATTTTATGTGTGATTACCGTATCAAATTAATTATAGTAATTAAATGTTAGTTACCGTGTCAAATTAATTATAGTAATTTTAATTATTGTAATTTTAATTAAAATTGTATATTACGCTATTAATGAAATCTAATATTACGTGTGACTACATAATTGTATATTAGTTACCTTGTCAAATTAATTATAGTAATTTTAATTATAGTAATTTTATAATGTCTATATTTTAATTATAGTGTCTATGTTTTATAATGGCTATATTTTACTATATTTTAATTATAGTAATTTTAATAAAAAAGTTAATAATTAACCAAGATATTAATTGTATGACCGTGTGACTAGATAATTGTATACTCCGTATTAATTACCGTGTCATTTTAGTTACAGTAATTTTAATTACAGTAATTTTCATTATAATAATTTTAAATATAATAAATTAAATAATTTAAATACATTAATAGTAATTTAAATTCGTTAAAGCACTTTGAAAAATGAATAATTGTTTTAACCCCGTATGCAAAAATCATATTATAAATACATCCATTTCCAAAGCTTTGATAGCCATTACATTCATCGTGAATTTTTTACTCTTACGTTTCAAAACTGTCATTCCTACGAAAATGGAGATCTTAACTGCTTTGTAAAATGTTGATGAGCGGTCATCAATGTTAATGATGAAGCTATGAGAAATTAGGGTTTATCACGGGTTTCCGTAACAATAACCCAACATGATTTAGTCATGGACAACTCCGTGTTGCAGTTTCAAGAGTAACTAATCGTCGTAGTGGGTTGAAGATTCTGATATCCAATGAAGATATTATTCCCACAAATTATACAGATAATTTAGGTTATAAAGAAGTCTTTCGAAATTTGTAAAACACTGATGTTTTGTACCTTAAAATAATATGATATCTATATTCTATTGCATCTCATTTTTTTATCATTGAAAACTGATTTGATTTTAATAACATAAAAATGACCCGTGCTACGCACGGGTGTGATACTAGTTTCAACATTAAGTAGAATGCGTGGCATCACATTATTTTCTAGCTAGCTACAAATTAAATGCAAAAGCCTCATAGCATTTCTATGAATTTCATTGACATCGGCTCCATGGCCGGAAAGTTAAACGTAAATTCGTGCCAAAGGGAAAAAAGAGATGCAATTTATTATTAGAATAACTTAATAGAACATGCATTTTTCCATTTCATAATATGCTATATGTATATAACTTAATAGAACATGCATTTTTCCATTTCATAATATGCTATTTCTCTTCTGAAAGTCCATCCATCCATTATATCCAGTTGGCAAGGCGCACAAAATCGGAGCCCAAAGGGAACTCCCCTTTGGAGAAGTAAAAGCCGTCGGGCTTCACTTCCCAAGTGCAGTACCTCTCGTCCTTGCACCGGTCGGGGTAGGCATTGTAAACCTCGACAGTTTGGGACTTGGTGCCCCAGTCAAAACGGCACGAGAACCGAGTCGTACCCCAAAAGTTGACCCGGAATTTGATAAGACGTATATCGTTCTCGTTCATCGTCCACACTCCAAGATCATCGTCTCCTGATTGGCAATGCACGAGCAATGGTTTTGGTGGCTGGATCGGATTGTTGGTCGGGATCACATTCCGAATTCTTACCACCTTATTTTTATTGGCGCTGGCGGCCTGTCCCTGTTGCACAGTTATTGCACAACATATGATGAAGATGAGTAAGTGGAGCTTGATGAATGGGGAGGCTGATCCTAATGAAAACATCATCTTATGATTAATTATATTGAATCGAATATTTAAGACGATATAGATGGGTATTATAAGCATCCATGCATGTGCTTATATATACTTCAACCGGTAATAATCGTTGCAAATCCATTTAAGGGAAGAGGTAATTTTGTATATATGGTGTTGCTATGTATGCACTCCCTTGAAGATAATGAATAATCCCATTGAATGCATATTTTTAATTGTTTACTTAATTTACTTGCTCACTTTAAAGGTAATGAATAATCCTTTGTACAAGCATTTATTTTAGATGCGTTAGTTTAAATTTTACAAATTTATTTAACACAAAATTATTGTAAAATAAAAGAAATGATGGATTGCATGCATGGGGTGGATGGTATGGATACAATTAAACTATTTTGGACCAACGAAGTTAATGTTGTAAGTCCATAATTAGTACAGGACCTCAACTTCCACCAATGCCAAAGCAACACCGATTTTGTTTGACGAGATAAACCATCCATGAGATTATCGTCATTGCTTCTTCTCCCGCATAGTATATTCTCGAGATGCACCTCTACAATTATTTATTTTTCTCTATCGATAATTTTTAATTAAATATTTTTTTTTCAAATTGGAGTCAATGAGCCAACTCGGGGTGGGTCCCTTCTTCAAGAGTTCTATTAGCCTCGCACTTAATTTTAAAAATATATTACTTTGAAGACTTATTCATAGTCTAGATAATAAAGAGTATCAAAACACCCTCTATTTAATTGTAATTTAATAGATATTTTAGACTGCTTGGAAAACACATCTCAATTATAAGTGACAACTTAGTAGTTTTGGCTTATTGAGGATTACTTTGCGAAAAAACTTTATTAAAAAGGAACATTTTGAAAATTTACTCAAAATATTTTGTCATATTTGATGAAAAGGACTATTTGTGGAATACTTTTCAAAAAATGAAGTCAATTTATAGAAAATTATATAACTGGAGACTAAATATTATGAAAAACTACATATAATAAGAGACCATTTATGAAACTTACTCGATACTTTAATTATTTAGATAATATGGAGTAATTTAAAAGTACTTGCAATCATTAAAAAAAGAGAACTACACTATATGTTTACTAAAATATACTTTTATGACCTTTTAAAATAGTGCAAAGCTAAAAATAATTAGTACTCCCTTTCTTTATGAGTATTTGTCTTTTTTGGTCAAATCGATAAATCTTGTCCTTAAATATATATCCTGAGGCGTGAAGAATTGATATCTTTTTTAGATCAATCACCAATCACTAAAATCAAGAATTTGATATCTTTTTTCTTTTTTAAAGAAAAGAATTTGATACTAAGAAATTGAAATTCATCATAACTTTTTTTTCTCCCCAAAAGATATAATAACACTGGTTTGAGTTATCCATAATCCATAATCCATAATTTATTTAAAAAGACATGGAGTCAATATTGCGTTTTCCCGCCCAAAGAGTATGACCGTTACATATGGTAATGTGAAGTTAAAATGGTATGTGTCCGAAAGCATAGTAATATAAAATTTATGTTTTATAATAAGTATAATTATTATATTATATTTATAATAATTAACTGTCATTTTTAAAGTGTCCGAAATTTGTACTAGCAATAAAGGTAAGTTATAAAAAATATTTATGCAATAGGAAAAAATTATTTATAAAAATTATTTGTAAACTTTAATACACGCCAATCAATGCTATTAAAAACGTGTGTATGATTATTCTTACTATAACTATATAATTAAATGATTAACATGTGACTAGGTTATAAAAATGTACGTATAATAATAGTACAATATAATTATGGTAATAATAATTATACCCACAGTATCGAAAAAAATTAATACGAAAACCCTTTAAATATATATATTCATATTTAATTTAGTAGCAATAAAGGTAATAACAAAAAAATGTAATAATTACTACTCCGTGCAATTATTACCTATATAAATGGTAAGTGTCCGATATTATCGTGTCCCTTTTTAACATGTGCACGAAGTATGGTCATTACATATGGTAATTGTGAAATTAAATGGTAAGTGTCCAAAATTATATTAATATAATATGGTAATTGTGAAGTTAATATAATTTTTTTTTATAATCACGGTAAAAAATTAATATTTTTATAAGTGTCTAAAATTATGATATTAAGCATGCTATTAATGATATATAATTAATTACCGAGTCAAATTAATTATAATAAATTTAATTAAAATTGTATTTTATGTGTGATTACCGTATCAAATTAATTATAGTAATTAAATGTTAGTTACCATGTCAAATTAATTATAGTAATTTTAATTATTCTAATTTTAATTAAAATTGTATATTACGCTACTAATGAAATCTAATATTACGTGTGACTACATAATTGTATATTAGTTACCCTGTCAAATTAATTATAGTAATTTTAATTATAGTAATTTTATAATGTCTATATTTTAATTATAGTGTCTATATTTTATAATGTCTATATTTTACTATATTTTAATTATAGTAATTTTAATAAAAAAGTTAATAATTAACCAAGATATTAATTGTATGACCGTGTGACTAGATAATTGTATACTCTGTATTAATTACCGTGTCATTTTAGTTACAGTAATTTTAATTACAGTAATTTTAATTATAATAATTTTAAATATAATAAATTAAATAATTTAAATACAGTAATAGTAATTTAAATTCGTTAAAGCACTTTGAAAAATGAATAATTGTTTTAACCCCGTATGCAAAAATCATATTATAAATACATCCATTTCCAAAGCTTTGATAGCCATTACATTCATCGTGAATTTTTTACTCTTACGTTTCAAAACTGTCATTCCTACGAAAATGGATATCTTAACTGCTTTGTAAAATGTTGATGAGCGGTCATCAATGTTAATGATGAAGCTATGAGAAATTAGGGTTTATCACAGGTTTCCGTAACAATAACCCAACATGATTTAGTCATGGACAACTCCGTGTTGCAGTTTCAAGAGTAACTAATCGTCGTAGTGGGTTGAAGATTCTGATATCCAATGAAGATATTATTCCCACAAATTATACAGATAATTTAGTTTATAAAGAAGTCTTTTGAAATTTGAAAAACACTGATGTTTTGTACCTTAAAATAATATGATATCTATATTTTATTGCATCTCATTTTTTTATCATTGAAAACTGATTTGATTTTAATAACATAAAAATGACCCGTGCTACGCACGGGTGTGATACTAGTTTCAACATTAAGAAGAATGCGTGGCATCACATTATTTTCTAGCTAGCTACAAATTAAATGCAAAAGCCTCATAGCATTTCTATGAATTTCATTGACATCGGCTCCATGGCCAGGAAAGTTAAACGTAAATTCGTGCCAAAGGGAAAAAAGAGATGCAATTTATTATTAGAATAACTTAATAGAACATGCATTTTTCCATTTCATAATATGCTATATGTATATAACTTAATAGAACATGCATTTTTCCATTTCATAATATGCTATTTCTCTTCTGAAAGTCCATCCATCCATTATATCCAGTTGGCAAGGCGCACAAAATCGGAGCCCAAAGGGAACTCCCCTTTGGCGAAGTAAAAGCCATCGGGCTTCACTTCCCAAGTGCAGTACCTCTCGTCCTTGCACCGGTCGGGGTAGGCATTGTAAACCTCGACAGTTTGGGACTTGGTGCCCCAGTCAAAACGACACGAGAACCGAGTCGTACCCCAAAAGTTGACCCGGAATTTGATAAGACGTATATCGTTCTCGTTCATCGTTCACACTCCAAGATCATCGTCTCCTGATTGGCAATGCACGAGCAATGGTTTTGGTGGCTGGATCGGATTGTTGGTCGGGATCACATTCCGAATTCTTAGCACCTTATTTTTATTGGCGCTGGCGGCCTGTCCCTGTTGCACAGTTATTGCACAACATATGATGAAGATGAGTAAGTGGAGCTTGATGAATGGGGAGGCTGATCCTAATGAAAACATCATCTTATGATTAATTATATTGAATCGAATATTTAAGACGATATAGATGGGTATTATAAGCATCCATGCATGTGCTTATATATACTTCAACCGGTAATAATCGTTGCAAATCCATTTAAGGGAAGAGGTAATTTTGTATATATGGTGTTGCTATGTATGCACTCCCTTGAAGATAATGAATAATCCCATTGAATGCATATTTTTAATTGTTTACTTAATTTACTTGCTCACTTGAAAGGTAATGAATAATCCTTTGTACAAGCATTTATTTTAGATGCGTTAGTTTAAATTTTACAAATTTATTTAACACAAAATTATTGTAAAATAAAAGAAATGATGGATTGCATGCATGGGGTGGATGGTATGGATACAATTAAACTATTTTGGACCAACGAAGTTAATGTTGTAAGTCCATAATTAGTACAGGACCTCAACTTCCACCAATGCCAAAGCAACACCGATTTTGTTTGACGAGATAAACCATCCATGAGATTATCGTCATCGCTCCTTCTCCCGCATAGTATATTCTCGAGATGCCCCTCTACAATTATGTATTTTTCTCTATCGATAATTTTTAATTAAATATTTTTTTTTCAAATTGGAGTCAATGAGCCAACTCGGGGTGGGTCCCTTCTTCAAGAGTTCTATTAGCCTCGCACTTAATTTTAAAAATATATTACTTTGAAGACTTATTCATAGTCTAGATAATAAAGAGTATCAAAACACCCTCTATTTAATTGTCATTTAATAGATATTTTAGACTGCTTGGAAAACACATCTCAATTATAAGTGACAACTTAGTAATTTTGGCTTATTGAGGATTACTTTGCGAAAAAACTTTATTAAAAAGGAACATTTTGAAAATTTACTCAAAATATTTTGTCATATTTGATGAAAAGGACTATTTGTGGAATACTTTTCAAAAAATGAAGTCAATTTATAGAAAATTATATAACTGGAGACTAAATATTATGAAAAACTACATATAATAAGAGACCATTTATGAAACTTACTCGATACTTTAATTATTTAGATAATATGGAGTAATTTAAAAGTACTTGCAATCATTAAAAAAAAGAGAAATACACTATATGTTTACTAAAATATACTTTTATGACCTTTTAAAATAGTGCAAAGCTAAAAATAATTAGTACTCCCTTTCTTTATGAGTATTTGTCTTTTTTGGTCAAAATCGATAAATCTTGTCCTTAAATATATATCCCGAGGCGTAAAGAACTGATATCCTTTTTAGATCAATCACCAATCACTAAAATCAAGAATTTGATATCTTTTTTCTTTTTTAAAGAAAAGAATTTGATACTAAGAAATTGAAATTCATCATAACTTTTTTTTCTCCCCAAAAGATATAATAACACTGGTTTGAGTTATTCATAATCCATAATCCATAATTTATTTAAAAAGACATGGAGTCAATATTGCGTTTTCCCGCCCAAAGAGTATGACCGTTACATATGGTAATGTGAAGTTAAAATGGTATGTGTCCGAAAGTATAGTAATATAAAATTTATGTTTTATAATAAGTATAATTATTATATTATATTTATAATAATTAACTGTCATTTTTAAAGTGTCCGAAATTTGTATTAGCAATAAAGGTAAGTTATAAAAAATATTTATGCAATAGGAAAAAATTATTTATAAAAATTATTTGTAAACTTTAATACACGCCAATCAATGCTATTAAAAACGTGTGTATGATTATTCTTACTATAATTATATAATTAAATGATTAACATGTGACTAGGTTATAAAAATGTACGTATAATAATAGTACAATATAATTATGGTAATAATAATTATACCCACAGTATCGAAAAAAATTAATACGAAAACCCTTTAAATAAATATATTCATATTTAATTTAGTAGCAATAAAGGTAATAACAAAAAAATGTAATAATTACTACTCCGTGCAATTATTACCTATATAAATGGTAAGTGTCCGATATTATCGTGTCCCTTTTTAACATGTGCACGAAGTATGGTCATTACATATGGTAATTGTGAAATTAAATGGTAAGTGTCCAAAATTATATTAATATAATATGGTAATTGTGAAGTTAATATAATTATTATTTTTATAATCACGGTAAAAAATTAATATTTTTATAAGTGTCTAAAATTATGATATTAAGCATGCTATTAATGATATATAATTAATTACCGAGTCAAATTAATTATAATAAATTTAATTAAAATTGTATTTTATGTGTGATTACCGTATCAAATTAATTATAGTAATTAAATGTTAGTTACCGTGTCAAATTAATTATAGTAATTTTAATTATTGTAATTTTAATTAAAATTGTATATTACGCTATTAATGAAATATAATATTACGTGTGACTACATAATTGTATATTAGTTACCCTGTCAAATTAATTATAGTAATTTTAATTATAGTAATTTTATAATGTCTATATTTTAATTATAGTGTCTATCTTTTATAATGGCTATATTTTACTATATTTTAATTATAGTAATTTTAATAAAAAAGTTAATAATTAACCAAGATATTAATTGTATGACCGTGTGACTAGATAATTGTATACTCCGTATTAATTACCGTGTCATTTTAGTTACAGTAATTTTAATTACAGTAATTTTAATTATAATAATTTTAAATATAATAAATTAAATAATTTAAATACAGTAATAGTAATTTAAATTCGTTAAAGCACTTTGAAAAATGAATAATTGTTTTAACCCCGTATGCAAAAATCATATTATAAATACATCCATTTCCAAAGCTTTGATAGCCATTACATTCATCGTGAATTTTTTACTCTTACGTTTCAAAACTGTCATTCCTACGAAAATGGAGATCTTAACTGCTTTGTAAAATGTTGATGAGCGGTCATCAATGTTAATGATGAAGCTATGAGAAATTAGGGTTTATCACAGGTTTCCGTAACAATAACCCAACATGATTTAGTCATGGACAACTCCGTGTTGCAGTTTCAAGAGTAACTAATCGTCGTAGTGGGTTGAAGATTCTGATATCCAATGAAGATATTATTCCCACAAATTATACAGATAATTTAGTTTATAAAGAAGTCTTTCGAAATTTGTAAAACACTGATGTTTTGTATCTTAAAATAATATGATATCTATATTCTATTGCATCTCATTTTTTTATCATTGAAAACTGATTTGATTTTAATAACATAAAAATGACCCGTGCTACGCACGGGTGTGATACTAGTTTCAACATTAAGAAGAATGCGTGGCATCACATTATTTTCTAGCTAGCTACAAATTAAATGCAAAAGCCTCATAGCATTTCTATGAATTTCATTGACATCGGCTCCATGGCCGGGAAAGTTAAACGTAAATTCGTGCCAAAGGGAAAAAAGAATGCAATTTATTATTAGAATAACTTAATAGAACATGCATTTTTCCATTTCATAATATGCTATATGTATATAACTTAATAGAACATGCATTTTTCCATTTCATAATATGCTATTCCTCTTCTGAAAGTCCATCCATCCATTATATCCAGTTGGCAAGGCGCACAAAATCGGAGCCCAAAGGGAACTCCCCTTTGGCGAAGTAAAAGCCGTCGGGCTTCACTTCCCAAGTGCAGTACTGATAAATTTAGGATTGGGTGTGGATAACTGGATTGGGTAACAAGACACTTGGGTTGAACCACATTAAAAGATTGAATCCAATCGATTAGTTAGTTCAACTCAAGGGCTTATATACCGGGTTATTTTTCTCTTCAAGTTCCGATGTGGGATACTCTTAACACTCCCCCTCAAGTGGACAACCGGGCCATTTTGAATCTAACCGGTTGACCACTTGCAAATGAACTCCCATTCCCTTGACTTTTTTTTTTTGAGCGCCAACACCTAAAGGACCACGAGCCGTTGGGTATGGACTTCCAGACGTGCAATCGGGTCAAACAGGCCACAGGCCGTTGGGTACATACTCCATACGGACAACTGGGCTAAACACTAACGGGCCGCTAGGAATGAACGTCTAGACAGACACCTTTACAAACGAGGTGGGCCAAAACCTGCTTTGATACCATGATAAATTTAGGATTGGGTGTGGATAACTGGATTGGGTAACAAGACACTTGGGTTGAACCACATTAAAAGATTGAATCCAATCGATTAGTTAGTTCAACTCAAGGGCTTATATACCGGGTTATTTTTCTCTTCAAGTTCCGATGTGGGATACTCTTAACAAGTACCTCTCGTCCTTGCACCGGTCGGGGTAGGGATTGTAAACCTCGACAGTTTGGGACTTGGTGCCCCAGTCAAAACGGCACGAGAACCGAGTCGTACCCCAAAAGTTGACCCGGAATTTGATAAGACGTATATCGTTCTCGTTCATCGTCCACACTCCAAGATCATCGTCTCCTGATTGGCAATGCACGAGCAATGGTTTTGGTGGCTGGATCGGATTTGTTGGTCGGGATCACATTCCGAATTCTTACCACCTTATTTTTATTGGCGCTGGCGGCCTGTCCCTGTTGCACAGTTATTGCACAACATATGATGAAGATGAGTAAGTGGAGCTTGATGAATGGGGAGGCTGATCCTAATGAAAACATCATCTTATGATTAATTATATTGAATCGAATATTTAAGACGATATAGATGGGTATTATAAGCATCCATGCATGTGCTTATATATACTTCAACCGGTAATAATCGTTGCAAATCCATTTAAGGGAAGAGGCAATTTTGTATATATGGTGTTGCTATGTATGCACTCCCTTGAAGATAATGAATAATCCCATTGAATGCATATTTTTAATTGTTTACTTAATTTACTTGCTCACTTGAAAGGTAATGAATAATCCTTTGTACAAGCATTTATTTTAGATGCGTTAGTTTAAATTTTACAAATTTATTTAACACAAAATTATTGTAAAATAAAAGAAATGATGGATTGCATGCATGGGGTGGATGGTATGGATACAATTAAACTATTTTGGACCAACGAAGTTAATGTTGTAAGTCCATAATTAGTACAGGACCTCAACTTCCACCAATGCCAAAGCAACACCGATTTTGTTTGACGAGATAAACCATCCATGAGATTATCGTCATCGCTCCTTCTCCCGCATAGTATATTCTCGAGATGCCCCTCTACAATTAAGTATTTTTCCCTATCGATAATTTTTAATTAAATAAATTTTTTTCAAATTGGAGTCAATGAGCCAACTCCGGGTGGGTCCCTTCTTCAAGAGTTCTATTAGCCTCCCACTTAATTTTAAAAATATATTACTTTGAAGACTTATTCATAGTCTAGATAATAAAGAGTATTAAAACACCCTCTATTTAATTGTCATTTAATAGATACTTTTAGACTGCTTGGAAAACACATCTCAATTATAAGTGACAACTTAGTAATTTTGGCTTGTTGAGGATTACTTTGCGAAAAAACTTTATTAAAAAGGAACATTTTGAAAATTTACTCAAAATATTTTGTCATATTTGATGAAAAGGACTATTTGTGGAATACTTTTCAAAAAATGAAGTCAATTTATAGAAAATTATATAACTGGAGACTAAATATTATGAAAAACTACATATAATAAGAGACTATTTATGAAACTTACTCGATACTTTAATTATTTAGATAATATGGAGTAATTTAAAAGTACTTGCAATCATTAAAAAAAGAGAACTACACTATATGTTTACTAAAATATACTTTTATGACCTTTTAAAATAGTGCAAAGCTAAAAATAATTAGTACTCCCTTTCTTTATGATTATTTGTTTATTTTTGACTTTTTTGATCAAAATTGATAAATTTTGTCCTTAAATTAATTAAAAATGATATTAATCGGTGATACAAAATAGTTATATTGGATTTCTTATATAAAATATTTTTAAAATATTATCTTATCTAACTAATATACTATGTATATATATTCTCTAATTATAAGTCAAAGGTGAGAATAGTTGATCAAAAAAATCAAAATTAAACAACATACTTAGGGAGTGAGGTGGTACAATCTTATTTATTTTTCATCCTATGAAAAGTATTAATAACATATTGATGGGTTTAAGAACCCGGGCATAGTGTAAAATGGGTAAAGAGAGTAGTTTGAACGAGCAGAGTACGTGTTCTTGGATTGCAAAAGTGTAGTTCGAGTATAGTAATGCTTAACAAGATTATTATAGTGATTATGATGTCATTCCCTGAAGTGAAGGGGAGGTATTTATACTCTCTCCGTCCCAAAAAGTCTTTCCTGTTTCATTTTTTGCGCATCCCATAAAACACTTCTACCGACATCTAAAATGCCTAAAATTTATAACATTTCTTCTTTATTGTGGGTAGAAGTTATTTTGAAAGTTTTTTTGGCATTCAAGACGGGATAGAAGTATTTTATGTGATGCGCAAAAAATAAAAGATGAAAGACTTTTTGGGACGGAGGGAGTACGAGTTATATGTTCTCATCAATTTGTTATCTAGTTGTTGTCCACGAGAAGACCCATTTTAGGTTCATGCGGGAGACCCATGGGGTATGAGACCCATTACAGTGGTACAAAGAATATATGTACTAAGCTAGTACATACTCATAAATTATGTATATATACATTGAACAAGTGCATTATACTCGTAAATTATCTACTCATACTGCAATCCCCATTACTTTGATGTTGAACATGCAATGTGTTTACTTAACGGTTAAACATAGCTGAAAACTGTGTAAATTCTCTAAACACCAAATGAAGGAAAAGAAATTAATGTTTTTTTATACATACTCATAAATTATCTATACATTCTACGTGTGCATTACACACAAGAGATGTTCTGATCTTGAGTGGACCCATAGATTTAGACAAGGCACGAGGAATCCAACGTCTCTTCTCGTGATCTCACGTTTAACATAACCAATTTCCGATATTCGAGTGTGCCATTTGGCTAGAGACCGAGTACGATACACGCATTCTTATCGCGTAGCGCAAGGAGATAACAGGTCTGAGTTCATATATGTATGTAGGCAGAGGCCGAGTGTGACCCAACAAATGGAAGACTAGCTTTGGCCTGCCCGTACTCTACAGAGCGTGTTTCTTCAAAGCTCAATGAGCTTACATGTTGGGCTGCCAATTTGATTGGGCCAAATATCACAGCTTAGGGTATCCATCACATATACTTAAAATATTACAGAGTATTTTCATCTTTAAAATATCAATTACTCCCTCTGTCTTAAAACGTTCTTTCCATTTTTGTTTACGAAATTTGACTAGTTTTTTTTAGTTCAACTTATATGATTGTAGGTGTAAAATTTAAGGTGAAATTTGCACTAAATAGGACTAAAACATAATGACTTTTCTAATATCATCACTCTTTAAATTTTTAGAAAGTCAACACAAAAATATCATCACTCTTTAAATTTTTTAAAAGTCAAAATGAAAACATTTTTTAAGACAAAGGAAGTATTACTTAATTAAAATTGGAGAAATTTACCTAAATAGGACTAAAACAAAATGACTTTCCCAATATATGATCATATGTTTTTATTTTCCAATGTAGGACTTTTGGTCATTATCAAGTAGTTATTATTCAATTAAATGTCTGGACTTTATTTCTCCCACTAGGTCATTATTAAGTTCTATTTATGGAATAAAAAAAATTTAAGTCCTACATTGGGAAAGTCATTATATTAAATTGATCGGATTGTTGACTTTAGGATTAACCCTTTGGACCGCCGGTTAACCTTTCACCCAATATTAATCCCTCAAAGCAACTCCAATGGGTCTTATATATTGTAAAAAATACATTATATACAAGACCCTATAGCAAAATTGTCACTCCAATGGCTAGGGCAAAATTAACACTATATTGTAAAAAGCAAGTATCACCTTGTATTAATACACTACATGCTTTTCCCATATTGTAAATTCATTTTTTCTATATATTTATTAAAATACATTTATATTTCTTGTTTCTTATAAAAATACTCAATATATGTATAGTTGAAATGCATGTACCATAAAAATTTTAAAAATATAAATATTATTACAAATAAATATTTAAAAAATAATAATATATATATATAAGTGTATTATTTAAGAGAAATGATTGGAGGAGCTATGAAAAAATGGAATGCTACCCTCTCCTCCTACAACCTCTCCATCCCCGACCTGATTTTCTCCCCACCCTCCAGGTTAGTCATATATAATTATAATTAAGCTAAGTAGTGTAATTAAATTAATCCCTGTTCTGTTCTTGAATATAATTGACCGATTGATTGATGATATATTATTATTATTATTATTATTATTATTGCAGGTGAGGATCTGGTACCACAACCCAAACCGCCGGATCGAAATATACTACGACAAGCTAAAGGTGTACGCCGCCTACTATGACCGCCAGGTCACCCAAAGCGCGGACATCCCGCCAATATACCAGGGGGACAATGACACGAACGTCTTGTCCCCCACTCTTTTGGGGAACAACAGCATCCTTAGCTACTACGTCGTCCCCAACCTCCTCAGAGATCAGGACGACGGCGCCTTCTAGATCGCCGTCAAGATCGACCGCAGGGTCATGTTTCGGGTCGGGGACTTCGTATCTGTAGAATTTTAGCTTAAAACTGATGTGGTTGATTCATTAACACAAACCGTATATATACACGTTTACATAACGGGCTAGGTTACATGTGGGCCCAATACAATTAAATACAAACCAAATACAAATACCCGCTAACACTCCCCCTCAAGTTGGCGCATGAAGATCCTGAATGCCCAACTTGCACAATAAAAAATCAAAACTAGGTTTGCCCAACGGCTTAGTAAAAATATCGGCCAACTGGTATCGAGTAGGAACATGGGTATGTCGACACCTCATGCCGCTGGACACTTTCTCGAACTGTGTGACAATCAACATCCACATGCTTCATTCGTTCATGAAAAACCGGATTAGCTGCAATATATAAAGCGGATTGGTTGTCACAATATAATCGGGGAGGATATAAAATAGGAACTCCCAAGGCAAGTAGAATTCCTCGCATCCAACGGACTTCCACACAAGCATTTGCCATAGCTCTGTACTCTGCCTCTGCAGACGATCTAGCAACAGTGGTTTGCTTCTTTGTCTTCCAGGATACCGGAGAGGTTCCTAACATGATAAAATACCCGCTAACAGACCGACGGGACCTGGGGCAACTGGCCCAATCAGAGTCACAATAGGCAGAAATTTGTAAATTGCTGTTAGCACTGAGGAAAATGCCCTGACCCGGATGACCTTTGATGTAGCGAAGGACACGCATGGCTGCATTCATGTGATCCAGAGTAGGGGCCTGCATATACTGAGACAAGACATGGACAGAATAACATATATCCGGCCGAGTGATGGTGAGATAAATCAAACGACCCACAAGACGGCGGTACCGCGCCGGGTCATGTAGGACTGCTGCGGTCGACGTGCCCAGTGTGTGCGTCGTGGGTAACGGCGTGTCAGCCGGCTTACAACCCAACAGACCGGCCTCCTGTAAAATCTCCAGTGCATATTTTCGCTGACACAAAACCATACCCGATGCAGAACGGGCACATTCAATCCCCAAAAAATATTTGACCGGACCCAAATCTTTGAGTTGAAAACACCTGTCCAAATATTGTTTAAAAGAGGTGCATAAAGAGGGGTTATTTCCTGCAACCAAAATATCATCAACATATACGAGGACCGTAAGAATATCCGGGCCCTTATGAAGAATAAACAGAGTATGATCCTTATGAGCCTGTTTAAACCCCCACTGACGAAGGGCAGTGCTAAGTTTATGGAACCAATTACGTGGAGATTGACGAAGCCCATATAAAGATTTCCGAAGACGACAAACTTTGCCGGGGATAGAAAAGCCAGGAGGCATTCGCATATACACCTCGTCGATCAGATCACCATTTAAAAAAGCATTATTAACATCCAACTGATGAATCTCCCAACCGCGTGCAACAGCAACAGATAATAACATACGTACCGTACCCATCTTTGCTACGGGAGCAAAAGTATCTGTGTAATCTCTACCAAACTCCTGATGATTCCCTAAAACAACCAGGCGAGCTTTATCACGCTCCTTTGTTCCATCCGAGTGAAACTTGGTACGGTAAATCCACTGACACCCAAGAGCCGTCCGATCGGGGGGAAGTTCAGTAACTTCCCATGTGTGATTATGTTCCAACGCAGTAATCTCCTGTTGCATAGCCTTCCGCCAATTATCATGTTGCATGGCTTGCTTGAAGGACGTTGGAACCTCACACGAAGTCACAGCAGCCAAATATCCCCGGTACCTGTCATGTAATTTCTCATAATGAACAAAATTGTGGATAGGATATCGCGTACCTGAAGATTTAGACGAGACAATGTGAGGAACAATGGGAGTAGATGTTCGGGCGGTATGACAGTAGTAATCGGACAACCGTGCAGGAGGTCGCCGATCACGAGTGGGATGAACAGGCGGCGGCGGACTGTCCGGGTCAGACTCGCCGTCGCTATGGGAATGAGGAGAAAACTGCCCGAAGGACGACGGGGACGCCGTAGGTATCGGTGAGACGGCGGGACTGGGTTCGGCAGTGGGTGCGGTGGTCGGGAAATCGGCATGGGTGGTGGACTCGACGACGGGAGGCGTGGGTGATTTAGAAGACAATGCAAACGGAAAAACCGTTTCGTCAAACGAAACGTCCCGGGCATAGAAAAACCGATGGGATTCAAGGTCATAGACACGCCAACCCTTAGTCCCCATAGGATATCCCACAAACATGCATTTAAGACTACGGGGGTGAAATTTATTTTGCGGACGAGGGTTGAGACGTACATAACATAAACACCCAAATACCCTTAAAAGAGACAAGTCTGGAGGTTTTGAAGAAAGGAGTTCAAAGGGTGATTTACCCTGAAGGAGAGGAGTAGGGGTACGATTAATAAGATACACAGCTGTACGCACACAGTCACCCCAAAATTCAAGAGGCAAAGAAGCTTGAAACATTAAAGAACGGGCGACAGTAAGGATATGTCTGTGTTTACGTTCCACACGCCCATTTTGTTGTGGGGTGTTGACGCATGACGTTTGAACCAGTACCCCCATGGTTGTATAAAACTGACGCAAGGGTTTATTCACAAATTCAGTCCCATTATCTGTGCGTACAATTTTTATAACTTTTCCAAATTGGGTTTGAATCATTTGGAAGAACTGTTTCAGACAACTAGTAACTTCAGTTTTGTCCACAATAAGAAAAACCCAAACAGCTCTAGAATAATCATCAACAATAGTGAGAAAATAATGAGAACCAGTAGACAAACACGGAGAATATGGCCCCCATAAATCACACTGAATTAAATCAAACAAGGCATCAGCTTTATTAAGACTCGACGAAAAACTAGAACGAGTTTGCTTTGAAAAGAAACAAATGTCGCATGACTGAAAATTTTTAATTTCAGCTGCACTTTTATTAAAAGGAGGCAAAGACAAAACTTGAGGTGATGGATGGCCAAGACGCTGATGCAAAAGAGAGACTGATTCGGCTTTGGATACCTGGGCGAAAGAAGGAAAGACATAAACCCCATTGCGCACTTCACATCGTCCAATCTGCGTCTTCAAAGTTCGGTCATGTATCACACAAAATTGGTCATCAAAAAAAACATGGCAGTTATGAGAGTTGACAAGACAACTCACAGAGATCAAGTTGCACTTTAGATTAGGCACATAAAGAACATTAGTTAAAACCAAAGTTGGAGAGACTTGCACTCGTCCACATGAGTTGGCCACGACACGTGCTCCGTCAGGTAAGCTAATAGTACAAGGAGACACGGGTTTGATGTCGGACAAATAAGATAAAACTCCTGTCATATGATGAGAAGCTCCACTATCCACCAACCATTCGCAAGGTACAGAGACAGACTTACCTTGGAGTTTATCAGAAAACGAAGGGGTGGAATCAAACATGGAAAAGAGGCATGCAATTCCAATTTGATCCGAAGACATGGCAACTGATAAAAGTATTCCAAGAGAGATAACAGCACCAGTGGAATGGAAAAATCTTCAAAAACTGCCACCAAGTGGACGAAGTAACCACGGCCAAGCAAAGAACGGAACTTTTCTTGTATAGAAAAAGTCCAAGCACAAGTGGGTGGATCGTGCAGCAAAGTGTAACAAAAAATAATTTCCAAGCACAAGTGGATTGTGCTTTTTCCTTTGCTGGAGAAGAAGCCACGATCAAAAACAAGCAAAACGGAGAAACGGCGCAGACGTGGGTATGCCGATCGTACGCCTGAGAGCATAGACGCGTGAAAGCCTGGGGTTTTGGCTCCGATACCATGTAGAATTTTAGCTTAAAACTGATGTGGTTGAAACATTAACACAAACCGTATATATACACGTTTACATAACGGGCTAGGTTACATGTGGACCCAATACAATTAAATACAAACCAAATACAAATACCCGCTAACAGTATCCGAGCCTTTCCATCTCCACGTCTCCTGTCCCGCTCACATTCCCTTCTTCCCCAACTCCTCCCGGGGTAGCGGGTTTGTGGTGGGCCCAAAGGCCGCCGCCCCGGCCGCTGCCAAGTACCCGCTCTCCCGCACCTGTGCCGTTAGCGTCCCAACAATTATACGGAGAATACTTCAAATTATAAAGGAGTGAATAATATATACGGAGTATCAATTAACAACTAGCTAGACTCACGATCGAGTACTATAAGTTTTTTTATAAAAAAAAAATCATAGCTTCTCTCTTTATATTTAATTTTCACGTGTTTAATTATTATTATTACTCCTTCCGTCATGATCTTCCCGGTTCGCAAAACGAAGAAAAATCCTAAGTTTTTTTTAATCTATTTTATTTAAATATTGGTATAGAAATAAAAAATAAAACATACATATTTAAAAACTACACCAAAAGTTCAACAAAACAAGTGGTGACAAGAATATTTTATTTTATCATCTAGGCCATGAAAAAACACAAATAAATATAAATTTCCGTGAAGTTGGAATAGTGCTTTGGGAAGATCATTATAGGACGGAGGGTGTATTATTCAGTTACCCTTTCTCTTCTTGTTGCTGTATTAATTTTTTTTTAATCTTGGTGTCCTTTTTTTTTTGTTACAATAGTGTGGTCCATAAATGCATTCTTTTTGCGAAATATGTGTCATTGGCATGTAGTAACTAAATAAGGAACATGCAAAAAAAAAGTGGGACAAACAAAAACGCTAAAAATTTAAAAAACAGTGGCACCATTCCTTTTATGTACAGTAGTAAAGAGTACTCTCCTATTTAAAAAATTAGTGATACATTTATCTTTAAGCATCTTAGAAAAAACTTCTATCTCATCTAATATATCTCAAATATACTCCGTTCTTTCGTCTTAAAGTTTCTTCCTTGTTCGATTCACGAGTTTTGACTAAAATTATTTAAGATGGACGAAAACACAAAGTACATATTTTAGCAACATGATGCATGACAAACAAGAGCTACAACTATACCTCAATTCAAAATTGTTAGAAAACTACAAAATCTAAGACATACCGAGTTTTTGTTTCATTGTTTGTCAGAAAAATATAATGCCAAAGAGACAAAAGGCAAACTAGTCTTTATGAAGAAGAAGAAAAAGCATAGAAGCAAAGCAGGAGATGTAAAACCACTAAGCATACAAAGTATTACCCCGTTCAAAAATAAATTTTCTGTTCATTATTTATATCGTCAAACTTTATTCGCTTTTTAACCTATTTGCTTTAATTACATTTTTTATTTACTTTCGCATAAAATACCATAGTCATGTCATTTTTTATTTTATAGAGTTTTTAGTGTAAGTTTTAAGTATATACTCCTTCCGTCCCATAAAACATTTCCTGTTTCAAAAAAGGCGCGCCCTTAAAATGAGTAATTTTGGTATTATTTTCTAATTTTGCCCTTACTTTATAAAAGAGTAGGATGAGATGTGTAGAATAGATTAGTCATAATTAAAAAAATAAAACTAAAATTACTCATTTTAAAGACGTGCCATTTTTGAAACAAGAAATGTTTTATGGGACGGAGGGAGTATAATTTTTTTAACTTTTTCACTTATATATAATAAAATAAAATAATTGACAAGAATATCACTCAAATCTCAAACGGGGAGATGAAGAGAGTAATTAAGTTTGATGTCAACATTGATGCTTGAGGATTACTATATAATTAATGTAAAGATTAGGGTAATTTTTATTGGGGCTTCGTTATTGGGAGATGGACTAATGGTTAGAGTGCAATTGTGGTCCTTGTGGATTTTAACTCCCGATAAACTCTCCATCCTGGCCCGGTCCAAACCCACCCCAACCCCTCCTCCCCAAACTCCTTCAATTTTGTTCCCCAAATCTATTTGACTTTGGGATCCAAATTTTTGACCCAAAAGTGAAATAAATTAGAAAAATAATATTAAGAGAGTTGGTGTGGATTTGGGTTGAACCAGCTGAGAGATTTTTTGGGGGATTAGGGAGGATAGAAACCATTAATTTTATGGTTTTTTGCTATACATTTCAATTCCACACTAAAGATTTTTAAACAAGACCTAAAAAAAAGAAATTGTTTCCCACGGTATACAATGCATGAAGTAAAATGCTAAATGCATGAGCATTTTTTTTCCAAAAACAATTCATGAAAATGAACAAAAAAAAATGTCCATCTTATGTGCATACTGCATCGGCTTATCATATTATGCATGTGTATATTATATTGAGATTCCGTACAAATTAGTGGAGCACATCAGCACATGTGAAGCATCTTTAATGCTGCGGTCCAACTAATTAATTCCGGAATTAGCTAATAGCCAAACGCAAATCCCTACAAAACAATAAACTTATGTTTACACTGATACTGCAATCCCCATTACTTTGATGTTGACCATGTGTTTACCTAACGGTAAATATAGCTGAAAACTGTGTAAATTCTCTAAACACCAAATGCAGGGGAAAAAATAATGTTTTTTTATACATACTCGTAAATTATCTATACATTGTACTGGTGCATTACACACAAGAGATGTTCTGATCTTGAGTGGGCCCATAGATTTAGACAAGGCACGAGGAATCCAACGTCTCTTCTCGTGTTCTTGCGTTTAATATAACCAATTTCCGATATTCAAGTGTTCCATTTAGCTAGAGACCGAGTACGATACACACATTATATTCTTATCATGATGTGGCGTAAGTAGATAAAGGCCCCGTTTGGCATCAGCGTTAGAGATTAGAGTTAGCGTTTTGAAAAAGTTATCCGACGGTGGGCCTGCCAAATTGAGTGGGCCTGCCAAATTGATTGGGCCAGACCCAGTCTAGGGTATCCATCACATATTCTTAAAATATTACATACTCCCTCCGTCCCACTGTCTTTGTTCACTTACCTTTTGGCACACCATCCAATGCACTTCTTTAATCCATTTTATCTTGTAATTTGTATATTAAAAAATTATAGAAATTATATATTAATAATCTATATGTTAAGACAAATCAAACAAGATCACACATGACTATATTTAGGCTTACACATTGAGAGAATTTGATGAGTCAAAGTGCTTAGATGAACAGTTCCAAAAGTCAAAAGTGGACAAAGACAGTGGGACGGAGGTAGTAGTATTTTCATCTTTAAAATATCAATTACTTTCTTTGTCCTAAAATATTCTTTCTATTTTTATTTACGAAGTTTGATTGATTTTATTTTTAGTTCAATTTATATGATTATAGGTATAAAATTTAAAAAATAAAATTTTTATATTTAAAAATTACATAAAAAATTCTACAAAACAAGAGGTGTAAACACTGTATTATTTTATCAAATAACTAAAAAAATAAGTAAAGAAAGTAATTAAAGTTTGACCGTGTGAATAGTAATTGGGAAGATCGTTTTAAAAAGCAAGGAGTATAATAACTAATAAGGTACTATTAAATGAGTTGTCTCTCTTTTTTTCTGCGGCGTTAAGGATATAATTGAATAGTCAAATTACAAAAATAAAGGATGTATATAAGAACATATTATCTAGTTTTTTTTGGAAACATGAGTGTTTGTTAGACACTCATTTTTAATTCCCTATTTAATAAAAAATACCTAATAATGAAATACTCCCTCCGTTTGCAAAAAGACTTCCCATTTTGATTTGGGGCAAAAATAAGAAAGTGTTAAATTATTGTTGATTTCCAATTTTGCCCCTGATGTGATGGATAGATTATTAGAGAAAAAAATATGATGTGATAGGTAGGGTATGAAAAAGTAAGGGTAAAAGTGGTTTTTTAATAGAAAGGGAAAGTGTTTTGTTGGAAGTTGAAAAAATGGAAGAGGAAGTGTTTTTTAGAACGGATGGAGTATTAAATATTATTCCATCTGTCTCAAAAACTCTTTCTAAGCTCCTTTCTTTTTTACTTGTCCCACGAAATCTTTCCGATTTTATTAAAAAACTACTTTTTACCCCTACCAATTTTTTAAGGAAAATGAAAAAAATAAAAGATGAACTGTTTTAAGAAACGGAGGAAATATTACTTATTTTTAAATTAATCGAATCGTTTACTTTAGGATTAACCGGTTGGACAGGTTAACACTTGATCATCCGTCTCAAAAACTCTTTTGGCGGTTTCCGGCGGGTCGGAGCGTTTTCCGGCGAAATTGACGGCGGGAACCAACTCCAATGCGGTCGTGGCATCCGGGCGACCTCCAAGGACCCCTCAATTTCAAGATTTGATGAAGATTTGCAAAACCCCCAATTTTGGACCCAATTTCGAATTTTAGGGTTTTTTCGAGTAGAAAAATTCAGATTCGAGAAGTTACAGGCCAAATTAGACAAAATGGTTTGGATATTATTGATCCTCGTCTCAAGACGAAGAGAATGACATTGGTCCCGCCGGAATCGGAAAAAATTCATTTTCCGGCGACTTTGACCGGCGGGCGGCGGCGGCGGGGCGTGGAAGAAAAAAAAAGAAGAAATGGGGTCAAATTGAAAATTTTAAAATATATAAAATTCGAATTTGGCCCTAATGACCGGAAGTTAACCTAGAAACGGGCTAGTGGCTCATTAGTGAAAGGATTGTGTAAGTTCAAGGATTTTTGTGAAAGGATTTGAAGTTCAGGTACTACTTCGAAATTCCAGCTAAAGTTCAGGTACCATTTGTGAAATTTACCCTATATTGTTGAGCAATGCTAGGGGTACACCTTTCACCAAAGGTGTACCCCATTTGTCATTCACCCTTTCTCTACCACTCATTTTTACCTCATTTTTATTTATTTATTACTCTCTTGCCCATTTGTACCGCTAGCATTTTTCTATATTGTTAACTGCTCCGCGGTGATACTCCGTTATTCATTCCTTTATAATTTGAAGTATTCTCATGAGTAAATTGGGACGCTAACGGCACAGGTGCAGCCGAGCTGATACTTGGCGGCGGCGGCGGCGGCGGCCTTTGGGCAATCCGCCATCCCAGGAGGAGTTGGGAAAGAAGGGAATGTAAGTGGGACAGGAGACGTGGAGATGGCAAGGCTCGGACCCAAAACAAGACCCTGTCGTCGATCTTGACGGCGATCGAGAGGGTGCCATCGTCCTGGTCCGGAAGGAGGTGGGGGATGGTGTAGTTGCTGAGGAGGTTGTTGTTCCCGAAAAGAGTGGGGGGGACAAGACATTTGTGTCATTGTGACCCTGGTATAACGGCGGGACAGTCGTAGTGGGTGGCGTAGACCCGGCCTGAGCTTGTCGTAGTATATTTCTATGCGGCGGTTTGGGTTGTGGTACCAGATCCTCAACTTGGTCCGGCCGCTCTGCGGATCCCTCTGCACCATGATTATCCTCTTTGTGTAATCCCTTTTCTTGAATTCAAGGGATGATAATTAGAGTGTTTTTTTTGGGAATTGACAGATTGATTGATGATATATTATTGCAGGTGAGGATATGGTAGATCATGGTGCAGAGGGATCCGCAGAGCGGCCGGATCAAGTTGAGGATCTGGTACCACAACCCAAACCGCCGAATAGAATTTTACTACCACAAGCTCAATAAGGTCTACGCCACCTACACCCAGTGCCGACTTCGCGCCGTTATACCAGGGTCACAATGACACAAACGCCTTGTCCCCCCACTCTTTTCGGGAACAACAACCTCCTCAGCAGCTACACCACCAGCCCCCCACCTCCTTCCGGACCAGGACGACGGCGCCCTCTCCATCGCCGTCAAGATCGACGGCAGGGTCTTGTTTCTGGTCCGAGCCTTACCATCTCCACGTCTCCTGTCTCACTTACATTCCCTCCTTCCCCAACTCCTCCCGGGACAGCGGATTGCCCAAATGCCGCCGCCGCTGCCGCCGTCAAGTACCAGCTCTGCCGCACCTGTGCCCTTAGCGTCCCAATCTTCACGTGATTTATTTTTACCCTAAGATGTTCTCATTTTGACTTTTGCTGGTTTTTAATGAGAGTTGAAAAAAGGTTAAAGTTTACCATAATACCCTTAATGAAAAATGGGTGGAGTGTATTAAATGAGGTGGGTGAGGTGTAATAAATAAAGTAAGTGAGAGTAGTGGTATTTTAATTGTTAAAAAATGAAATGAGAAGATCTATTGTGGACAAAGAAAAAGGGCTATTGAGAAGATCTATAAGGGACGGAGGGAGTACTAAAACATAATTACTTTTTCTAAATAGCACTACATATGTTTTTTTTACCAATGTAGCAATTTCAGTCATTATCCATTACTCATTATTCAAGTAAATATTCGCCACCACTGGTCATTATGGACATTATTAAGTGCTACTTAGGGAATAAAAACAATTTAAGTACTATTTAAAGAAATGTCTTAAGTTTTAATGCTATTTAGTTCAAATAGTTATTATTATTATTATTATTATTCAATTACCCTTTTCTCTCCTCCTTTTCGCTGTAGTAATTTTTTTTTAATCTCGGTGTCCCTATCTTTTGATACAACTGTGTGGTCCATAAATGCATTGTTTTTGCCGATATGTGTGTCGTGTCATATGTCATTGGCATGTAGTAGCTAAATAAGGAACGTGCAAAAAAAACTGGGACAAACAAAATCGCTAAAAATTTTAAAAAATAGTGGCACCATCCTACTCTATATAAAAAGAAAAGAAAATGGTATATGTTCTTTCCCGCCTTTTGTTTGGCATGTCTAGACAAAACAACGTACAATGCAATAATGAAACTCAATTATGGACTTTCCATCCCATTATTATAAACACCTTGGTTCCCATGACATTGGG
This sequence comes from Cuscuta australis, assembly GCA_003260385.1. Taxonomy (NCBI): domain Eukaryota; kingdom Viridiplantae; phylum Streptophyta; class Magnoliopsida; order Solanales; family Convolvulaceae; genus Cuscuta; species Cuscuta australis. The sequence continues at coordinate 855,506 of NQVE01000098.1, read as the reverse complement.
AACCAGCATTCATTTTCAGTATTTCCCTCATTCAACTTTTTAATATTTTTTTTAGTTTTCTATCAATCATATTTCCCTACCATTCATCTACACTTCATTTCTTTACATAGGATTCAATATCAATCCTTCACAAATTTATTTCTTTACCCCATTTCACCATAAATTCGTACCATGGCAATTCCTATTTCTGCTGCTTCTCCATGGGCTGAATTGAATCAAGTTCACCCAAAAAAGATAGATTGGAATTTACAACTCCGTGCAATACGAGTGTATCACGTTCCACCAAGTGAACGCTTTGGAGAGTCTTTGGAAATAATTTTTGAAGATCGAAAGGTATTCTTCATTTTTTGTGACACCTATAAATATTAAAGTTATTATAGTATATAACAATTTCGTGTGTGTGTGTTTATCTAAATTTGTTGCAGGGGGATAGAATACAATCAACTATAAAACCTCCATATATCAAGAAATTTCTTTCAAAATTTAAAGAAGGAAATGTGTATGCAATCATAAATGTGACTGTGCTTGAAAATCATCGCCAGTCCTACAAAACGACCAATCATCCTTACATTTTAAGTATGAGCGGAAAGACAGAACATAGGGATATGACGGCTCTACCATTTCCAAAATTTCCCATGAAATTTACACCATTTCAAGCTCTACACAATTTGGGAGCTAATGACGACAAGATGCTCAAGGGTATTTTTTTCGCTACTTTGTTTAATTAATGAATGAAAATCATATTTTTTTTATATAATATGCATTCATTTTTCATGGCAGATGTCATGGGTAGAGTTGTTTCCATATTAAAAAATCAAGAGTGTATGGTTAATGGACACCCAGAAAGGCTTTTGGAACTAAGACTTGAAGAACCAGAGTACATAAATCTATAAATTACGCCAATTTAATTTTTTTGTGGTCAAATTTATGTTATGTCCAATCTACTAATTTGAGATTATTTATTACAAAATTGTGTGAGGATTCAGAGGAACTTAGATGTCATGCTCTCTTTGGGGTCAATATGCCACACAATTCAACGACTATTTGAGCAATGCAATGGAAGATGCTAACGGAAACCCAAATTTTGTCACTTTGCATTTCTGCAGAACTAAGTTTTACAACGGTAATTTAATTCATATTGGAAATACACCATGTCTTAATTACTAATGGAGAGAGCAAATTTCAATCCAAAATATTTTAATATTTAATTGCAGGAGTAACAATCAGTTCCTCTTTCCATGTCACAAAACTAATCATTAATGGCACCTCAGATGAAGAAAAATAGTTTCAAAGAAGGTAAATACCAACATTTTCAAATATATTCTAATAAAATTTTAAACTTTCTAAAATATTTTTGTTCCAAATTTAGATTTAATAATGAAGAGGACGTACGATCGGGGGTCTTTAAATACACTCTCTCTGACTCAGCAAAGCAGTGGCAATGACCACATAAGAAACGGTGATATAAAGATTGCAGAAATTCATGACCTACTAATGGAGACAAAAGTATGTTGTTAAAGTTAATTGTGATACTCTACCATGCATATTTCTCTAAAGTCTAATTGTATACACTTTGCATGCAGGGAGGATATAATGGGGGATGTTTGCTCCATTGAGAGTAGTCATGATTGGGCTTACCTTGGATGCACCACATGCAATGCCAAATTGGTTCCTGAAGCTATTAGGTTTAAATGCAGTAAATGCAATATGTCACTTTCAACTGGTGCCTACAGGTGATTTCGCCGGAAAACGCTCCGACCCGCCGGAAACCGCCGGCGGGTCGGAGCGTTTTCCGGCCAACTCCGGCGAAATTGACGGCGGGCACCAACTCCAATGCGGTCGTGGCATCCGGGCGACCTCCAAGGACCCCTCAATTGCAAGATTTGATGAAGATTTGCAAAACCCCCAATTTTGGATCCAATTTCGAATTTTAGGGTTTTTTCGAGTAGAAAAATTTAGATTCGAGAAGTTACAGGCCAAATTAGACAAAATGGTTTGGATATTATTGATCCTCGTCTCAAGACGAAGAGAATGACATTGGTCCCGCCGGAATCGGAAAAAGTTCATTTTCCGACGACTTTGACCGGCGGGCGGCGGCGGCGGGGCGTGGAAGAAAAGAAAAGAAGAAATAGGGTCAAATTGAAAATTTTAAAATACATAAAATTCGAATTTGGCCCTAATGACCGGAAGTTAACCTAGAAACGGGCTAATGGCTCATTAGTGAAAGGATTGTGTAAGTTCAGGGATTTTTGTGAAAGGATTTGAAGTTGAGGTACCACTTCGAAATTCCAGCTAAAGTTCAGGTACCATTTGTGAAATTTACCCCTCTTTTTTGGACCATGCTACACTTACACCAAAAAATATACCACATTTGTACATCACATGTTTGCACAAACATTTCGATGGTTTACACCAACACAAGTGTTGGTGCGTTAATAAAAATTCACACGGACACAAATGTTGGTGCGTTTAACAAAAATTAGTTTTACACCAACACAAAATGTTGGTGCAAAACTGCGGGGTACAAATTGGAGTACAAATCTTGGGGTACACATAGCAAAACTGCGGAGTACACCTTGTTGGTGCGTTTTTTATTTTACAATACTTTTTGGTGATATGTTCATCACTCTGTACTAAAATTAATTTTCGAGCTTGACTTTTATAATCACCTTTTTAAACTTTAATCACATATTTCCAAAAAAATACCATAAACTTTTGTGCATATAAATTTTTTATTAATAAATTCTTTTTGAAACATAGTTTTGAAATATATATATTTTTATAATATATATTTATATAAAAATAAAAATATTAATGGTAAAAATGTTGCATTTGAGATAGTGAAAAACTAAGGAAAAAAACTAAAGTAAAAGTAAAACATTGAAAAATATGAAAATATGAGTTGTATGTTTTTATTCTCAAAATGGGTTAAAATACATGTAAATTACGTAAAATGCACATGTACAATGTCATATTACCACAATGCGAACTTCTATTTAAGAAATAAAAAAATGAAACTGCTTATTTCATACTTTTTAATTTCTTAAAAATCAAACGATAAATTAATACTCCCTCCGTCCCTAAATAAACTTCTTTTTTTGACTTTTTGAAGATTTAAGGGAGTGATATTTTTGTGTTGACTTCCCAAAAATACCATTGATGTGATATGTAGATTATTAGTAAAAAGGTATGATGTGATAGGTAGAGTATGAAAAAGTAATTAATAAAATAGGTATTTTAGGGCAAAAAAAAGTTTATTTTGAGTTAAAGAAAAAATAAAAGATTGAAGTTTATTTGGGTACGGGAGGAGGAAGTATTAGAAGAGAGGGTATATGGTTTAACATTTTAACTAACAATTTGTATAATTTCAAATCCATCCGGACTCTTACATTCCTGATTGATCGATCTGTTTCGGTTGATTACCAGGAGAAGAGGAAGAGCAGGGTGACGACAGAGAAATGGACGAAGAGTATGATGTGATCGTACTCGGTACTGGTCTCAAGGAATGCATCCTCAGCGGCCTTCTCTCCGTCGATGGCCTAAAGGTTTTGTTCTTCATTATATCAAACTCTTCTTTCTTCTCGCAAGAGATTTCCATGTTTCCTATCCGGATAATTGGATTCTGGGATGTTTAGATCGGATGTTATTTCACTCTCTGTTTGGTTTTATAATTATCCGTAGATCTTCAGTTGGTCGTTATTCGCTGCTAGTTTTCAAGTTTCTATTTGCTCCGTATTACCTATAGAATTTGGAGGGGCGATCCTGATGATTTTAAAAAACAGTTAGATTTTGATATGATCCGGATGCCTCTTGATTAGAGAGCGCTGGAGTATTATTTCCAGCTTGGTGATTACGGAGGAGCTGCTGTGATTTGATTGATCTAATGAGACCTGTATAGTTCTTTTTTACGATGTTTCCTTCAGTGTCTTCTCATGTTCTTACTTCTTAAGAAACCAAAATTTAGACCATTTTCTTTCATGCATTTCATGGCATGGATTTGAGAAGAGTGAATGAGTCTACCTAACTAATGGTTACCTGTTAGAAATTTTGCAGCTCCCCACTTTTAACCTTCCGGATTACATTGATTGGTGTTTATATTTCTGTCATTCTAGAAATGAAAACTAATGTTATTAAATGTATAATTTGGCTATCTGATAATATTTGCAATTCAAGTTACTTTTTGTATCATGTGTTCGCATTTTCACCAGTCATTACACACGTAAAATAGGTTCTACATATGGACAGAAATGACTATTATGGAGGAGAATCAACTTCGCTAAACCTTGTTCAGGTATGTATGTCTTTATCATCACATAAAGGCTAAATCCAACGAAATGGTGTGCTTACTTCATTTTTTTGTTTTTCAAATAATTTCCAGCTTCCACTAATCCACTGTCTGGAATGCAAGTCTGTTTTTACTTCCTTTTTTTGTTTTCTACTTTTCATCTATGTTTCCCAAAAGTGCTTTTTAATGTTCATTTTTTTTCAAGTTTTTTCTCCAGCTTCAATGTTCCTTGAAAATTGCAAAATGTGCTGATGCTCAACTTTTTTTTACTACTTCATTTAAAATGCAAAGCTTTAAACAAATACAGATACTGGTGCCTGTTGGTGAAGATATGGTTATGGTGTGGTGTTATGTTTTCTTGTTTAGTAATTTGGGAATCAGAATAATCTTAGTTTGCAAATTCTATTGATAATTTGGATAAACAAGAAAGCTGGAGATTTGTTCACATTCTGATTTCTGCTTTTGAAAAAGGTAACATGCTTTTTACTCTTTAGTTAGAAATCATTATTTTGACTATGTTTTCTGTCATTTTCATCTTCTGTTAGGAATTTTTATTCCAGCAAAGTGTGCATGCCTTTGGCAAACACATATTAAAATGGCTTGCATATTGTTTTGAAGTATTCAAATCATTAAATGTTACTCCGTATATGGTTTTGATATTTTCATTTCTAGCTTTGGAAGAGATTTAGAGGAAGTGACACGCCTCCTGCCACGTTGGGATCTTTTAGGGACTACAATGTTGACATGATTCCCAAGGTTTCATTTCAGCCCTTCAGTATTTTAGTCAAACTCTTTTGTGATATAGCTAGTGAGCTCGTCTGCATGGCAGTCCCATTTCCCCATGCCATGCATATGTACCCAGCGACACCACTATTTTATCTTTGCAGTTTATTATGGCAAATGGTGTTCTTGTACGGGTTCTTATTCATACTGATGTTACAAAATATCTTAGCTTCAAAGCAGTTGATGGAAGCTTTGTCTATAACAAGGGAAAGGTAAAAAATGTTCTTCGTAATGTTAAAGTCATTATTAAATTTTGGTTTTTTTATTTCGTCCTGAGTAGGTGCTTGATAAAATTGGCTCAACAGGTTCACAAGGTTCCAGCTACTGATATGGAGGCCCTAAAGTCTCCACTCATGGGCTTGTTTGAGAAGCGTCGTGCAAGAAAGTTCTTTATATACGTCCAGGATTATAATGAGAGTGATCCTAAAACACATGATGGGATGGATCTTACAAAGGTCACAAGTAAAGAGCTTATTGGGTACACCCTCACCTCCCATAGTCACTCTCTCATCCTCATTGTTGTATCGATATACTCGTATGCTTTTAACTTGGGAAGAATTAATAACCGAGGACGGCTAGTCAGTTCCAAAGTGTAACAAGGGAATGCATCATTTTGACATAATGCTTTTTTCTTTATTTCATGTTAAATCAATAGAATATTTGCGAGCCTTCAAACATTTTTAGTTACAATATTTTAATTTTTATGACAGAAAATTTGGCCTTGATGCCAACACAGTGGACTTCATTGGGCATGCCTTGGCTCTACACAGAGATGATCACTACTTGAGCGAACCTGCACTAGATACTGTGAAGAGAATAAAGGTAAATGTGTCTTTCTAAGTGTTTAATCTTGTAACATTTTTCAAAGTTCTGACTGATTTTGATGAAATTTTTTGTCTGACAACTTTTGTGATCGTGTGATAGTTATATTCAGAGTCCCTTGCACGTTTTCAAGGTGGATCGCCTTATATTTATCCTTTGTATGGTTTGGGAGAGTTACCCCAGGTTTGTCTATGCTGTTGATATAAAATCATGTTCTTATCTTTGTTCTACTGTAATGTTCCTTTATCTATTCAACTGTTTCCCTCATTATTGTTTGCATATTTTTAAGATTGTGTTTGTCTTTTGCATGACTGATGGATAATAGAGAGACTTGTTTCTTCTATTTAGGCATTTGCCCGGCTAAGTGCTGTGTATGGGGGTACCTATATGTTGAATAAACCTGAATGCAAGGTGAACTTTTTTTATTTGTTGTAGATTGTATATTACAAATAACAAATGGTGACAGTCTTCATTTGCAATGTGGTGGTATGCTGACATGGCGACTGCTATGGTTCTAGGTAGAGTTTGACGAGGAAGGCAAGGTAGTGGGTGTAACATCAGAAGGAGAAACTGCCAAGTGCAAGAAAGTCGTATGCGATGCTTCATATTTGCCCGGAAAGGTAGACTTCTTTTCTGTCTATTGTGACTAGTATTGATGATCTATATTTAAAGCGCTTCTTTGAATAACATCAAATCTGAGGCTTCCTGAAATAGAGCCCATTTCATGGGCTGAAAAGCATTATGCTCTTTTCAGTGCTCAACCCACACTATACTTTTTTGTTGTATATTAAATTACTTTGAGCCAAACTATACTGGTTTAAGCATTGACATCTAGAAGTAGTAGTATTTCTTGTTCAATGTATTTGTAATTTTAGCATGTGATATATCAAAGAAGAAAATCTAACACGAAGCCATGACCTACAATAGGTTAGAAAGGTAGGCAAGGTTGCAAGAGCAATTGCGATAATGAGCCATCCAATTCCAAATACCAATGATTCACACTCAGTACAGATTATTTTGCCTCAGAAGCAGCTCGGTCGCAAATCAGACATGTAAGTTCTCACAAATTGGATCCCATTTTATAAACGCCATCATGATTCATTTTATAAACACCATCATGATTCATTAAATCCCTTTTTATAAGCACCATCATGATTCATTGTGGTGTTCATCAGTTCATGTAATGTTTCTTACGGAGTATTATAAAAGTTCTGAAAGTGGTAGATTAGGCGAGCAGATGAATGGGGTATAGTGTCTACTATGGGTGAAGGGGAGCTTTAACACAGGCGTCTAGGCAGGGTTTACAGTTTTTACTAAAAGAGTTCTATAGAATTGAATAGCTAGCTTGTTTTTAGCATGTACAGGTTGCGTATTGAGTATGTACCAGTGCTATACTATGTTAAACCATATCAAACAAGTAAAAGCATTCAAATCAATATATACGGCCTTGTTTATTCCTAACTGACTGTCTTGTATGTTGGAATTCAGGTCTTACTTTGAGGTGTTGTAATTTTGCATTATATTGTTCAGCCTTACTCTTGCATTTAAGAACTAAAACAAGCTACACCTGAACCTTTTGGTCTGCAGGTATTTATTCTGCTGTTCCTACACCCACAATGTTGCTCCAAAGGGCAAATTTATTGCATTTGTCTCTACAGAAGCAGAAACTGATAACCCCGATACTGAATTGAAGCCAGGAATTGATCTTCTTGGGCCTGTGGACGAGATATTTTTTGAGACTTATGACAGATTTGAACCAGTCAATGAACCATCTGCGGACAACTGTTTCATTTCAACAGTGAGTCTGTTATTGTGCTTTTGGGATTTGTCGAATTCAAAATTTTAGTTTTATGCATGGATTTACCTTTTTCTCATTTTCACAAACAGAGCTACGATGCTACGACACACTTTGAGTCAACAGTAGATGATGTGCTGAAGATGTATACCTTGATAACTGGAAAGGTATTGATTACATTTTTCCAACTAAAGAGTTAATCCATATTGTTGTACTATAGACCTATAGTTTTTGCTCTGATGTGCAATGGTAATGAAGGGGGAGTAGATTTAATTCTCATGGTTCAAATATACCTTTAACCTCTTCCTCTTTGGTTTTGACTTTGTTGCGTGACAATTGCTTAGGGTGGCTGCTACCCCAATTTCAAAGCAATGTTAGTTGAATGGATTAAAAAGGGTTAAGAAAAAGTTATCCAAAGTCTACTTTCATTTTGAAATTTAAAATTTTTTGGGGATCCAAGAGGAAAGTTGTTTCAAGACCTATTTGGCTACCAACTATTTGCGGGTAGCTGTTCGAAATAGCTTGAAAAACAAGCTTTTGCAAAAACCAAGCTTGAAAAACAGCTGCTCGAACAGGTTGAAATTACAAAGCTTTTTGTAAACCAACTTTTTTGAGACCAAAAAGTTTAGCTTAAACATGCCTTTCTCTCCAACCACCTTCTTAAATAAATCCAAACAATCTTGCAAATTTATCTAGGGGTGCAAGTGACTACTCATAAAAAGTGACTATATATACCATGCTAGGGCACCCCACTACTCACCCCACCTTCTCACATACATCCATGGACACCCATTACTATTTAATGTTTGTGAAAAGATTGTGGTCAAAGGTGAGGTGAGTGTTGGGATGAGTAGCATTTTCCAAATGAAAAATCCCACACAGGGTTGATAATAGTGAATATGTTTGTGATACTGTGATGCAGGCTCTTGACCTTAATGTGGATCTTAGTGCTGCCAGTGCTGCGGAAGAGTGAGCCACAACGTCGTTTCTTGTCTGATCAACCGCCCTCCATGTTTACCAGCCAGTAACATTTTCTTTACCGGTTCGGTGTACGCAGTATAACTTTTACCGCAAACTCTTCTTTTGTCTTTTATGATGTTATGCAATTCAACAGAGGATTATGTTTGTGATGATGGATTTCCCAGGGGGCTAATCTGGGATTAAAATCTATCACAAGTTGCATGGAAAGCTTTTTGTAACACACCTCAATAGTAGGATCAATAAGAATGGTTCTGGTTTTGACCAAAGAATTGGACGTACTCCCTCTATATCATTTCCCAAAGAACACACACACAAAAGAACATTACTCATTTTCTCTCTCTCTAAAGAACACCCAAAGAACTTTGCTAATAAAAATGAAGTTCCCGAGCGAGGCTTTTGTCACTAGAGAAGAAGGGTAGTCTTTTGGGTTCAATACTTAAATAGAAGCAAAATATTGAAATATGTAAATGAGATGAAACATTGGCCCAAAAGAAATTTGGTGTTGGTCGTCATTGTGAATCGCTGTGGTATTTTAGTGACATTGCCCGTCATTGGATGATCCAAGAGTCCTAAAGTGTCACGTTTACAAAATTGATTATTCCTACCTTTTCTAACCTCGTGGTAGACCCTCCTCTCTCCCCACACACCGTCTCGACCCGCAGATGCAATTGAAGAGAGTAGGGGTTGGATTTGGGTCGGGGCGGATGGGAGTTTGCCAGGAGGATTAAGAGGGGTACAGATTAGTAATTTTACGAACGGGACACCGTAGGACCGTCAGGTCATCGCACGACATTGCTGGGCAATGTTACATGAACTGCCCCCACATAGTGTTAGTTGTTGAAACGATGTATAACTTATCATCATACGAAGTACTCCATCTGCCCCAAATTAAATTTTGTATTTATTATTTACAGGGTTGAACATTACTAACTTTGTTTTCTTATTTTCATTAGTTATTTGATAAATTAATATAGTCATGTCACTACTTTTTTTTGAATGATTTGTAAAATAGTTTTAGTCAAATATCATAAACTGAAATAGATCATTCAAATTGGACGAATGGAGTAATTAACAATTTATTATGATTGATGACATTATTATTCTTATTTAGATACAGAGTATAATTAAAAAAAAGATACTTTGTCCACATTCACTTCTATTAAATTAAATATCTGAGAACTTGCTTGTAATAGGACAAAGTGTACTCTTTACCTCAAATTAAATTGTTTGTTTTATTATTTGCGGCGTCATACTAATATGATGAAATAATAAAGTCATGTCAATTCTTGTTTGGTAAAATTTTTATGTAATTTTTAATTAACTTCAAATCTTAAAACGGTGAGACGAAATAACTAGCTTAAAAATAAGTAGATAAAATGTATTTATTTTTTAGATTATAAGCAGCTTATAAGTATAGAAAAACATGTCATCAGCTGACTTATAAGTTAAAAAAATCAGCCTAAAAAGAAGTAAAACATAAAGAAAGTACAGGAGTTACATGTTTTTATCCTTAAAATTGAAATTTGCACTTTTGTAATGTGCCACTGTATATGAACATTTTTCAATACTTTTTGATAATATATATATTCATGATTGAGACTGCATATATATACATTTTAACTCTTATTTTAAGAATAAAAAATGAAACTTTTATTTTGATATATTTTCAATATTTTTACTTCTAATTTAGTCTTTTTCTCTAAAATATACTCCCTCCGTCCCACTGTATTTGTCCACTTTCATTTTTGCACACCATCCAATGCACTTCTTTAATCTATTTTATCTTGTAATTTGTATATTAAAAAATTATAAAAACTATATATTAATAATCTATATGTTAAGACAAATCAAACAAGATCACACATGACTATATTTAGGCTTACACATTGAGAGAATTTGATGAGTCAAAGTGCTTAGATGAATAATTCCAAAAGTCAAATGTGGACAAATACAGGGGAACGGAAAGAGTAAATAGCTTATAAACATTTTTGATGAGCATAGAGAAACATCAAACATCTACTCCATAATAATGTAGGCATTTGCTTTTAAACTTATTTGGGCGTCCAAGATTTTTTTGACTAGTGAAGCAGGCCGTTTGAGTAGGTCTGTGTACAATTGGCCCATAACATCAAGTTTACCGCTAAAATAGGCCCAAACATGTCGTTTGCAGTATGTTTCTCTCCTTCTCCCCCAGTGTTTGAGCTTCTTTGCCTCCGACTAACGCCGGCGCCGCAAAATTCCTTCCGATTGGAATTATAGAAAATCTAATAGAAGGTAAACGCAGCAGATAAGATGAAGCTGGACGTGAACGCACTGAGATACCTAACGAAGGATGATTTCCGGGTTCTCACCGCAGTCGAGATGGGGATGCGAAACGTATGTCATAAACCTTCTCTTCTCACCTTCGTTCATTTGCGCTTCATATCTTCTTATCAGTGATGGATTCCCGATCTACGGGGAGTTCGATTGCTTAATCTGCCGCCGATGATTTTATTTTTTTTCTTACTTGTAGCACGAGATTGTTCCTTCGGAGCTGATCGATCGCATTGCGTCCCTAAAGTACACGATCTCTACCTTCACTACCTTTTCCGGTTTTGTTTATCATTTGTGTGGTTTATAGTTAATTCAGGCACAAGTACTGGAATTGCTTCTCAGAGTTCTAGATTGTAGTTTGTAGGCAGTCCATATTATATGGTTTGATTATATGTGTTATGTTTTGCTTGTTAGGCATGGAGGAACTTATAAGGTGCTGAAGAATTTGCTTAAGCACAAGTTGTTACACCATGACTCTTCCAAATGTGAGTTCCAGCTTTCCTCGTTGAGGAAACTGTTTTTGTTAATAGCTGCAGAGTTCCTTGAAGAAGAAATAATTCTACTTTGGCCATTCCTTTTGACACAGATGATGGATTTCGACTTACCTACCTTGGTTATGATTTTCTTGCTATAAAGACTTTGGTTAACCGTGGAGTTTTTACCTCTGTGGGTCGCCAAATTGGTGTTGGGAAAGAGTCAGGTATCTCTTCACTCTTCTTGGGTTGGGCATATGTTGTTAGTTAATTGAGGAAGCTATTTCTAAAGTAGCCTTGTTTGTTTAGTCTGTTCATATAAATTTATTTTAAGTTCCCTAGATAGTTCTTTATAACATGGGAGTTTCCCAATAATGTCCTCTATTTCAAAATATTCTCTTCTTAGTTCTCTATATTTGAATCCATTCCAAAGTCAAACCCCTTGAGCAAAAATATGGAGAAAAAAATTCTCTTCATGGTCCTTTCTATTTGTAGGAACTTTTTCTCAAAAGGGCGGACTATGGAATGATTTCAACTATAGAGGACCACAAACAAAACATTTTAGAATAGAAGACTATATTGGGAAATGCCTGTGTTATAAAGGACTATTCAGGGAATTTACTCATAAATTTATTGTGTTCCTATGTTAAGATATATTTGAGGTGGCAACGGAGGATGGTACTGTTCTTGCAATGAAACTGCACAGGCTTGGTAGGGTTTCATTTAGGGCAGTCAAGTCCAAGCGTGATTATTTGCGGCATCGTAGAAGTTATAATTGGCTCTACTTATCACGGCTTGCTGCTCTAAAGGAATTTGCTTTTATGAAGGCCAGTTCCTTCCCTTTTCCATTGTATTTGCTCTGTTAAACCTTATCTACTTTTTGACGTTTTCTAATTTGGTTTGAGCAGGCTTTGGAAGAACATGGTTTTCCGGTTCCAAATGCTGTTGATTGCAACAGGCATTGTGTGATTATGTCTCTGGTACAAGGATATCCTCTGTAAGTCTACAGCCCGAAGTTAACACTATAGAGCTTGAAGAAAAGCTAACCATTAATGATTTTATATATGATATTTTTCAATTAGTACATAAAAATTGAATATCAATGTTGATTCTCTAGGTTGTTGTGTGACATTGAATCAATTTCATGGAAGTCGATTTTTATCATTGACATGCACACAAACACACTCATGTAGACCATGCTTATATTTTCATTCAACAACTTGGTCAAGCTTGTTTCACTTGATGTGTGTGTGTGTGTGAATGATCATTACACAAGATACGTGTTTTGATTGGTTGTAAATTGATTTTTAAGCTACATCATTGGCATGCACTTAATTACTGGCAGTCTGGCACTTATAAGTTTTGGCTAATGTCTAAAAATTATCATTGTAAGTTTGATGCTTCTATTAATGGGATATTTGGAACCCTTACCTCTGAATTGGAGATCAATTATATGTACTGCACATGCACTTAAAATTCTGCAAAAACTACTCTTTGTAACCCTTGAGGTGGTTTTACCTGGTCTTCTCGCTCTTGTTTTGATTAGTTAAGTTGTTTATGTAATATTTACTACAGTGTGCAGGTCAAGCAATTGCAAAACCCACACACAGTTTTTGAAACCATCATTGGTCTTATTGTTCGTTTGGCTGAACACGGGCTTATTCATTGTGATTTCAACGAGTTCAACATAATGGTATGACTAAAAGATGCTTGTGACTTTGACCTTTTATTTCTAATTTGTAGAATTTAGACCTAGTTAGCTTTAGTTTTAAAATGTTGCAGAGTATTTGGAAGTATAGTCTATTAATAGATAACTACTGTCTCGGCTTGCAACAAATGATTTTTTGATTTGTGTGGATTTTCTCAGTTTTATTTTGTCTGCTGAAATTATAGATTGATGATGATGAGAAGGTGACAGTGATTGATTTCCCACAAATGGTTTCAGTCTCTCACCGTAATGCACAAATGTAGGATTTCCTTGTGTCTTTATTTACTATCTATGCTTTCTTTGTATACAAAATTTCTTATGTTCATGCCAACTTTCAGGTATTTTGACCGTGATGTTGAATGCATATTTAAGTTTTTTGGAAGAAGGTAACATCATCTTATTAGAAATTCAGAATTAATAATTCAAATGTAATCACTGACTCTAAAGGAAAATTCAGAAAATTAAAAGAAATCACATTCGAATTTCCCTGTGTTCCAATGTTGAAATGTCTGCTGTGTCAATGGTTGTTTCTTTTATATGCCCTGTTATTATATTCCCCATCATCTTTTCTCTGTGGTGAACTGGTGATAGGTTCAACATGTCCTCTCAAGAAAATTCTGGCGATTCTGATGATTCAGAAGCAGAAATAGAAGATGAAACACGGCCTCAATTCTCTAACATAGAGAAGAATTCTGGTTGTTTGGACAAGGAACTTGCTGCTAGTGGTTTTACTAGGAAGGATCAAGATGAAATTGAGAAGGTATGAACAAACTTTGAGTTTTTTTAAATGCACCTGGCGTTGCAAATTGACTGAACATTCAACCAGCTCTGAATGCTTAACCTTTTCACTTTTCAAGAATAAAAAAGGGAAAGGATATCTCGTGTTATGTGGCCTTTGAATGGATAACCGGCACCATCTTCCTTACTAAAAGCAGTAGGGAAAAGAATAAAATGCTACGAGAAAATGGTTTTAATGTTTGTTTTTCCATAGAAAATAGGAAGGAAAAGAAGGAAATTTGTATAGTTTTAGGCATATACTCCCTTGTGTTACTGTGTTTACTTTATGACAAGGTTCGGGCTGGTGCTAAAAGATGTGGACAGTGGCAATGTGGCATTATGTAACCCCATAGTACGTATTTCCGGCTCATTTATTTGTGCCACTATGCAGTTTATTGAAGTAGAAGATGTGGAGACTCCTGCTTCAGATGATGAAGGAAATGAAGAACTGACCGAAACACCAACAACGGACTTTGATTCTTTGCAACTGGACGAGAAAGTAAAATTATATTTTTCTTTTTGGTGGTTATTGTTGAACACTTGCTGTATGTACATTCTTGTAGTTGTGATAAAGCAACCGTGAATTGTTTTTACGAGGTATTTTTTTTTAACTCAGGAAGAAGAAGAGGGTGAAAACAAAGAGGACATAAGTGAGGCGAAGACTGAAGGACATGTTGAGAGTGAAGATGGTGGGGTAGATGAAGAGGGACAGAATGCTGAGGGGGACGAAGAGATGATGAAGCGGCTGAATAAGCAACGTAGGCGGGCCATACAAGCGGCCCATGGTGGAAGAAAAAACTATACTTCCAGGAATAGATGCAAAGACAAAGGTGGCCGTTCATCCAACAGCTCGAAGGTCCAGAAGAATTTCAGTAATTGGTAAGCGATTGATCGACAAAGAAACCCAACCAACCAAAAGCCACCAGCAAAAGCATACATATGTAAGTTATGGTATTTTTAATGCTTTTGGATTCATGGTTTTGTATTGTGTAACAGTTTTAACTATATTTTTTATTGAACGGAATTTGAAAAACACTTCCCAGAGATTGTCAGTCTTGATAATCACCCGCTTCCACCCTTATGACTTAATCCAACTAAAAGCTTCTTTTATCGCTACTGCTTCCGCCTCCCTTGAACCATTAACTTCCTCGTACTGAAGTGTTTTTGGCAGCCATGAATGCACCTGTATCATCTTGAGCTAAGAAGCTCATGCCCACCAATCCATCGACTAACCTTCACAAACTCTGCTTCCACCCTTTTGACTTAATCCAACTAAGAGCTTCTTTTATCGCTATTGCTTCTGTCTCCCTCTGGCCATAACTTCCTCGTATTGAGGTGTTTTTGGTAGCCCTGAATGCACCTGTATAATCTCAAACTAAGAAGCTCAAGCCCATCGCTCCATTGACCAGGCAAGTTTAAGCATCTAAATTTAGGCCATGTTCTCTTCACCACCTGATGTGATTGGAATAAATTCTGATCTAGTCTGATTTGATCTCAATGTAATTATATTTCAAGCTAATTTTGATATGGTCTAATCTGATTTGATTCCAATAACAACAAGTAACAAATAAAAAAATAAGTTGAGGAGATCCTTTAATTTGTTATTAGAGATAACTTGTCTTCACTAAGGCCCTGTACATAAGTTGGAATTATAGAGTTAGATGTTGAAAGGAGGTGAAAGAAGCTAGAAAGAGTTTGAAAAAATATTAAAAGAATTTAAGTGTTAAAAAGTCACTCAATAAATGATCACCCAAATATGTAAGAAAACTTTATTTTTGGACTAAAAAAATTTATAATTGTTTGTGTTTGAGGTGGTATGTTATAAATTTAGATATATAATGTTAGGGTGTATAATGTTATGTATATTCATTGAATCATTGTATATAAATACTTTTTAAATTTGTTGTTGGAAGAAACTGGAAGGAGTTGTAAAATGTTAGAAGAATTTAAGTGTCAAAAAGTCACTCAATAAATGACCCCCCCCCCCCCAAACAAATATGTAAGCTAAAATTCTATTTTTGGATAAAAAAGAGTTCATCATTGTCTGTGTTTGAGATGACTCTGTTCTTTTGGATTGGAATTTTAGAATTGGATGTTGGAAAGAGTTAGAAGAAACTTGAAGAAGTTGAAAAATGTTGAAAGAATTTAAGTGTTAAAAAATTATTGAATTAAATGATCACACAAATAAATGTATAAAAATTCTAATTTTGAATAAAAAAAAGTCATCGTTGTTTGTAATTTGAGGTGGTATGTTATAAATTTGGATATATAATATTATTGTATATTCATTATATATAAATATATTTTTAAGTTGTTGAAAGAAAATGGTAAGAATTGAAAGAAACTAGAAAGAGTTAGAAAAAACTAAAAGGAATTGAAAAAAGTTGGAAGATAATTTTTCCAATCCAAAAGAACAGAGTCTATGTTTTACTCCATTCGTCCCAATTTATATTGCATGTTTTGGTTTACGATATTTAACCAAAATTATTTTCAAATCACTTTATATGAAAAATGATGTAGAATTTAAAAATAAAAATTACATACTCCCTCCGTCCATTTTTAATCTTCATACTTTCCTTTTTTATCCGTCCACAAATAAAGTTTCTGTTTCCTTTTTTGGAAACTTTTTATATGAAAAAGACATAATTACCCCTACCCATCCACCCTCTTTCTTTTCTTTTTGTTCTTCCTCTCGCCGTTCCTCACCCACTCATCTTCTTTTCTTTCTTTCTTTTTGTCTCTCTTCTTCTTTCATTTCTTTTCTCCCCCGTTCTTTTCCTTTATTCTTCTTCTTCTTTCTTCTTCTTCTTTCTTCTTCTTCTTCTTCTTCTTCTTCTTAGCTTCTTTCATTCTGTTTTTCTCTCCCTTTTTTCATTTTTTTTCTCTATTTTTCTTCTATTTTCTTCTTCTTCTGACGTTCCAATACTACATCAAAATATCTACAAAACTAGTGGTGGCATGATTATTTTATTTTAACAAAATGACTACGGAAAAAGAAAAAAAAGTGAATGAAATTTGATCGTGTAAATAACAATCAATTTAATTTGGGACGGAAGGAGTATAAGTTTGGATATGTAATGTTATCGTATATTCATCATATATAAATACTTTTTAAGTCATTGTTGGAAGAAACTAGGAGTTGAAAAATGTTAAAAAATATAAGTGTTAAGAAGTCACTTAATAAATTATTACCCAAATATATATGTAAGAAAATTTTATTTATGGATAAAAAAGATTTTATCATTGTCTGCGTTTGAATTGGTATGTTATAAATTTTGGTATATATTATTATTGTATATTCATTATATATAAATACTTTTTTTAAATCGTTGTTGAAAAAATCTTGGAATTTAATTTTTTTTCCAATAAAAAAAACATGCCTAAATCTTGTTTAACTCATTGCCCTTAACACCAAATGAATCTGAATAAAAAACATAGTATCTCTGTCTCACAAAAAGGTTTCACATTTCTTTTTTCATCTGGTCTGAAAAAAGGTTCCACTTTTCATTTTCAGAGATAATTTTGTGGCCCCTATAAATCATTTTTTCTCTGTATCACTTTCAATTACACAATTTTACTTTTCTTAATCTCTATGTCAAGTCAACGATATAATCTTTATATGTGATGGAGCTGAGTAGTTCAGTTTAGTTAATGCACATCATGAGAGTTATTTTTTATAAAAAGAAACAGATATTTTGTTTTAAAAAAAGATGAGCCTCATCCCCGAAGACCTCCTCAGACTCGACCGGACGGTTACTGAGAGGAGATAAATTGGACTTTGACCGTAGATTGGTGACAAAGAGTGAAGTCTGCACATGGTACTTGTAGGGATCATATGCTTAGCATAATTGACTCTCAACGCAGTTGTTAGGAGTCGAACTCAGATCTTAACCCTTGATACTCTTTGCCTTTGCCAACTCGGCAACGCCCACCGGAAAAGAGAATACTTTTATTCAAATAAAAGGTGGATTGTCGGCGTCGGCCATGGACCACGTTTCTACCAAGACCCCATTCATATTTTCTATTATCGATAATTCCAACGACAAAAAGCACTCTAATATTTTTCCCAGCTGATTCATTCTCTTTTTATATATAAATTAAATTTTTGAACATCCATCGAATTAATCCTAAGCCTATTCTAAGACGCATAATTTTGCCATTGCAATCAGACGATAAAAGATGCCAAGTTGAAAACAAAATGATGACCATTGTAGAAAATAATTAGACAATGTGAGTTAGTGCAAAATAGCGAATACAAATCTCCTAAATACGTATTATTTGTGAGAATGGTAGACATTGAATCCAGAGTACCAATGTAGTCCTTACAACAAATTAAATTAGAGTCCTCGAATAATCTTAGATAAATAGGAAGATCAAATTCTTACTAGCGGATTCGGTCGGTCACTCAAGAGTAATTTTTATATTATTCCATGCTTCAAAATTTCTCTATTCTTATGATCATGTTTAATTATCTTCTTTTATAATATATGACGAATGGCTAAAATTTTGGTGCTTTGAAACATTGAGAGTATTATGATAGCGAACTGTTACAAAGCACCAAATTATACTCCCTTCTTCTCAAAAATTATGGAAAAGGGAGGAATCTAAAAGAAGATAGTTTTGGTGCTTTGAAACATTTTTTGTTGAAAAAAAATTATATACTTCGGACTGCACGCCCCCATCTAAATTGGGATAACCCCATCTAAAATTATGTACTTCCAACAAAATCAATAGAATCTTATGTAATTAAGCTAGTTTTTAGTTTTTTTGTTTAATTATATTGAGTGTATTTTATTAAATATATTTTTTTGTTATAATAAGATTTTATATTACATACGGAGTATTAATTAAACAATATTTTACATTTAATAGATGTTTAAAATAGAATTAATTACTTCTTGTTATTACATACGAAGTATTAAACAATATTTTACATTCAATAAATGTTTAAAATAGAATTAATTATTTTTTTTTGTTATTTTATATCGTCTATTTAAAAAAATTCAGGGGACGCTACCTCGAAATCCCCAATCAATTATGTCCCCATCTACCCAAATTTTTAGATCCGCCACTACCGTTACACTGTTTTGTTGGGCCCAAAAGTAACGCATACTTCCTAAATCTCCAAACCCACTTCCTACCTCCTATGTTAGCCTATTTGGATGCGTGTATAATATGCTTATTTGTACGTTCGCGTATAATATGGATCATATTTTTAAAATGTCTTATTATATGTTTTATACGTTCGTGTATTATACGTTTGATTTTTCAAAAAAATAAATCATAATGACAAGATATATATTTAATAAAAATGATCATTTGAACTATGAAATTGAATTCAAATACACCATAAATATTTCCAAAATTCAACCAACACTACCATCTATTGTATATTCATTTTTTGTATGTATATCTGAAAGAGATCTTTTAATCTAAGTATTCTTGGGTACTTCCACAAAATGTAATCAAAGTAAGAATAAGTTTTTAAAAATGAAGCTAATACTGGCAAATTATAAGGTACATCTAGCTCTACCTTCTTTTAGGTACAGCCTGGTATTTTTATAATTTTTGCAAACTTTTTATCCAATGCCCAAAACATATATTAGAATTATTATATAAGACAAAGAGTACCAGCAAATTTGAAAAAGACTACCAGCACTTATTAGAATTATCATATTATTATTCAATACAAACATTAATAAACCTGGGTTTTAAATTCTTCATGCTCAGAGAGTATAAATGAATAGGAACAAATCGAATAGAGGAAGAAGTTTATGATGGTACTGAACTTTTTAATTATGAAAAAAATTGAACAATACTTTATTTCAGAATTAACATTTCCTTATTTGAGAATGAGTATTACATTTTTTTAAAAATGAACACTATGCTATTTATTATAATTATATTAGACAAATGTATAAAAATGAGTACTTTATTTTAAAATAAGTACTACTTTTGCCAGAATGAGTACTACGTATTTCGAAATGAATGTTTATATTTGTACGAGAATGAGTACTACTTTATTTCAGAATTAATACTACCAAGATGTACCTATTTCTAGGTACATCCGGATGTACCATATACCAATTCCCTAATACTAAGAGCATCTCCAATGTATAGTGTAAAAATTGGTAGTGTAAATTACATTTTACACTATCAACATTATTTTACACTTCCACTTTTTAATACCTACTCCAACCATGTTTTGTATAATATACTCCATACTTTACATTTATTCAGGTCCCTATCTACAACCAACTTGTATATATACATTTTGCCAATTGTAGTTTACCCTATATTGTATTTTAGCATTTGTTTTACCCTCTCCCTTGGAGTGTCAAAAAGTTAAACACAAAGTTCAAATTGTGTAAATTTTAGCGTATAGCCTGCTCTAAGGCACAAATGTGGCATTTGTGATGACAAAAATTCTACTCCCTCCGTCCCAAAAATTCCACTCTTCTTTCTTGTCTCACAAACTCCTTCCCTATTTATTAAAAAAGCACTTTTACCCCTATCAATTCTCACCCTACTTATCAGATTATATCTTTTTTTAATAATCTCCTCATTTTATCTTATTTTACACATCACCTCAAAAGTATTTTTAAAAAAACAACACAAAAAATCTCATACTTAAATTTCCTAAGTAAAAAATAGAAACATCTTTACAAAACAGAGGATGAAACATAGAACAATTTGACTCTTAAAATGAAATCATCTATACAAAGGTCCAAGTCTCTTTGTTATATACTCCCTCCGTCCCCATGTATTTGTCCATATTTGACTTTTAAAACTGTTCATCTAAGCATTTTGACTCATCAAATTCTCTCAATGTATTAGCTTAAATATAGTCATGTGTGATCTTATTTGATTTATCTTAACATATAAATTATTAATATATAATTTTTATAATTTTTTAAAATATTTAATATACAAATTACAAGATAAAATGGATTAAAAAAGTGTATTGAATGATGTGTAAAAATGAAAGTGGACAAATACAGGGGGACGGAGGGAATACTCCGTAAATATGAACTCACTAAACCTTTTACAAAATTTAAATTTAGCAAAGTGAAATCATCTTTATATTTTTATTTGTAATGAAAATTTTAGCTATGAACTTAGATTTTTTAGAATCCATATCACAAATAAAATCAAATTTTATTCTTAAATGTGGATAAATAACCAACGTGAAGAACTACATACAAAAAATTATTTACATTTTAAAAATCTAAACCAATAGAGAAAATGTTGTTTGTTTACTAACAAATGGAGCACTTCGTGTTAGATTTCCAACCAGATAATGTCAAAAAGACCGATAAATTATGGATGATATTTAATTAAGAAAGAATGTTAACGGATGACTCAAATTACAATTCAACTTCTAATGCATTTACGGTTGTTGAGTCGTCAAACTTTAAAGATTTATATTTTAGAGAGAAAAACAATCAAATTGATCTGATACAAAATTTGACCTAAATTTTGTTTGTTGGAGTTAAAAAATGAAGATTTTTACGATTTATTACATATAAAATTCACAAATACCTCTGGAAATAAAAATTTATGCATTATACATTTGGCAATGAAAAATTCATATTCGAGATTATAATATATGTATCATACCTGTATTATATGTGAATAAACTAACACAGCTACCCCCCCTTAATTGTTGCTTTGGCACATGGGAAGGCGAGGGTGGGAGGCTGAGAGGATTTTAGAGTATTTGGGGTTGGGGGGATTATGGGAAGTAGGTATTTTTGGGTCCGAAAGAGCACAAGTGACCGGAATGGACAAATGTTATATTATGAACTCCATGCTTGATGTCAAAAGAACCACCCCAAACTTAGGCAAACATCATTTTATATTGAAAATCAAAACATCCAATTTAAAACGGGACGGAGGGAGTAAAAATTTAGAGAGAAAAAAAGAACACCTTATTTCTTTACCTAGATGGAATAGGAACTCTTTGAGACACCTGAAAAAGGAAAGCAAAAGAGTTCAAAAAGAACAGAGCTGAGTATTAAAATTATGTTTTCCAAACTGCCAATACATCAACCAATTCAAAGATCCACGTCAATTTCATCAGCAAACAAAATGGGAGTTCATCCATGACGAAAACAGAGCAAAAAAAACTCTCAAGCTCAAGACAAGAAAAATAACCACCGACTGGGAGCAGTTTAAGCAGATTGCATGCTCCAACATGCCAGAGTAGAGAGCTCCTGTTAAAAGAGCAGGTAAGTTGACATTAGGCAGTGGTTAGCACAAGGCAGCAGAGACAAATGTACAATTGTATTAAAGGCGAAGAATTGAATGGATAGAGTGTGGCCTTACATATCTTGTTAAACGCCACAATGTCACAGCTCTGAACGTGTTCATTGATTGGTTCAACTGTGAGATAATTCTCGACAAGATCATCAACAGACACAAGGTCATCCACAATGGTGAGCATGATTTGCAATTTCTTGATGCCATATCCAACTGCAACAAGCTTGGCTGTGAAAAAAGCAAAACAAATTAGTCTGTCCAAAGATGCACAAGTCTATTCTAAAATTAAAAATCTGCATTTTGCAGGTCGAGCACTCAAGCTTAATCACACTAGATAATGAGCAAAATGATTCTGGCCCTGATTGAATTTAAAATATATAAATCAAGGTTGTTAAGGTGCCAAGGCGAGGCTAGACGCCAACATACCTGCATATCGCCTAGGCGACTTGGCGGACACCTAGGCAACAAATGAGAAACCTAGACACACGGATAATATAACCACAAATAGATATCCGGTACAACATTTGTAATAAAAACTACACATAATCTAAGACAAACAATTAAGTGTTCACAGGCATTTAGAAAACCACAAATAACAGAATTCAAATAAAAGCTCATCTCCAACCTACTAGGTTAATCACCCATACATGCAAGTCTAAAAATTATGCTTGAACATGTCATTCATGTAGATATAAATATCTATATCAATATCTATATCAATAGACTCATCATGGTCACAAGTAGAAATTTAAAAAACTTCCGAGGACTGGACGCCTAGGTCTGGGGTACTCTATGCCCTAAGTACAT